>OY756229.1:19817495-20417495 GCA_963576875.1 Acrobasis repandana | reverse complement strand
TAAACTTTTTATTGTAATGTTGAATTAGATTTTACAGAAAAAAAGTACAGCTGCAGAATGGCGTTATTGCTAGCAAAAATATCGTCAGATTCCAATATCAAGACCATTTCTCACTATACAAGTACCTTCATAACTAAAGGAACAAGCCAATGTAACAATATTTTTGCCGTTTTTATAATAATTTATGATATTTTTTCAAAACAAAAAACCGACTTCAACACCAGTGAAGTGACAGTCACAGAATAGCTGAATACACTACAATTGTATACTTAGACGATATATTTTTCAGTTATTTTCGTTTATAAACCAAACTACTTAATCAATTTTGATAAAATATGTATGGGTGGTCCCTTGGAAAGTATACCCTTTCAAACAAAAAAAAGATTTTTTTGAATCGGTCCAGGCGTCTTAGAGAAATCCGGGAACATAAGACGAATAGATAACCTCCTCCTTTTTTGAAGTCGGTTAAAAAGTATATTTCTTGTCAAATATTCGCATACCCAAATAACGCTGGTAGTGGATACCGCTACCCACGGTGGTAGCGGATACCGCTTCCGATGAATAGGTTCATACCGATTTGCCGGGACACTCAGAAGCGTCAGCTCACGGGAGGGAACAAGCTTCTGTTCTGTGCATTCCTTATATTAATTCTTCTTCGTCTAAGCGCGTTACCGGTTGCATCCTCAGCTGTGCTGCTTCGGAGCCCGGGGTGCGCTTTCCCACTTTTTCTTCTCCAAATATAACATGCATGTCAATGGTCACCCAAGGATGTCAAAGACCTTGCAATATGGAGAAGAAATAGCCGGAACGGTTTAATGATTTGAGTTATATATAACTATAGTTTTACAACCGGCCCCCGCCCAACGTTAACTCTCCTTGGGAATGCAATTTTAGCACGAGATGTTTGTGCTTAGTCCTTTAGTCGCCTCTTACGACATCCACAGGCAGAGATGGAGTGGTCCTATTCTAACTCGGAACCACACGGGTTCCTTATATTAATTCTGTGCCATAAATCATACAAACCCTCATTTATTTACAAATAATGCTGAGCATTCATCCAAATGTAAATCTTTTTAATTTCTGTATTGTATTGCATGCCTCATAAGCGAAGCGCATGAGGTAGTGCTCTACTCTCGCCTTACAAAAATCAAGTGATTTTTTTAACTAAATGTGTCTGTATTTATTTTTTATCGCACTTGTACAATAATATTTACACATAAATGTCAAGGAAAAACACTAGTTTCAACACTTATGACATTTTTAAAAGACATTTTGCCTTTTCAATAAATAAAAACAATGTTTAATAAAATCATTTTGTGGACGTCCGTGTATCTGTATGTATGGAAACTGGCGTGGTCACGATAACTCCCGAAAAACTTATCTGATCAAGTCCATTTTTTTTTATACGCTTCAGTATTATCGAAAACTAAGTCCTTTCGAAGATCACGGTCTAATTCAATGTAGTTTAGTTATAGCGAGCAGCAAAAAAAATCAAATCGTCGCGCGTGAGCTCGCCATTTTGTTACAAACCAAAATCTTACTGTCAAAAACAAATCAGGGTGACAGAACTTGAGCTGCTCTTCGCGCACGCGTAGATCGTCGGGGTGTAGGCAAAGAGGTTTGCAATGAGTCCTCCTTCACAGTGCCCGCTATATCTTTCTCAGCGGGAAGTTAAAAATAAAAGTTAAAAATATTCTCCAGTCGTGCGTTAAAGCCGACACATACTTTTCTTCGTTTTAAGTTAGCAATAAAACAATCAAAATCAATTTAATTGTGAAAAATGAGATTATGAGGCGTGCACTTTTGGATTTTCCAAACTATTGTTTCAATGTGCCTAGAATACATTCAATTATTTGATGATACTCATTACTGAATTTATTTATGTCTGATTATAAAGGTTAACAATGGGTTAATGTTTTTGGATTAACTATTATAGTTTTCGGGATTACCAAATTAAAGTATTATAAAATTGTAAGCTCTCGATTGTATTGGAACTTCTTTTGCAATTTTTAGTTTAAAACATTGACGCAATTAGATGGATGTTTATCTATATTGTATGTATTTGTTATAAAACATAGTATGGTTAAGTTAGTATCCTATGAAACATGTCTCGAACTTACTCTGGGGCTAGCTTTATCTGTGTGATTTGTCCATGTCTATTTATTTAATATTTAAAAACCGTGCAGTTATTATGTAATTTTACACACTGTCTTTATAGATAACATCTATGCGAAGCGCATTGCTAAGTCATGTAGTTTTTTTATTATTAAAGTTACTTACCTTTTTTTATTAAACATTTACAATTTTTCAATAAAAAAATATTTTGCCTTCAAATAATATGTCACTTTTAAAATGATGGCGCCACTTCGGCATTTTTGTAGCTTTTAGATTGACTTGGACCCGGTATGGCAGGCGATATTGCTGCTCCGTGTTTTATGACCGCCAGCGCTTGACAAATGGAATCGTTAAGTTAAATGGTACGTCGATTACTACTTTGGGTTGGAGCTCGATGGCCCAAGTTGTACGCAGAATCGTTGACGCTGGTTACTTCGTAGCCTAGTGATAGTATATGTGTTTTTTTAACCTCCTTATATCATCATCAGGTCTTTTTTAGTCTTCACTGCACGAGCACGATCCTCTCTGTTCTACCAGAGCCAGAGCAGTCACAGCATTTGGCCTACACTCTCCACACTGGCCAGACGGGTTGGAGAGGTCTCATGGATTCATATAAGCTTTGTTCAGCTTGTGTGTCCTAAGTCGCCTTCTACAACATCCACGAGAAGACTTGGAGTGGTCCTATTCTACTCTGCCGGAAAGCACCCGTCTAACTATTATTATATTTATTTATTAACTCCATATATATTTGTTAACAATTTTTTCAACTGACTTCAGAAAATATGGAGTTTATCAATTCGTCGGAATCTATTTTACATGTATGTTCCCCGATTACTCGAAAAAGTCTGAAATTCTTTTTTATTTGAAAGGGCAAATATTTTCCAGGTAGTCCCTTAGAAATTTTAATAAAACCGGTTGGGTAGTTTGTTAAACGAAAATAACTGGAAAAAATATGTCATCTAAGTATACAATTGTTTAAATATTTAGCTTATCTGGTATTGATGTCGGTTTTTGTTTTGAAAAAATATTAATAGGTAATTATATTTGATCAAAAAGTCTAGGTTTTCCTGCTCCTCTTTTTCCTTTTGTCTTTCCTCCAATTACAATTATAATAATATGTAAATAAAATATGAGAAACAATACAATTATTGTTTCTATATTTATTTTGTCATCAAACATTTTTTGAAGACGTCAATCTGAGCAGCTATTCGGCAGATAGTTTATTATTTTAGTTTATCAAAGGAGGGCAGATCCCATTACGATACCTACGTCCTATTTCACGTTGTTTGCAAAAGAAATAATAAATATACTTTGTTAAATAAATTATGTATAGACATTAGAGGCACTATGTAGGTCAGAGTAATAATGCTGTTACAGATTTGTTCCAGCTGTTCTTCCTTGATGATCTTGGAGAAAAGAAAAACATAGACTGTACCAGCTGCTTCACTTCCCGCGCAGGTTATTAAAGCCGATTGAAGGAATGTATGAGAATCTGAATCATAAAACTCTAAAACATACCACTCTAAAAGTGGTCTGGGCTTTACCGCCCTAGGCTCTGTTTGTCCCGTTAGGGATAAAGACTCAATTTCGTATTTTGAAAACGAAACGTGTTAATTCTACGAGTAGCTATAAAATAAACTATTATAAATGTTAAGTTAGCTCCAACTCATTCAAAACTGTAAAAGAGGTAGTGCAAATATAAATTAATTGAAGTGAAAAACACTAAATGCAGGTTTGTTTGTTTTTCATGTATGTAAGTTGCCAACACTGGTGTCAGATTTTTCAAGCTGCCTAAAGGCATCTAAACTAGCTTGACGACTGCCATACAATGACAGCCGAGAGGAGCTCGAGAAATTTTTGTACCACTTGTGGGTCACCGATCCAAGTACGGACACGCCCGAGGTTACTTAACTTGTGAAAATGCTAGCAATGCGTACACCGGGACACCGAGCTCCTCACTAACTACATTAAGGTAATAACTAAACTCAATAAATAAATGTAGTGTGTTACGTTTATGTTTTAAGTGATGTTTTCCTTAGAGCTATAATATAATATCCTTACTAATATTATAAATGTGAAAGCGTGGATGTTTGTTACCTTTTCACGCAAAAACTACTTGACGAATCATCATGAAACTTTGTACACATATCCTGGGAGGTACTAGAAGTAACATAGGGTACCTTTTATCCCGGAAAAGTGTAATGTTCCCGTGGGATACGCGAGCGAAGCCGCGGGCAAAAGCTAGTTGTTATATAAAAATGAATGTAGTTAGGGTTGCTACACACATCAGCGGGCCGGCACTGTCTGTTAGGCAGTATTCGTCAAACAACAAAGTCGACTGAAATCAACTACGGCACTCGTTAAGCTTCATTTGGCTTTTGCCGATCGGGTAGTTTCAGGTCGACACGTCATTCGATTCGGCAGTATTTGTGAAACGACATAGCCGACCTATAGCTACTCGTACTACTACTATTACATATACTACTACGCTTCTTTCAAATACTAAAATGGCATCATTCTTGCTTTCTTCTTCCTTTCAGGATTCGAGTTTATCTGAGCTACTAAATTTCTTTTTCATGTTTTTAGTTTATATTATATATGTAGATTTATGTATACTTATATGTAAGTTAATTTTTGCTTGTACAAAGTGGAAGGGACATACCCGTAATAAATCGAACCACAGGCTATACTTGATGACTTAAGTATAATGAAATAGAAATAACAGTCAAAAAACTAAAAAAAAATCGACATTCTCATACAAATCGCCCGGGCGGCCACACACTTTTGTATGGAAATACCAAAATTTATTTTTTGTTTTTTGGCAGTTATTTTAATGTTATTATACTATAATGGTCTAGTATAGACCGCGATTTGATTTATTACGGGTATGTCCCTTCCACGTTGTATATTTATTTTATTTTACCGCCCGGCTGTCCCGATCAATGCCAGCCGGCTTATGTGTATAGCAATCCTTATATGTGTGTATATAGTCAGTTTCCGTCTTTCGTAAATGAATCATTAATAAAAAACGTTCATTATATATTTACATAAAGACATATTAATCATTAGGAATACAGATTTGATTATTCTGATCCAAACGTTCATGACAATAACAAGCACCTAAGTCCCTAATCACATTTTTGAACCTGAACAACCTGCGAGTTCGTAACACAAACAGTGCGGGCCCGAGATACCACTGTTTGTTCGCGTCTCCATCTACAACTTCATCCACGTTGTTGGTCTCTTTTTGTTTGGTTTACTGTTGTTTATGTTAATGTTAGTTACAGGGTTCAATTTGTGTAGGAGTTTTTAGCAGTTGATATTAGTAGAATTGTAACTAACATGTGTAACATTGTTCTTAGCTATGTTTAATGAAATTCAGTTACGCCGTCAACCAAACTAATATGGGACCAAATATATAGTTAAATTGTTACATACATTAAATAAGTTCATTTGCCGGACAAATTAAAAAATCCCCCCTCTTTCAAGGGACTTTTGAACAACTTAACCGATTTTCATAAAACATAGTTCAAAACCATTGTGACAGAAATGGAGAGGGCTAGTGTTTCCTTACGTGATCGAATCAGAAATGAGGAAATTCGTATGCTAACAAAAGTCACTGATATAGAACAGCGGACTAGCTCTTTGAAGTGGCAGTGGGCGGTACACATAGCGCGACGAACCGATGACCGGTGAGGAAGAAAGGTTCGGGAATGGCGACCACGTACTGGAAAGCAATGCGTTGGACACCCACCCACAAGATGGTCAGTCGACCTGACCAAGCTAGAAAGCGCTGGATGCAGGCCGCTCTAAATCGGTCATTTTGGAAATTCTAGGGAGAGGCCTATGTCCAGCAGTGGACGTTATGCGGCTGAAATGATGATGATGATTTTGACAGACAAGGCCTTTGATTAAAAAATACCGCATCGAAATCAGTTTATTCGTTTAGGACCTACGATGCCACATACACACCCCTTTTTGTCATTTGGGGTTAAAAAGAACATACAGTCAATTTAATAACCTGTTTTTTTAGTTGTTTTAAAAATTTAGAATATATTCCTGCAGTCTGCAGAAGTCGACTTATCTTCTAATTTGCCGACGCTTGACAGGAAAAGGGCAAAATTAATGTTTTGCTTGCCCACACTACCGGCTTCATAATTTATTCACAAAATGACAACAAACACAACCCTATGTCGGCCCAACGCCGCAGAGGCGATTGAATTCAGTTGAAATCTGTCGCACACTTATAGCATGTATACTCTCAGGTCGCACAAGTCACCTTCATCTACATATTTTATCCAATTTCAGTTAAATATTTGTGAAGTTAATTGTATTATTTTGTAAATCATTTAAGTACCTATTTCTTTAAACAAACTTTTCTTAATAATAATCTCAGAAGGGGTTTAAAAAATATCGAGTAGAAGAATTGATGTACTCGTAGCTAGGATCATTTAATAAAACATCTTCTTTTCTGGTTTTTCATCTTCTTCCTAATTTGTAAGAATTCTGATACCTAATAACAAAGTCTTATCTATAAGTTAAATTTTTTTTTTAATGTAGAGTAGGATTTTATACATAGTTTTAGTTTAGACGAATCTATCTCTTATTTATGGTATATAGCAGAGATATTATATATTTTTGCTGCTTTGTTCATTCGTAGCCTTCATAAATCACAGAGAGTCTGCAGAATAACAATGTCTGTGATTGAGACGCGTCTACTGAACGATGCCATGATAAGGCATGTGAATGAAAAATGACGTGATGGATTGAATGAATGATATTATTGTAAAACATTAACTTTTTAGATTTGCATTCTTTTATTATATCAAAAGAAGATCGTTTTTGTTTTAGTAAATAGCTTACCTAAAGAGAATTTTTATTACACTACTAACTAAAGAGGGGCTTGCAACACTAGCGGCTGGCGTAGGTGGGGGCATTCTCATCGTGGCGTCGGTTGCGAACGGACGTTCTGTACAGTAGTGGATAGACATCGTGTGCACACTGTTTGGACATTGAAGATTAAATAATTGTTAAACAATATAGTGTTTTACTACACAGTCAATAAAAAATTACACAGATTGAAATTAAGTTTTAAGCTTGTGTTATGGAATACTACGAGTAACTACTAACTTAACTATATTAAACGATAAATACATTAAGTATATATGTACATAACCACCCAAGACATTTTCCAATTTGCCCTAGGTGGGAATCGAAACGAGAACCTACGAGTGGTGGACTGGTGGTGGCGGCGTGGGTCAGGTCGCTGGATTTTTTCTAATATTAATTGAGTTCAGCGATGGCTGATCCACTTGTCAACTCGTGAACATGCCATCAGTAGGGTCTGGTCAGCTCGGGGTGAAAACGAGTGCCATATTATGGCACTCGTCGCAAGCTTTACATGTTATATTGAAATAAAATTGTATAAGGCATAATATCTGACAAAGCCCTTCTGGTGCGTAGGCGACCAATACTGTGTAAATGAGTTTACTTCGGCGTTTATTTTCAGCAGTGGTTGTTTGGAAACACTAGTATCGGTAGATTTTGGTTTAATAATTAACAATTTAAATATGAACATATAAACAAACATTACACGTAATGTTTAACTAAAATTTTTGAGGTGTAAAAGTGCAAAGGCCTAATTGCTGAATAAGTATTGGATTTTTTGATTGATATTTGATTGATTGACTGGTGAGTGTAGTTACCACGGGGTTCGTAAATTTAAAATTATAGATAGTCACTTTTTACACCAAAACCATTACTTTCGAGCTTATTCGAGCTTAAGAAGTGATAAGCTCTATCACAATGTGCTAGCCTGAACAGAAAGGACGTTATTTATCATGTTAATGTTGTTTACCGTACAAAGTTGTTCGTATCTCTCGGACGGTGTCGTAATTAATCATGTTCGCGTTAATTTGACGCCGAACATATTTGCAGGGCGCAAAAAGACGCATTACCGCCAACCTTAATTTATTGCCTAAATGTTGACTTACAGTCAGAAAGTTCAAGGCCCGAAGTAATTATGGAATAGTTGTCGTTTACATAGTTTAACATATTTTTGTGGGAATAAAATCAGTTTTTATGACTTTAAAAGTTTGTTTTCTTTAAATCCATGATTTTTATTTAAATTCATGCTCCTTCCGCCAATTAACATGATTCAGATGCTCGCAGACTAGCGTGGAGATAACTTTAAATAATTATAGTTAACGTGTTCATAACTCCAAGTATGTGCAAAAATATATCTTGTTATAAATTCAGGATATTTAGAACTTTGTTGAAACAAAATTAACAATCATTACCCAACAGATAGAGCAGTGTACATCACGGCGATTTAATTAAGGGGGGGTAATTAGTAATTTATTGGGTTAGATTTATCTGCCCTAATTCTGCCTTAAGGAGCCGCGCGCCGGGCGCTTCGCGCAATTCCCTATTTGTTTATTTTACAGGCCGTTTATAATGTCAGAAGATGGGGTTTAGATATTATTCAAATATAGCTTCTGGACTCATGGTCTGACAGCGTGATTTATTTTGTAAGAAAATAAAGCATTTAGGTAATAATTAGGTAGAACTTTCTTCCGCTTAAAACAATAGTAACTTTGACGCAATACCTAATTATTCCTATAATCGATTATGCAGACGTTTGCTATACAAATTTAAATCAATTTCTTCTACATAAACTCGACAAACTAGCTAACAACTGCATCAGGTTTATCTTCGGACTTCGTAAATATGACCATATCTCCTCCCTTCGGTCACAGTTGGCCTGGCTCCCTATCCCCCAGCGTCGAAACGTTATAATCCTATGCATGCTTTATGCTATCCTCAATAATCCTTACTCCCCTGCTTATCTCAAATCTCAATTTTCTCTTCTCAGCTCTACGCATTCGTGAAATCTTCGCTCTTGTAATCTTCTAACATTATCCATCCCTCATCATCGCACTGAATAAATCTTTTCAAATTCAAGCCATCCTTCTCTGGAATTCTCTTACTGATTCTATTAGACGAGCGCCTAGTCGTCACGCTTTTAAACGGGCGGTTCAAAAACGGTTTTTCCAAGAAGTCTCTTCTTCTCGTCGTGTCCCTGCGCGGTAATTAGTAGTCATCCATATATGTATTTATCTATCCGCATACATATATAATTAGTTCTTTATGTATTATATTTACATAATTATATATTTTGTATATTTATTTTATCTATAGTTATTGTATTGGTATATATTTCTTTAAAATTAATATTTATGTATATTCTTGATTTATTCTTGTAGGTATTTATAGATACTTTTAAATTTTGTTTACACACTCTGTCGCACCACCCAAATTATTTCTCTACTTGGTCCAATGGTTGACTGGCAGAGAACGCCATAAGGCGTTAAGTCCGCCATTTGTACACTTTTTTTTATGTGCAATAAAGTTTAAATAAATAAATAAATAAATAATTTCTTCCGAAAATTCTTTCGTACCAGCTTTTATTGTAAGGCCTAAGTACATAACAAGATAATGCATTTATTAATAATCCAAAACCCGATGCGGTTGCGTCGTTTGATTACAGCTGGCTCCATCATCAGATCAGCATCTTATTGTAATAATATTGCATTGTCATCTGATAAACATTAGCATACAAAATCTCATCTCAATCGGAAACCAGGAAGGGGCACCAATTTAACTTGCAAGATTTTACCCAAACAAATAAACAAGAAACAGCAAAATCTTCGGCATGCATATTATATTTCCGTATAAAATACCAAAACTTACTAAAATGTGCTACGAAATCGTTGAATGCTACGAGAATCGTAGACGTGCTACAATGTAGCGCTACGAACATAACCTGTGATAATTGAAAGCTTGGTCCTCGGTAATTAGCTGATGTTGCAGTAAATTGGCCAGCAATGGATTATCAAGCCGGTAATTATAACATTGATTGCTAATTACGAATCTATTCAATAAGTTACAGCGTGGTGTTTAGATAGGTTTCTAGTAATAATAATAATGTAGAGTTCCACCCTATCTCCGCTTGATAGGTGAGCCCTACTTAATACTTTATGCACTCAGTATGTGTAGGAACAGTGCCTCAGTAGAATACGAGTAAACATGAATTTTACGTGATAATTATTTATTTTATATTATCACACAAAACAGATTACAACTATTACAAAACTACACAATAAGAAACATACAAAAACAATAAAACTGGTTGCAATCCAAAACATGTGTGTACATGAAATAATAAAAGAGGTGTTCTTACAATCTAAGAGAAAATAAGTAAAATAAAAATATACAAACTCTTACCTATTAAATTTGTATACACTTCAAATTTCAATCATACAAGATCCCCTTTAAAGTTTTAGTGTATGAGGCAAGTTTGGGATCAAAAACATCAAATTCAGGGTTAGTATTCGCAATCTCATTACACTGACGGGCCATCCTCACAATTGGATTATAAAATGAAGTATTATTTTTATATGTTTGTAGAGCAAAAATTCATATTTGATTTGACCTTCGGGCACTATACCTAGTGTTGAAAGATATTTCAGAAAGCAAAAAGGGAACATCAAGTAAAGAATGAACTATTTTGTAGAAATATATGAAATCAAAATATTTTCTGCGGGTTTCCAACTTTTGAATATTAAATCGTAATAGTCTTTCCTCATAATCAAGAGTGGTACGTCCTAAATGTTGACGAAAACATAGAAATCGTAAGCACTTTTGCTGAACTCGCTCTATATGATCAGCATGTACTTTGTAGTGTGGGGACCATATTGGGCTGCCATATTCTAAAATGGATCTGACTAGGGCATTAAACAAATAAATAATTGATCGAGGGTTTTTAAAGTCTTTAGTGGACCTAAAGACGAACCCGAGTAGTTGATTTGCTCTTGTTGTTATAGTATCGTAATGTGCTCTGAATGTTAGTTTGTCATCAAACATAATACCTAGATCTTTAACTACATTCGATCTTTTAATTATAATTTATTTTGTACATCACTCAATATAATAATTATTTTTTTATTTTTTATTTATTTGGGAAACACACAATAGCCTTGTACAGATAGATTTAACTTAATAACTTAAACATACATACATCAGTAAAGTTTTCACTTACACATAGGGGTGGTGATATGTGGTGATCGTACTACTTACCATAATTCCGCATATATTCGCTTATTGATCCACGCATCCCTACATTCGTTTGTCCTTTTCATTTCAGCAAAACTCTATAAGTACAGATAAAGACAGTAAGTCTTAGTACAGTTCCTCGCAAGCATTAATTAAAATAGTAATTCATTCGGCGCGATCGCAAGTGGGTCAGCTGGTGCTAATTACGTCGGCGCTTGGCGCTTTTTAGCGTGCGCCCAGAGATAGCGGCGTGCTGCGAAATATTATGAAATATGCAACTTGGGAACTTTGTCTTGCGACTTCGGTTGCAGCTTAAAGTTCTTACTGATATTACAGTTGTTAAAATAGTCTTAGACGTAGAACATGCTAACTGCCTCTCTCGGCTAAGTATTCGATATGAATGTTGTATGAGCGGTCACAGAGTTATTATATGTAAGAATGTACAGAACAAAAGTTGCCACGTAATTACGTTCCTCCATGGCCTGGTGGTACCTCGGGCGTGGTCGCCAATTGGATAGGTGACCATAAGTTGCATAAACATTTCTGAGCTCCTTCGTGCTTCGGAAGGCAGGTTAAGCCGTTGGTTACGGTCGTTATCATTATATAACAGTCGTAAAGCTATGTGTCGCATGACTTACACATACGAAAAACAAAAAAAAATAAACAAACATTACGTTCGTCAGGAATTAAGAACATATGGCTATGTACAGAGTGTTCAAGAAAAAGCGTTTTTACACGCGTTATTTAAATTGTAGCGTCGCTTGTGGTGGATAAAGAAACGGGCGACGCCACGATTGACGCAGCGGGTGAAGTGGCGGTTATCGCTTTTCCGTATGCCTGCCCTGCTCCTTCATAAACGAAACTACTAGTTATATATGTTTGTTTTTGCGCGTGAAATGCGGTGGTCAGCGACACGCGCCGACTCTTCATAAACGGCAAAATCGCTTGACGCCAAGCAGCCCGCCCTGCGCGCCACGTCACCTGATGCCCCGCGTATCCCTGAACAAGGCCTTATACTGCCACCCCTGGCACAATCTCGTGGCCCTGGAGAAAGCAGCACAGCTAATTTTGAGTTCTAGTCAAGTTAAGCCGCAAGTGTAGAGAGTTAACGATTGGCCATCTTACTGCCAACTAGTTTCCTAAGTGTTAATTTACGGTTAAGTAATTTGTTTGCTGGTAATTTGTTTGTGGCCAACGCTGGTGTCAGATTATTCAAAATGTATTCTTATCTGTCGTCACTGCACACAAGGTTCCTTTAAAAATAACCGTAGGTTTAACTTGTTAATAAATAATATTTTATTTTTTATTTACTGGTTATTATAATTAGTAACTAAACTAAAACTTAGTAACTAAAATAAAACAAAATAGTAACTTAACACATTGCTGGACACTAAGCCAGACACAATAGACCTCTTTTTTCCCATTTCCTCTCGCGGGTATACTGGAAGAAATTTCTTTGGAAATAAGTAGCACCTAAGTACTATGTTTTCCTTATTTTTTTATGTGTACCTATGTTTGTTAATATTCCAAGTGTTCTTAAATAAATGAAATAAATAAATAAATAGAAATAACAATTAATTTACGTCTATAGACGTAGTGTGTCTTACAACGTGTTTATACTAAAAATAAATAACTAAACATAAACTATTATAAATAAAAAATATCCCGAAATCCTTCCCCATAATAAATTACTATTTTATATATTTAAGTCTGGGAGATATAAAAAAAAAAAGTAGAATAAACCAGCTTCTCTTCTTTTCAAGCAGATCGTTAAATCCGATCGGAACTGGCAGAAAATCTGATTCATGCAAATCAGGCTTTGTAGTTTGCAATCTATCATGGCCTTTGGGTCTTACGGACTAGACACTGTCTACACCGTTAAAAATAAAGGCGTGATAAGATATCTGTATAAAAAGTACACTAATAAATACCTTCATAATTGCAAGAAAATAAATGTTATATCAATCTTAAAAAAATATTTTGCACTCTCATATTAAAAACAAAATTATGTAGGTATTCTGTGAACATAAATTAATTACAATTCAATTAATTACACAAACCAAACATTTTAATTAATCCCCTAGTTCACATTACATTAATATTTCTGCCATCGGCACAGCGTTTATAAACAATATACAACGTTCAATTGAAAAGCATTTCTATTCTCCGGAATGGAAACTACCACAAGCCTCTGAATCAATAATTAATTACAAAATGAGTTGCTACTTAATAGAATATTTACTTACTTGCATAAAAGATTAGTGACATAAGTTTATTTGCTAGGCAAATTAAAAATAAACGGGCAAGTGCGAGTCGGACTCGTACATGAAGAGGTCCGTACCACCGTACAATTTTTAAAACGCTGAAGAAACACGTTTCTTGTATGAAGACCCCCTTTAATTTTTTACTTTATCTTATTTTTAGTATTTTTTGTTATAGTGGCCACAGTAATACATAATTGGTTAAAATTTCAAGTATCTAGTTAATATCATTATGAAGATCAAGTTAAAAACGCTGAAAAAAACACGTTTCTTGTATGACGAACCCCTTTAATTTTTAACTATTTTTTATTTTTAGTATTTGTTGTTATATCCGCCTCAGTAATACATAATTGGTGAAAAATTCAAGTGTCTAGCTATACCGGTTCAAGAGATAGAGCCCTGTGACAGACGGAGAGACAGACAGACAGACGGACAGACAGACGGACCGACAGACAGACAGCGGAGTCTCAGTAATAGGGTCCCGTTTTCACCCTTTGGGTACGAAACCCTAAAAACCCCGACTGTCAAGAACGCCATTCAATTCAATTCAATTCAAAATAACTTTATTATCATAGGATATTTATAATATCTCTGAATAATAGTCACTTTGTTTTGTTTTGCACAAATATTGACGTCAAATCGTTACTTACAGCTATGTTTACGCCGCTTCCTAGGCGCAAGTGCAGAAGAAGCGGCAACAAACTGCACTGAACGTTTTCTCCAAATGATTAGTAGCGGAACCACCGATAGTTCCACTACTCATCACTATGTACACCACATAGCGCCATCTATATATTTGCTACAGAAAGCCCTGACTTTCAAGCATTATCCCTCAATAACTTTTAAAAACATAGCTAAGAACCACCACAAGGAAACTTGCTTTCACGTAAAAGAATCCGTTCCGATCCATTCAAGCACTACGATGCCAAACACAGACAGATAAACAGACAGTCATTAGCGTCAAACTTACACCCCTCTTTTTTGTCGGGGGTTAAAAACAGGGTCTGGCACTTAAGCCGTATTTTTGCGCCAACCCAAATCTAGTTGGATATTGATCGAAGGATACTCGTAAAACTGAACCTGAAGTGATTACATCTTGTTGCGCACAATCTGGGATCAAAAGCACCTGATTTACGTCCTCAGCACATCAAAAAGGCTTGATGGGCGGTATTAGGGATAAATGAGTATCGCGCTTGCCTGCTAGCGGACCAGTCTCCCCGGACTCCGCGTGTCACCCGCATTTGCCTGCAAAAATGTATTCCTGTTGTACTCTAAATTTAGTCCCATGGAGTTAAAATGAGTGACCGCATTAGAGACAAATACTTATCTTCGTATGAAAAATACACTATCACGTAATTATTCCTAATGGGCAGACAGAGCGTTTTAGATTTTGCGGCTCTAAGCCACGCCCAAGGCCGCTAGACCCAAAGGCCACTTTTAGAGCTAAAACATTTTCAGCTTTCTAAACCAAAAAAAAAGGTTAAAAATGTTTTTGACATAGATATTACAACTATCTTTTTCTTCGTCTTAACGCCTTCCCGGTTGCATCCTCAGCTGTGCTGCTTCTGAGCCCGGGGTGCGCTTTCCCGCTTTTTCTTCTCCAAATATAATATGCATGTCAATGGTCACCTGAGGCTGCCAAAGACCTCGCGAACTGGAGAAGCAATAGCCAGAACAGTATAATAAACGATAAGACGAGACTAGGGTCCACTGCCTACCCTAGGTGATTTGACGATGCTTCTGGTTTCACAAAGAGCGACTGCCGTCTGACCTCCGCAACCCAAAGGAGATAAATAGATATTCAAACCAATTTACTTGGCATGGCTTCGTATTATTAAAACTGTCAACTGTCTTTTGCCTATCCCTTAACAGATCGTTATCTAGGGATAGGCAAAATGTGATATTTAAGGCGACGTGAGTTCACAATTTGAAATACTGTGCGTGTTTTTGAAAAATCACTGTTATTGAATTACTACTATTTATTCCACAAAAAATAATAAATAAAACACTGCGAAATATCCTCGAGCACGGCTTCGGCCCTTTTTTCTCTTTCCGCGAATATTTCACTGGTTTTTTTATTTTTGTTTTATATTTATTATTTTTTTTGTAGCTAAAATGGATAGATATTTGAATAATACATTTTTTGGTATAATTATCATATAAAAAGGTGATTGTATAAAAAAGTAATATGTATTATAAAGGCAAATTTAGAGGTATGTTTGTGATTTTTTTCTATTAAGTCAAAAATGCTCAATCGTATTTTAGCTATTGTGGGTGTCTGTAGAAAATCCTTAAGATTTTTATGTAAATTTCTTGAGGTATAAACTGTAGTAGTTTAATAACAGTGATTTTTCAAAAACACGCACGGTATTGCAAATTGTAAACCCACGTCACCTTAAGATATTTTTCGAAGTGAAAACTGCTTTAGGTGCTTTGGACATTTTTAAGATGGGAAAAAAACCATTGAACTCGCGACACTGTTACCGACACCACCTTGTTCATGTTTTCACTTCTGTCGGCACTTTCAGAGTGCCACTGTGTTTTTCTATTAACTTTTATCGTGAATAATTCAAATTATTATGAACAGTTAAACGGAAGCTCTTTAGCACTCGTAGCTTTGAGCTGCAGCGCCGCTTCAATAATATAAATCGTTTAGCTAGTAGAGTGTCCACCCGCGCGGAAAATCTCGGAGTCCCCAAAATACTGTTCTTATTGCTACACTACAACGGTGAAGCTGAGTCTGGGGCGTAGGTTTCATATAAAATAGACGAGTTATTTAATAAACTATTTTTTTTATTTATTTAATACTGACTGCTCATTAAATCATAGCTAATAACCATTTTAAATTACGTCACTTTTTAAGCAAAAAAGGTATTTCCAAGAAGGGTTGAAGCTGGTAGGCGGCTGCAAGTAAAACTTTTTGCACAAATACATTCCCAAAGAGGGTTGACGTCAGGCAGGCGCGGCCGGTTGTATTTTTATCCAAATCGTTTAAACTGTTAGAGCTATTTTTCTCTATTTGACATGGTTTTTAGCATCCTTGGGTAACCATTGACATGCATATTATATTTGGAGAAGAAAAGCCGGAAAGTGCACCTTGAGCTCCGAAACAGCATAATTAAGGATGCAACCGGGTACGCGATAAGATGAAGAATAGGACGTATACACATGTAACACCAATAACGCTATATTATATTTTGTTATATGTTCCATGAGGAATCTTGTTCAGTATCGTGAACCTAATTTACTCCTAACTTAGTTCTTGTACAATCATCATCATCATTTCAGCTGCATTACGTCTACTGCTGGACATAGGCCTCTCCAAAGAATTTCCAAAATAACCAATTTAGAGCGGCCTGCATCCACCTGTCATAAATTGTAACTCGTCCAGCTAATTCGCAGTCTTTGTGCAAACCCAGTTCTCGTACAAGTGGTCTCCAATTTACTGCAAATTTACTGTTCTCCGTGCAGGAGCCATCGTAGTAGCCATAGTTCTGTCAATTTATGTTACTACGGTGCTATTTATGCTTACAGCACCATTCATAGTTTTTATATTTGATTTTTGTTACCAGTATTTCAACCTCCAAAGAAAAATAGGGATGTTATTAGTTATGCGTGTCTGTGTATCTCTAAACAAAAAGACCGATTTCGATGTGGTTTTTTTAATCGAAAACCTTTCTGTCGAGATAGTTCTTAGCTATGTTTAGTGATAATCGATTCAGCCGTTCAAAAAATATTGGGGGTGAACGCTTACAGTTTGATTACTCAACCATTGTCTTTCACTTTAGTTCATTGTAAAAAAACTTTTCCTAATGATTATATTCCGCAATACGAAATTTAATATTTTTTATTTCAAACATTTGCAGCAAGCGACGGCACATGCGACCTCCAACAACACTTCTTAAAATTTTTTGTACTTTAGTTTGTAAATTCAATTTTAAAAATTTATTTCTAGAACAGTATTTTGAAAGGCATATCCAAAACAATACTTCGAACTTATAAAAAAAAACAAGGACTGTTCCCCTTCCGGGTCGTAATCATATTACTCCACTCCCTTCTGCCGCACATGTCATTTTCAACATCCATCGATCTTGCCACTTTTTATAGGGGATTTGTTCCCAGTGTTTGCCAAAAAAGTCCTTACACCCTTGATTTACTTCGATTTATTATGTTTATTACGCATTTTTGTAAAAAAAACTCTCTTCTCTGGGAGATAAGAAAAGACTTATTATGTACCAGCTGCTTCTTTTTCCGCGCAGATTGTAAAAGTCGATCGAGAAAATGCGAATCATGATAATTGGCGACACGGCCACCAACCCATCACTATTTTGATTTCTTTTCCATCTTCTCGCCCACCATCATACTTAAAGTGGCCTTTGGGACTTGCGGCCCTGGCCTCTGCCTGCTGGGGCGCAAAACCCAAAATGCTGTGACTGCACAATTAGGGAGAAAGACGTAATAGTGTATGTGTATATTTTGTTAAGAGGCCTAAATATGTTGTTTAACTATAAGCCTGATTTATCTATAATAGCTAAAGTTGGAATTTATTAAACTTCCGGCGCACAATGACATTATGCTTTGTTTTGGTGGGTGTGGCAAAGGTACAGCATGTAATTACTGAAGTAGTTTAGGTAGTGTGTCGTGCTTTCTTTAGTTTAATAAATCAAACACCAGGAGAGGTTCAATGTATGTAGCATTTACTAGGCATACAGGAGGCGACTACTGACTTACTGTGCCTTGTATAACAAATATGACACCTTACGTGCCTTCAACATAAAATACCGATGTAAGTATCCTATCGCATCTTTTTTTTACAAATATCGACAAACTTGTTTGGACAACATAAGATTTGAACTTTGTTAACGTAAGATGGATTTTAAAGCATTCTGTATAATTATCTTAGTATTAATGCTGTTTTTTTTAATAAAGAAGATACATTTCACAATACAATTTCGTTCACTTTAATTTTAGAATATAATATATTTCCATAATAAAATGACCAAACTCATTAATAAACCATAAAGTGTAAATAAAAAAAAATACTTTCACACACAAAAACACACATACTTTTACGTCCTTATAATCTTAATGGGGCAGAAAGAGATAGAGTATTTAAAGCAAATACTTTCAGAACATCGAAAGAGATTAATATTTCAGTTTTACGTAACATTTTAAAAATAAATAATATCTTCATTCAGTTTTGTAAAGTCCATTCATTTTCAAAGTAACTCCACTTAGCTTCGTTTCACACAAACCAGGTTAGAATTTCGCGGATAAAGAGTTAGAGTTGAACACAGATTGCAGCGTTCAATCCATTTCAAGCAAGTTCTCGCAGCTTCGCCCTATATTTCTTGCCGATCCCGACTAGTTCTGGAACTTTCGCGCGAAATTTCAAAACCGTAGAACTGTTATCGAAAATAGAAAAGCAATCATCATTAACTTTTGCAAAGAAAAAACTGAAAATGTGTCAAATAGCGTAAATTAAAATGATTAAAAAAATACCATCGTGATTGCAAACAGCTTCGCCGTTTTTTTTGCCAACCTCAAATAGTTCCTTTCCCAGAACATTTGCACAAAACTCGAATTCCGTAGTAGGTCTACTAATATAGAGAAAATTCACTTTGATATCCATTACTTTCTCTATCTCTCACAAACCCTATCCAGTATACAGAAAGAGACAAAACATCAAAAATTCTACCACTATGATCGTAAACAATTCGCCGTATATTTTGATCTAGATAAAACCATGTACTCGTATGTATCTAACAAGTATCAAAGAACAATGAAAATCGCAGTCATTATTAGCCAATGTATGTTACCGTTTATTTGTTTTTGTCATTTACAGTTTTGGCCGGTATCTATATATTGTAGATTAAAATTTGAACAGACTTAGTCTATAATATGATGATTCCTGGTAATGAAATGCTAAAATTAATTAAAATATATAGTTTTAAAAACTTAAACCCGACTACGGAAAAAATACTTGCTAATCATACTTTTAGTATGATTATCCAGTTAATGCAAGCTAAGCAGGAAGTAACAGCTAATACTGTTTATATTTTTGAAATGTTTTAATTAAGCCCTTTCATTTGATACGGTATGATTTGATTTATTTTATTTTTGAGTTTATAAATGTTGAAATTTATTGTGACGTCACAATACATTCAATGTTGTGCCATATATAGGCCTATATTACCAGCGGACAATCAAGACGCTGCCAACCATAACTCATATGTCATTATACCATGGATCTTATGAAAGTTACGGGGGAACCGATACACATACATACTTATATAGCGCGAAAACCGTAACTCTCCTTTTGGCTTCACTGTAGACTGTTAGTTGGGTAAAACCAATAAAAAGGCAAGTGCGAGTCGGACTCGTACATGAAGGGTTCCGTAACACCGTACAATGTTTTAAAACGCTGAAGAAACACGTTTCTTGTATGACGAACCCCTTTAATTTTGAATTTTATCTTATTTTTAGTATTTGTTGTTATAGTGGTCATAGCAATACACAATCGGTGAAAAATTCAAGTATCTAGTTAATGCCATTATAAAGATCGACTTAAAAACGCTGAAAAAACGCGTTTCTTGTATGACGACCCCCTTTAATTTTTAACCTTATCTTATTTTTAGTATTTTTTGTTATAGCAGCTATTACTATAGCTGCTATAATAAAAAATACATAATTGGTGAAAATTTTAAGTATCTAGTTATTGCCATTATAAAGATCAAGTTAAAAACGCTGAAAAAACACATTTTTTGTATGACAACCCCCTTTAATTTTCAACAATTTTTTATTTTTAGTATTTGTTGTTATAGCGGCCACAGTAATACATAATCGGTGAAATTTTCAAGTGTCTAGCTATTGCGGTTCAAGAAATAGAGCCCTGTGACAGACGGACAGACAGACAGACAGAAGGACAGACGGACAGACAGCGGAGTCTCAGTAATAGGGTCCCGTTTGCACCCTTCGGGTACGGAACCCAAAATGGCAAGTTAAAAACTACATCTAGACTTTTATTTGATACCTCTATTACTATTGTGTCAATAGAAAAAACTTGAGTGATTCGTACGTCACACAATTTAGCTAATCAGCCAGAGTTTCAAAGTCGGAGTTATGGAGTGAGCGGCAACCCGCGGTAATTATACCAATGTTCGCAGGAAAAAAGTTGGCTTGTCTATACTGAAGTCGAATAGGAAAGTTCGACTATTCATCATTTATATGGTTTGGGAGGAAAAAACAGACTTACTTACTGAGACAACCGTGAATAAGGTTGTGTCGAATGAAAAGTGGTTTAGAGGAAAAATAAATATTTTCATAAAAGTCCACATTCATCATGGCTATTTCTTGCTCTGATTAATAGTAAACTGATAATAAGATTAGCTTCTATATTTAAGAGGCTCTTGTCGGTGTCGTTACGTGGAAAGAAACGCACACAATGACAATATTTTGGTAGAGATAATTGAGTGATTTGTGTATTGCGTACACATACATAAATTAGATGAATATCATTGCTATCAAGCAACAACAAAAATAATTGCATACAAGTGGGTCAACATTTGTATATTTTAGCGGCATAAAGGGAAATGCACCTTACGGGCTAATAATTCCTCCGGTCCAACGAGATTTCTTATAATATTTTTTTTTACAAAAAAGAAACCCACTTAATTTTTTTAGGAGTTTCTTCAATATCTCCAATGTTCTTAATCATATCTTCACCAAATAATATGGGACCACCTCGAAAGTGCACTCTTTCGAATAAAAAAAGAATTTTTAAAATAAGTCGATCGTCGATGGATGCGGTACTTATAAAACCCTCTTCTCCGGAGTATTTGAAATGCAAGTTTCAGTATCTCGCGGATGCTCATGATCGGCAACTTCACTTTAGTCATTCGCTTAAGCTTAATATTTCCATATTACATACACTAGCTTTATGACCAACTCTTTCACTTTTCAAACCGTGGCTTTGGAACGCTCTGCCCGTGGACATCAAAAAAATCTCTGGTAGATTTAGTTTCAAGAAAAAAGTGCATGATTTTCTTTTCGAAACTGTAAACAATTAGATTAATTCATAGATTTTACTGTTTTCTTATAAATTATATTTTAAGTTGTTATTGTATGTATGTTATTTAATATATTTTTAAAGTACTCGTACTTATTAGTATTATTTTTATGTATCTACAACAAAGTCGGTTTCTAAATATCAGATTGCATAGATACTATGTTTGTCTATATTAAATTTACTCAACGGTCGATAGGGAGTGAATACTTTAGCCTTAAGTCTACCTATTGTAGCTTTTTTACTTAATCTTATTTAAAAAAGTTTAGATAAATAAATGCATTTTGCTATAAAACTAAAGATGTAGGCTTTCACTAAAGAGAATTTAATCAAAAATATCTCAAGCACATTTTTTAAAACCAATGGAATTTACGACGCTCCATTACACTCAAAATGAGGCGATAGAAAATAATGTCAAGATACTTGCAATATTATATTCCACAATCTGAGAACTGCACCTATAAAAAGTTATTAAAGTTATATTGGAATTTTCGCTAAACGAGTTTTAAGTAAATATCAAAGATTTGAAATTTTAATAAGATGAAAATGCTTTGGCTGTAAAATGTATTGATGAAAATAGGATAAAAGCTCTTAGTCTTGACACTTTGCGAAGACATCGACGTTTTTGATACCTAAAGAAAACATCGGCATTAATGGGTTGCGGCTCGTGCGCATCCTGACATACAGGTTGATGTGCATCCTGTAACTATATTTAAATCTTGTACTCTGAATCATGAATAGAAAACAAAACCATAAAAAATTGTTTGAAGCCCGTCAATAAATAGCATTACAGTAAAGTTCCCCCTTTTCCTCCTAATTTCTCCACCAATCAAGAACCTTGATTGACTGAAACATTTTAATCAAGGAATTCGTGTGCCAATTTTCGTTAAAATCGGTTGAAAAATGCGACCTGTACACGGGAACAGACAGACGGACAGAAGCATTTTTGGCCAATTTCGAAACTGAGACGCCTCGCTTGCTCATTCTATTTTATTTTTATTTAATACTAGCTGTACCCTGCGCGCGTTGCTACGCCAATTTTTTATTTCCTAAACCATCCTGCCTACAACGAAAAAAACAAAAAAAAACAAAATCGGTCAAGCCGTTTACGATTTTATAAAGGACATAGAGACAAACATTAATTTATATATATATATATATTTAATGGTAGCGAACGAGCACCTAAATATATTTTTTTAAACCACTGCCCGTAATCGGATCAGTGCCGCTGCGCTGTCGCGTGTCGCCAGCGATGACGCACGACGTTGCCCTGCCGATGACAAGCATCAATAGAAATGTTGTAGCCAGACAATTCATATTTTTCATATTTTATTATATTATTTCATTTGCCTCGCAGGTCTGGCAGAAAAAAAAATAAACGGGCAAGTGCGAGTCGGACTCGTACATGAAGGGTTCCATACCACCGTACAATGTTTTAAAACGCTGAAGAAACACGTTTCTTGTATGACGAGCCCCTTTAATTATTAACTTTATCTTATTTTTAGTATTTGTTATTATAGTGGTCATAGTAATACCACAGAATACATAAGAGTCAAACAGAATGGTATCTGTTGTAAATGTGGGTTTCATATTGTTATAATATTATGTGGGTACCTACATACATATCTGCCATTGATTTTGACGGCTGGCTGCGACCAGTCGAATATACGTTGTTCAAAGCACCGGTCGTTTACTTTGACATCTCCCCGCCGTTAGAACATTTGGCGACGAGATTTGAAAAAAAAAAACGCGTGACGATGGCTAAAGTAACTGTGGGAACATTGACCACTTTTAACCACGAAGTTCAAGAATGGGCCGTGTACAAAGAAAGGCTGGAACAGTGGTTTTTAGCGAACGAGATCGGGGCAGAAGAAGACAAAGCCGGTGTGAAACGACGCGCCATTTTGTTGAGCAATTTAGCAGAGTCATCATACAAATTGGTTCGTGATCTAGCGTTGCCGACTCAAGTTACGACATTGGGCTATGTTGAGGTAGTGAAGCTACTGGATGGGCATTTTAAACCAAAGAAGTGCACTTTTGCGGAAAGGTACAGGTTCCATAGTGCCACGCAGAACGCCGGTGAAGGTTTAGCAGACTGGGCGGCGCGTGTACGAGGACTGGCGACGCATTGTGGTTTCACGGCTTTACACCTCGATGAACAGCTTCGCGACCGTTTCGTGTTAGGCATGGAGCCAGGTCCGGAGAGAGATAAATTGTTCACCAAGGATATGTCAGAGCTGACTTTGACTAGGGCCTTGGAAATGGCTGAAGGCATCCGCAGTGCTCGTATGGGAGCTCAGGAGACCGCGCAACGGAAGGACGCATCGGCACTGCAGGTGATGAAGGTGGCGGCAGCTACTCGAGGAGGGCGCGCGCAGCAGCGCGGCTCAGCGAGCCCCGCCGGGGAGCAGCAGCAGTGTGCGGTGTGCGGGTATTCCGGGCATGAGGGGGCTACCTGTCGGTTCGCGCGGTACAAATGTAAAAAGTGCGGTGTGCAAGGGCATCTTAAAAGGATGTGTAATAAAACAGTGAATCGGCAACATTATGTCGAGTGCTGCACAGATGGTGATGATGATGGTAAGCGATCTTGTTTTAATATTCGATCTGTTCGAGGAGAACCAATGCGAGAATCTGTCGAGGTCAATGGAAAAAAAATTCTGTTTGAAATTGATTCGGGTTCCCCGGTGACCGTTATTTCTGAGCGAATGTATAAACAACATTTTTCCAATAGTAAATTGTTAGCAAGTGACCTTATATTGCATAGTTACAATGGTGATAGATTGGACTTACTAGGCAAATTGAATCTACAGTTAAGTTACAACAATAAACAAAATAATATCGATGTTTACGTTGTCAGAGATGGAGGTCCGCCGTTGATCGGAAGAGATTTTTTGTCACGGTTCAATTTGCAAATTTGTTCAGTTAATCATTGTAATAGTTTTTTAGAGCACCTAACTTCTAAATTTTCTAAGTTGTTTTCCGATAGGTTAGGCTGTTTAAAGGGTATCGAAGTTAGTTTACCTTTGAAACCAGGTTCAAAACCCATTTTTTTTAAAGCGAGGCCTTTACCTTTTGCTTTACGAAAGGGCGTCGAAAAAGAGATAAATCGTTTAGTAGATACCGGGGTTTTAGTTCCAGTGAAGTACTCCGAATATGCGAGTCCCATAGTACCAGTTTTAAAACGAGATGGTTCTATACGGCTGTGTGCCGATTACTCAGTGACTATCAACAAACAATTACTGGTCGATAAATACCCACTTCCTAGGTACGAAGAATTATTTTCTAAGCTCCATGGCGGAAAGTATTTCTGTAAATTAGATTTGTCACACGCCTATACACAATTATGCCTTAAAGACGATGACGGCTCACAGATGATAACATGTATAAATACTTGTAAAGGGCTTTATAAATTCACAAGGCTCGTTTTTGGGTTATCAAGCGCCCCCGCAATTTTTCAACGGGCTATCGAATCCATCCTTGGGGGGCTAGAGGGTACTTTATTATTTTTAGATGACATTTTGATTTGCGGATCTAACAAAACAGAAATGATAAATAGGTTGTATGAAGTTTTACGAAGATTAGAGGAAGCAGGGTTAGTGGTGAAAACAGAAAAATGTTCCTTTTTCCAAGAATCCGTGTCGTACCTAGGTTTTGTCATTGATCGTAACGGTATTCATAAGTCACCAGAAAAGGTAGAAGCCATTATTCAATCTCGAATCCCTGGCAATGTTTCTGAATTAAAATCATTTTTAGGCATGGTCAATTATTATAGGAGTTTTGTTAAAAATGCTTCTTCCATATTGCACCCTTTACACAATCTATTAAAAAAAGGTGTACCATGGTTATGGTCAAAGGAACATATGGATGCTGTTTTGGCAATAAAAAAATCATTAGCGTCGGATGAAACTTTAGCACATTTTAATCCAGACGCAAAATTAATTCTAACGGTAGATGCGTCACCGACCGGTTTGGGTGCTATCCTATCACAGGTCGAAGACGGCGTAGAAAAACCTATCTCATATATGTCGCGTTCACTTAACGCTGCAGAAAAACATTATAGCCAGATACAAAAAGAGGCGACTGCTATAATTTTCGGTGTAAAAAAATTCCACCAGTATTTGTATGGCCGTTCTAAACCTTTTGTTTTAAGGACAGATCACAAGCCTTTAATATCCATATTTAATCCAGACAAAGGTATTCCGGAGATATCGGCAAACAGGTTGCAGCGTTACGCAATTTTTCTATCTGCCTATAATTATACAATCGAGTATGTGAGTAGCGCGCACAACAATGCAGATTTCTTGAGTCGAGCCACTGCAAGCGCGGCAGCGGCGGCGGACGTACGCTCGGCGCAGGCGGAAGATGACTCATGCACTCGTGTGGATAACTCGGCTTATATTCGATTTGTTTACGAGAGGGATTATTTTTTTACTTTACCTGAGATAATAGAAACTAGCAAGCAAGATAATGTTATCTCCATGGTAAAAAAATATGTGTTGAATGGTTGGCCTAGCAAAATAAGTGATTTGGAATTAAAGTCGTACTATAGCCACAGACTTGAATTAGATATCGAGCAAGGATGTCTGATGAGAGGTCAAAGGTTAATTATACCTCAAAAACTTAGGCATAAGGTGCTCACTGAGTTACATATAGGTCATTTAGGGATTTCTAAAATGAAAGAGGATGCTCGACATAGGTTTTGGTGGCCTGGTATGTCGGCTGAGATCGAGCGATTTGTAGGTACATGTACAGCATGTACGGCCCTGCACCCCGCGCCGCCGCGAGCCCCGCTCACGCCCTGGCCTTATCCGATGCAGCCCTGGCAAAGGGTTCATCTTGACTTTTTGGGACCTATCAATGGCAAAACCTATTTGATTGTGGTAGATGCTTATTCGAAATGGGTCGAATGTTTTGATGTGTCATCGGGGTGTAGTTCACGTGTTGTCATTGAGAAAATAAGTGAAGTCATGGCTCGATTTGGATTGTTTCATACGATTTGCTCAGATAACGGTACCGCTTTTGTTTCTCAAGAATTTAAACAATTTTGCTCTCTCAATAATATAATTTTTTTGACTTCTCCTGTTTATAATCCTTCCAGTAACGGTCAGGCCGAAAGTTATGTAAAAATTATTAAAAAAGCTATTAAGGCCATTCTTATAACGGGAACAAACTTACGTAATTTAAATATAAAAATAAATGAATTTCTACTGCGTTATAGGAATTCAAAACATACGACCACCGACAGATCTCCTGCTGAGGTTTTATTCGGCCGGAAATTAAGATGTAGGTTAGACATTTTAAAGCCTACTGTTACAACACCATCTGACGCGGCGCTCGACAAAATTGTTAAAGATAAACAGTCTTTGCAGAGTGACAATTATCGCGGGAATCGTTGCGTGCGTTTTGACGACGGTGAGGACGTTTTGATAAGAGCCTATAACCAAGCAAATCAATGGATCCGCGGCGTCATAGTAAAGAAACTGGGAAGGGCAATGTACATGGTGCGGTTGCCTGGCTCCGATCAACCTGTAAAGAGACATGCCAACCAGCTGCGCAAATTTAAAGGGGGAGAAGAGGATGCAGAAGAGGAGCAGGCAGTCCCAGCTTTCATTGTGCCTGGAGTTGCAGATTCCACCAAAGGCGAGGTTCAGCAACCAGCAGCCCAGACGTTTGATTCCGACGTTACTCCTCAACACAGCGATGATGGTGGCGTGGACCCGATATTACCAACGGAACCCTCAGCTACGGTAGAACAGGCTGCGCCGGACTTACGTCACTGCGTCTCACCTCCACCGCCGGAGCGTTCAAAACGCAATAGAACCGTTGTAGATTATAGGAAGTTTTTTAAATAGAAGTGGAGGGATGTTGTAAATGTGGGTTTCATATTGTTATAATATTATGTGGGTACCTACATACATATCTGCCATTGATTTTGACGGCTGGCTGCGACCAGTCGAATATACGTTGTTCAAAGCACCGGTCGTTTACTTTGAACAGTATCTCACAGCGTCTCCCGCAAATTGGCGTCCCCGCACCTCTCCCCCGCACTTTGTGAGCTTTGACAGCTCCAAACCAGGGTTTAATTACTAGCCGCGCGCAATACGCGACGTGTGTTGTCTTGAGAACTGTCAACCAATAGTAACCATCATGGTGAGAAGGTGCGCGTATAATAATTGTTTATCCACCCAATACTCTAAAGAACGTATATTTCATACATTCCCAAATGATGAAAACAGATAAGCAAAGCAACAATATAATTTCACGTTATTACCCAGCAACCATCTTGATATATATACCCTTCTCGCTCTCTCGCATTTGCGGGAGATACACAAGAGCGAGATTGTAACATTAACGGATTGCTAATAAGCAATCCGGTAATGTTACATAGGCTCCTCGCTCACAGGTACACATACACGCAGATGCCAACTAGATTTCCGCGGGTTATAGTGCTAATTTATTGAATTTATTCATATAATTACCGTATAGTTTTGCGTCGAATATGCAAATTACTATATTATAATAGTGAATTAATGAAATTAGTGCGTTACATTATAAATTACTCAATAATAATCAGTAAAGTGAACTATAGGTGAAATGGACAATCGACATAATGAAAAATATTTGTGAAGTGATATTATGTAGCTGTTTCCGACTTTTCTGTAACATTTAATACATTTAAAACAGAATATTTTTTACGTCATAGTGTTCGCAAATCTTCCGGTATGGAAAATTGTAATCGTAAATATGTCGAACTCGTTAGTAGGTAAGTATTAAAATAATTCTGCGGTGCGACCCTAAGTATAAAACTCACACATCGACGTGTGTACAGATAAATTGTTTCGTTTGTAGTAGAAGTAGGTATATATGTTACTCTGAATCAATGGAGAGTCATACCAGTGTTAATACATAAACGGTGAAAATTTCAGGTGTCCAGCTATTACGGTTCAAGAGATAGAGCCCTGTGATAGATCGAGTTAAAAACGCTGAAAAAAACACGTTTTTGGATGACGATCCCCTTTGTTTTTAACTTTTTTTTTATATTTAGTATTTGTTGTTATAGAGGCCACAGTAATACAAAATCGGTGAAAATTTCAGGTGTCTAGCTATTACGGTTTAAGAGATAGAGCCCTGTGACAGACAGACAACGGAGTCTCAGTAATAGGGTCCCGTTTGCACCCTTCGGTTACGGAACCCTAAAAAGATACAGAATGCCGTTTCTCTTGCCATGCAGTATATAATAGCGGTGACCGATACTTTCGTATGTGGCGATTTTCTTGCATATCTCAATAAAAGCTGATCAAGAATGGCAGTGGGCTAAATACATAGCGCGACGAACCGATGGCCGATGGGGCAAAAAGTTTCTCGAATGGCGACCACGCTCTGGCAAGCGAAGCGTAGCTAGGACACCTACGAGGTGGTCGCTGAAAAGCGCTAGATGCAGGCCGCTCTAGATCAGTTATTTTAGAAATCCTTGGGCCTATGTCCGGCAGTGGACGTCATAGACATAAACTGCCATAGGCTTTATCTAGGAGTTAAGAAAAAACTTAAAATGTACGAATTAAAATAGTTTGTGATCCGATGAGTGCCACTGGTCGTGGCGTGTCGCCCGACGATGACGCACGACGCCAAACTCCCGATGACAGGAGTAATGTAGCAGTATAGACAATATATAACCATCAATCTATCTATCAATCAAACCTTTCGTGCTGTGCTGGGAGCGAAAAGAAAAGTTTTTTGGCTGTTTCTCTTGCCACACTGATTGTAAAATCCAATTGAGGGGA
This sequence comes from Acrobasis repandana, assembly GCA_963576875.1. NCBI lineage: Eukaryota > Metazoa > Arthropoda > Insecta > Lepidoptera > Pyralidae > Acrobasis > Acrobasis repandana. Next base: position 20,388,159 of record OY756229.1, on the reverse strand, counting down.
TGGGTGAAAATCTGATGAGTTTTGCCAATGGTTGCAGCTAGCAACCCTTGCTTGCTGCTCCTTGCTTTTTTTCCTTTATTAATTACTTATTTATACACCAAACGGTCAAACGGCCAAAATAGGTCTTATGGCTCCAGCAAAAAAATTTAAAATGATTTTTTTTAAACATACATAAAAACAAAGCAAGTTAAAAAGTGCCGTGTGGCTACCGGCCTTGGATAGGACCACATTGTATTCCCTTAGGGGATTAACGTCAGGCAGGCGGCCAGATGAAAAACTGTTGCCTAATCGTTTAAACTATTCCGGCCATTTCTTCTTGATTTCGCACGGTATTCGGCATCCTTGAGTGAATATTGACATGTATGATGTAAAGAAAGTACTTTGTGAGAAGGCTTATTATAGGACCGATGACTATCTTAAAGACGAAAAGGTCTGGCTTGAGCTTGGCGCGGGTCCCTCTTAAAGGTTTGTATACTTAGACATGTCATAAATTAGGTACATTGGTACATACTAAATTTACAAATTGACATTATTTTAAATTCCGTAATTCTTATAATTCAATTTAATTATGACATAATAAACAATGTAATCTCTGTCCATCTATATAACTAATTTTAAGTTTTTAGTTTGTTAGATGACGTCTTTGGAGAAAACGTGCAGTGCAGTTTGTTACCGCTTCTTCTGCACTTGCGCCTAGGAAGCGGCGTAAACTTAGCTTTAAGTAACGATTTGACGTCAACATTTGTGCAAAACAAAACAAAGTGACTATTATTAAGAGATATTATAAATATCCTATGATAATAAAGATATTTTGAATTGAATTGAATTGAATTGTATATTTCTTATATTTGGAGAAGAAAAAACGAGAAAAGGCACCCCAGGCTCCAAAGCTCTTTAGCTGAGGATGCAACCGGAATCGCGCTAAGATGAATATTGCACGTTTTTAAAGCTACAAATAACTTCATACTTACGCAGAAAACTTTATTTTTAGGGTTCCGTACAAAAATGAAGAACAGAAACCCTTATAGGATCACTCGTGCGTCTGTCTGTCCGTCCGTCTGTCACAACCAATTTGCTTCGATCTACTGGACCAAATCAAGTGAAATTTGGTAGAATGGTATAATTCTATGACCCAAACACAGATGTGCAACGTAAATAAATATTTTTAAAATAAGGGTCATTTTTGTGGGACAAATTAGGAAATTTAAAAAAAAAAGTTTTGCAAACCTTACTGTGTCATATATCAAATGAAAGAGCTCGTTATGAGGATCTTAAATATTTTTTTTTATTGTTGTAAAATTAATGGTTTTGATTTTATTCATGAAAGAAGACGAAAATTGACCCCCCCTGATCTACGAAACTACTGAGCCTAAAATTTTGAAAAACAATACAAAATATAGTTCATTGCTTGTAGATTACAGGAAAACCTATAAGAATTCTATCAATTGTACGGAACCCTCTACACGCAAATTCAACAACAAGTAGATGTATTTTGTGAACCGTATTAAGATTTTCACACAAAAATAGAAAAAATGCAATAAATTTTGGAGGTTCCCCATACTTAGAACTGAAACAAAATTTTTTTTTCATCAAACCCCTATGTGTCTATGAATAGGTCTTCAAAAATTATATTGAGGTTTCTAACATAATTTTTTTCTAAACTGAATAGTTTAAGCGAGAGACACTTCCAAAGTGGTAAAATGTGTGTCTGCCCCCTGTAACTTCTAAAATAAGAGAATGATAACACCGAGAATTGGTTTGAATGAGATCTAGGAAGTAGTTTTTTTTATTGTTAATACGTCATAAGTTTAAATTTAACTTGGTTGACTGGAAGAGACCCTACTATGGGATAAGTCCACCATTGTACAAAATATTTTGGTCTATTATTACTTAACTCTTTAACTGTAACTATTTCTTGTACAATAAAGATATAAAACAAACAAACAATTCGTAAACCGCAATTTACCTTTAGAACTTTTATATTTTTTTACTTGCTGCTACAGAAACCTTCAAGGGCGAGTCCGACTCGCACTTGGCCTCTTTTTTTTAATCAATATTACTACCATTTGAAATCAACACGCGTTAGATCTTCAACTCGACATCTCCGAATCGAATCATCTAAAAGCCTTTACATTCTCTTTACTTTAGTATCTCGCGCTTTCTCGAGTGAAACACATTCGGAGTGTGAAATCGATTTGATTGAACAAAGAGTTTATTTACCCGATAAACGCTTTACGACTCTGAATAGTAAGCTTTATCAGAGAATGTTTTTAGGACGACCCGGCCGAGGGATCGCTGGATTTCGTTTGGTTCTACAACGGTAGCACCTACAGGAATTAGTGAATCTCATTAGGTATCTACTAACCCACGTATTTTTTAAGAAAGGCCTACATCAGTCATATAGACAGTAATGTTCCAATTTAGGGGTACTCATCATCCATACATTCCCTCTTTTTACGGGTTCTTCTAACCTCTTCTTTTTCTAGAACGTCTGCAATCTGGTCGCAGGACCTGGTCTTGATCTTCGATTCACATTTGCTTAGTAAATATTTTTTGGTACCGAATCCGTGGAGTATTGGTTAACACGCTAGTCGACGGACTAGCGTGTTAACCTAATAACCTAATACTCCACGGATTCGGTACCAAAAAATATTTACTAAGCAAATGTGACCGAGTGACGACTCGGAGGTCTTGGATTCTATCCCTAGTCAAAACAAGTTGGAAAATAACCTTTTCGAAATTGTCCTGGGTTTTTAATTCTATTCATAAGTCCATAGGAGTGTCAACGTTAATCTTACGTAACGGCTGGGCCACGCGTTTTGACTAAGATATAGAGAGAACTTAAGTCTAGGATTCTTCGCAGAACTCTATATAATCTGTGTGATAATTGTAGCTATTTATTTATTTATATCCAGATCACCATGGAAGATAAATAAATAGGTAGCAGCAAGAGCATACCTCCAAAGGACAACATTATCGCGGGTAACACGATATTTGTGTTAAATTTATGAATGGCGTCGTCTAAAACTTTCCTAATGGAGTGGGCTGTTTGATTTTAGATTCAAAGCGGATGACTGTGTTTTCTATAGCTCAATCGTTACGAGTATAACAGGGCTTCTCGTCCATCGTCACACTAAAAGTGGCCTCTGAGTCTTGCGTCCCTGGGCTCTGTCTGTTTAGAGCTGCAAGACCCAAAATGCTCTGTCTGCCCCATTAGGAATAAAGACGTGATAGTGCATAATTCATAAAGCTTTCTTTTAATTAAAATTGTGTAGTGTCCTGTCGTTATTGTTGATTCTATGAATGACCTATCGATAATAATAATATTTATCCCTCCCTGGCTAATAGTTCGGCAGCTACGAGTATAGACGACTGTCCGTTAGTGCATCTCAATGGTACGAGTAGATTAAGGGATAGACCTCCATAGATGCGGCCATGTCACTTTTTAGATAAAAAGGTACTAACAGGCCTCTTCATGTTGGCTTTGGCCCCATGAACGCCTCAACGGTCCGGGTCCCCATGGACCCGTGGCTGAAAAGCGTACTGACATAATAATAATATATATCCCTGGCCGTTTTCGGCTATGGTGACTATCGATACCATTGATTTTAGTACAAGATTTTATTTAAATTGCGATGTAGTTCATGTTTTAAATTTCTAATAGAAAATTTTATTTAGATCAAAACCGGGAAGTGTATAATTGACATGAAAATTCTTATTTCCTTTGAAATTCAAGTCAGATGACAATGCAATATTATTATGACAAAAAGCTGATCAGCGGGAAGATGGCCATAGGAACCCTGTAATAAAACGACGTAACCTTAACAAGCTTAGGTTTATTTTATTTGTCTATATAAGTACTCGACTTGGCCTTACAATAAAAATATTTAATAGATTTTATTGTAAGATTCAGTACAAAATTTGTGAATCCTAGCCACACATCAGAAATTCATCAATATCCAATCTCAAAGTAATTGCATTAATTTTGAAAAGAGACGTATTTATTTATTTTTATTAAGAATTTTACATTTTATGAACTACTAATATAATCGTAATAATATTATTGGTCAATCCCTTCTACTTACTCAATAAGTGATCTTTATGTCATGTCCAGTGTTTAAGGGTCAGGGGCGCTAGTGCACTCATCGACATGCATGGTAATTGACAGGCCCAGCTGTCGCCTTCCCCCGCACTGTGCTCCACGCACCGCACACTCGCAATTTCGCAATCACAGTACGAGTCAAGTAAACCCAGAAATCTTTGTACGCTAGTTTGCACACTGACGTGCGAGGTAAGGGTTGCTACACACTTATTCGGGACGGCATTATTCGGCACAGCCGTGCAGTAACATCGAATATCTCTTCTTCGTCTAGCGCATTCCTGGTTGCATCCTCAGCTGTGTTGCTTCGGAGCCCGGGGTACGCTTTCCCGCTTTTTCTTCTCCAAATATAACATGCATATGTGGTCACCCAAGGATGCCAAATACCTTGCAAAATGGAGAAGAAATAGCCGGAATACTTTAGATGATTTGGCTATAGTTTTACAACCGAACGCCTGCCTGACGTCAACCCTCTTTGGGAATGCAATTGTAGCATGAGATGATTGTGCTTAGTCCTTTAGTCGCCTCCTACGACATCCACAGGAAGGGATGGAGTGGTCCTATTCTAACCCGGAACCACACGGGTATTGGGAGATAATACATTAGCATTAAATTTGACCCATTGTAATCAATCAAATATAAGATTGTGACGGTAAAATATATGTAGATGAATATTCGGGGGAAAAACCGATATAATTGCTTCGGGTCGGCTTTGTTGTTTGACAAATACTGCCTGTACGGGCAAACCCGACATATCTAAATTGTATAGTTAATTGTATATTTTACTTACTAAGCGCCTGCGCGCGCCTCACATATTTTGACATACCTAAAGACAGTGCAATAAACGCTTCCAAGACAATAACATCGTTTACTGTGCTCTCCTACATTTACATATATACATACTGTCACGCCTGTTTCCCACAGTGGTAGGCAGAAACTATTGACCTCCACTTGCTACGATCCAGACAGACTCTTTTCATCAGTGTGCCGGCCTGAATAAGTGTGCAGCAACCCTAAATAACAGACACAACAGATCAAGATGTACCTACAATAATTATAATTTAGATGCTTGTCAAAAACTAAAAACACAGGAGTGTGAGATATTATAGTAATAGTTTTGTTACATCTATATAAGTTAATCCATATAACGGACTCTCATTCCGGATAAACGTGCAAAATATACCAAAAATAATTCAATACACTTAACTAGTTCGGTGTATGGTAACGTGTTTCCGGAAACTGAACGTGAAAGGTTTATACGCTAATCGAATTCATTTTGTTTGGAGTGCCAATTATTCAGTTAACTTTTTTATATTTTTGTTGTGCTAATAAAATAATACTATGTTTTTTGTTGAGTTCTGAACAATACAGCCCCTGTTTTTGAATATAAATTTTATATTTTGATGAGGCTAACAACCCAACACTATTTTTATTCCTTTTACTATTTTCTTGCCAAACTACACGCTAAAAGTGGCCTTTGGGTCTTACAGCTCTGGGCTATGTTTAGAGCCGCAACACCTAAAATGCTCTTTCTGCCCCATTACGGATAAAGACTTAATAGTGTATACAGGATGACTTTTTATTAACTGGCAAAATTCAGTATCATGGACTGAACTTGCTCCAAAAATTTTGCCGTTCAATAAAAAGTCACCTGTATAGAGGTAGTATTATAATAGTACTCGTATAATTTTTATTTCGTTAAACACAGAGTACTTTTTGGGATAAGTATGAAAATATGCAAATGCCCCAGCGGACTTAACTTTGCAAAAATTTTTGAAGTGAAATCTTCCTAGGGCGTTTTTAGAGACGGAAAATAAAATCTTTGAACTCGTGATGTTTATAAGCTTTGTTTAGTTTGTATTTCCTTAGTCACCTTCCGCGATATTCACGGGAGGATTTAAAGAAAGATTTTCACTAAATGGAATTAATAGATAGATCAGGACAAATCGCACTGATTGAGCTAGCCCCAAAGTTATGTGTATTAAATAACGTGATTAGCTCTTACGTTATTTAATACAGTAGTAGGCTGCCATAATTGTCAGATAACGTAGAGTCGACTTCAATCGATATCTCGAGACGTAAGGGATACGTTGCGGAAGCAACGATGACGTACGACGCGACAAGCAGACAAGGCTTATGGGAAGTGTAGGCTCACCTAGGACATTGACGTGATACATACAATCAAGCTACAGAATATCATCAATCATCATCAACAGGTCCTTGTTAGGGTTCCGTACCCGAAGGGTGCAAACGGGACCCTATTACTGAGACTCCGCTGTCTGTCCGTCTGTCCGTCTGTCTGTCTGTCTGTCCGTCAGTCACAGGGCTCTCTATCTCTTGAACCGTAATAGCTAGACACTTGAATTTTTCACCGATTATGTATTACTGTGGCGGATATAACAACAAATACTAAAAATAAAAAATAGTTAAAAATTGAAGGGGTTCGTCATACAAGAAACGTGTTTTTTTCAGCGTTTTTAATTTGATCTTCATAATGGTATTAACTAGATACTTAAAATTTTCACCAATTATGTATTACTATGACCACAATAACAACAAATACTAAAAATAAAATAAAGTTAAAAATTAAAGGGGGGTCGTCATACAAGAAACGTGTTTCTTCAGCGTTTTAAAACATTTTACGGTGGTACGGAACCCTTCATGTACGAGTCCGACTCGCACTTGCTCGTTTATTAGTCTCCACTGCAGGAGCACGACCCTCTCTTAACTAGGTAGTTCTCTCTCCACTCTCCACGCTGGCCAGACAGGGAGGTCTTATTGACGTTTATTAGCTTTGTTTAGCTTGTGTTTCCTAAGTCGCCTTCTACGACATCCACGGGATGACTTGGAGTGGTCAATTGGTCATATTGTACTCTGCCGGAGTCTGGCAATATTATGATAAAATGATATATCCTATTTCAATATATTTAATTCGAGCAAGTATAAATTTATTAAAGCGCATGGCGACCGGATTTGCTATAAGTTGGTACTTCATTCCACGAGAACTCCATTAACTGACACGACAGCCCCGATAGTGTCATCTTATTTGGATGTGAAACTAAATTTAACTATATCGTAACCTATCAGTGAAAATGGGTGGATGGGCTATACGATGAGTGAAATTATTCAAGCGTCCCGTGACTGGATTTGCTCTAAACGCCGGTATTTCTGTCGTGCCTCACATTCGCAGTCCGGTCACCTAGCAATTGGTACGCATCGCCGACTATTCCAGGGTTGCTTAACATACGTACCTACTACTACCAGGCCACCGAGCTCCTTCCTCTAGCTAGAGGGACGGAAAAACAAGCACATTACTTATATAGTATAGTTATGTATGGTTGCACTTCTAAAACTACATAAAAATCATGTGTACTCGTATGTCAAAAATTATTCAATAGGATACCAGGAAGTACCTAGGTGACAAAATAGTAAACACCTATTTACATACAAACATAGATACAAACACACATAGAATGGTAAGTATCTACTAACAAACATTGCAAGTTATATTAAAACTTTGCAAGTTATTATAAAATATATTATAAAAATTGGAAAAGTTACATCCCAATTAATTCCCTTTCATATTTCATTCAAGAGAAATAGGTATGGTTATGTTACTTGCCATTTCACAAACTCTCCAGCGATTTTGAAGATATTGAATCTCACAAAGTTTATCCAACTTTGAAAAAATTTCAAAGACAAAGTTGAACTAAAAAGAAAAAATAACGAAACAATCAATTAAGTCGGCACCCGGATGCCGGATACGGTCCGTCCGTCCGGCGAAAAGTCGGCACTTTTCAATGAACCGACACTAGAAATAATGAGACTACAGAAGGTGAATCCGGCGCAAACAACGTCACTAAAGAAATCATGTAACCGATTTAAGTTTTTATTAATCAATTTACACCATTGCCTGCAGCATCTTTAAGAATTATTAATTGTGACTTTAATTGAATTGTTAATTGTGAATTTAATTGAATTTTTGTCATAATGCCTAACTCTCCTTTTCAAATTTTTTATATTGTAAATGACTTCAGCATTATTTTCACATGCTTGTTAACTATAAGCAAAATAGATTAAGGCCAAGTTTATTAATTAAGATCATACGTACTCTTATTTATGTAAATAAATTATCATTATTATTATCAAATACTTGTCATTTTTTTAGCATGAGAGGATCTCCAACTGAACAAGGTTTCATATACTTACCTACTAACCTTACTTATAAATACATGTAAGTAAGAAATATCTATATAGGATGCGAAGTTTTTCAAAAGAGGTTGGCTCTATGTTGAGTATGTATGTGCTACTAGCACATAAGAACGTTTTGTTTGATCTGTCAAAAATAAGGCGCCAAGCTAAAAAGTTATAATCAAAACTAGTTCTAAGAATATTTGTTACTAGCAATCCACCCCGGCTTCGCCCGTGGTACACACATAGCCTATGTCACTCGGGAATAGTGTAGCTTTCCAACGGTGAAAGAATTTTTTAAATCGGCCCAGTACTTTTTGAGCCTATTCATTACAAACATACAAACATACAAAAATAGGTACAAATCTTTCCTTTTTATAATATTAGTATAGATGAAGCGTCAAGTGGAAGTGTCATAGCAAAATTTGGCGTACTTAGCCAAAGAGTTAAAATGCACCTTATGTACCTTAGGTTGTATTTAGAATATAATTATTGAATGATACTTTTGTCCCGACTATACCGCAGCGGCCGGCCCGTGCCAGCATCAGTATTCAAGGGTTGTCACGAGCTGACGACGTGATTAATGGACCAGTCCAGCGCCAGACCAAATATTTTTCTCAACGGTTCTTCATACAAATAAGGTCCCATTTTGTTTGAGGAAAATCTATGCGAAATATATTTGGACTGACCTAGAAAAAAAAATATAGACTGTTTTTTAGGTTTCCGTACCCAAAAGGTGCCACGGGACCCTACTACTGAGACTTCGTTGTCTATGCGTCTGTCACGGGGTTTTATCTCTTGAACCGTAATAACACGACAAAAATATACAGGGACTAACAAAATATACTAAAACTATTTTAAGGGTGGATTCAGTCCATAATACTGAACAACTTTCCCCAAGGAACATTACTGAAATATGAAAAAAAAAATTTGACCTCCATCCGATACAAGTTGACCGATCAGCTGATCCGAGTTTGTAGGGAAAGCCAAAAATTATTTTTCATATTTCAACATATGTTCCTTGGGGAAAGTTGTTCAGTATCATGGACAGAATCCACCATTAAAATAGTTTCAGTATATTTTGTTAGACGTTATATACTATAACAAAAGATGCTAAAAATAAGATATAAAGTTAAAAATTATAGGCCCCCTATAATTATAGGCCCCCTATAATTATAGGCCCCCTATAATTATAGGCCCCCTATAATTATAGGCCCCCTATAATTATAGGCCCCCTATAATTATAGGCCCCCTATAATTATAGGCCCCCTATAATTATAGGCCCCCTATAATTATAGGCCCCCTATAATTATAGGCCCCCTATAATTATAGGCCCCCTATAATTATAGGCCCCCTATAATTATAGGCCCCCTATAATTTTTCAATTATTATAATTTGTCAAACAAGAAACGGGTTTTTTTTAGCGTTTTAAAATCGGTACGGAGGTACGTTAAGGAACCCTTCATGTATGAGTCCGACTCGCACTTGACCGGTTTTTCTACCTTTGATGAACTTTGAAATTTGGCAATTTAAAAATTCATCATCATCGTCAGTTTTTTTTATCCCTACTGTAGGAACATCACCCCGCCTCTACTACAAGACCCATACTTGGCCGGAGCCTCAAGAGAAATTGGCCTGCACTCTCCCCGCTGGCCAGATGCGTTGGAGAGGTCTCATTGATGTTATATAAAGCTTATAAAACATCAATGAGCTGTCTAGCTCTAATTTCCTAAGTCGTCTTAAGGCCGTACCTGAATTTTCCGGGGTCCAGTGCTGCCCCCATTTAAAATAAATCATTTCAAAGAAAACGGAGACATTATTTAAAATTTTGCTACTGTCAAATCCTAGATAACCCTTCAAAGTATTTTATGAACTACTGTTTACAGTTTAAAGTGAAAACGTTAAGCTTTACTACGCACATTTGCGAAAAACGGCCACTTTTGGCAAATGTGCGTAGTAAAGCTTAACGTTCTCATTATAAACTGTAAACAGTAGTTCATAAAATACTTTGAAAGGTTATCTAGGATTTGATAGTAGCAAAATTTTAAATAATGTCTCCGTTTTCTTTGAAATGATTTATTTTAAATGGGGGCAGCACTGGACCCCGGAAAATTCAGGTACGGCATTAAACGATATCCACATTAATACTTGAAGTGGTGTTATTTTACTCTGCTGGGAACCACAGGGCTAATTTGTCATTTTTTATTAGGTATAGATTTTTATTGAAGTGAAAACTTGTTTAGGCGCGTTGGACCTTTTTTGAGATCGAAAAAACCATTGAACTCGCGACACGGTTACCGACACCACCTTGTTGTTCAAGTTTTCACTTCTGCCGGCACTCCCGACGTGCCACTGTTTTTTTTTATTGTATTTTAGACTAAAATGCAATAAAAATACACTATATTCACTCCACCCGCTTTTAGCGATAAAACAACTCGCTGTGCATTTTAATGACTTTTTCTGTGTATATATTTTTTGTGTACATTAAAGTTATTACTTACTTACCTGCTTCAAAATGCCCTGATATGTATTTATTATTGTAAATAAAACAAATAATAAAAAAGTATATGGTTAATGTTAACGTTTTGTAAAAAAAACAGGATTTACGTAGATATATCTTTATATATAAAAACTAGAATTTATAAATTCTTTAGTTATCTGCGTCTTCAAGTCTTATTGTCTATTCAGGGATGTACTCAATTGCTCTTTTCTTGCAGCAACATGTATCCATTCATACTTGTTCTTATTTTATAGGATAAACAAATTAAACATGCAACAGAAGTACAAGACAAGACAAATAGCAAATACGCTAAACGTGGACTTTGGATTTTACAACTCTCACCTCTTCCTATCCCGTTAGAGATAAAGACAGGATAGTGTATCTGTATCTTAATAAATATAACAGATCAAAGACAAGAATGGTTACCTTCAATCCAGCTACAAACCATCCTACAGATTTCTCACCCCTGTTTACGGCGCTTGAAAATTTTACCTTGATAAATATAACATCTCCGATAACAGACTTCGCGTAGACTTGTAAACTGTAGATGATTGGTCTATCTATTTATCTAAATCGGTTATAGGTCATTTCTGTCTATCAACGAGATATCCACAACGGCTATTTAAATTTCTTTATCCCAAAAACTAAAGTATTATGATTTATAAAAATAACGACCAACTATATCAAATCAAAACTAAATTGAGTGATGTGTGTGACATAAACGCATGACCTTACTTACACCTTTGGGGCAAAAAAGATTAACCTTTTCAAACTTCAACAAATTGTAAACAAGAAGGATTTTATGGTTTTGTTTTTCGTGTGTGTAACTGGCCAACACTGGTGTCAGCTTTTTCAAATTTTTCAAGCTGCCTAAAGGCATCTCATAGCTTGACGACTGCCAAAGAACGATGACAGCCGGGATGAACGGCTTAACGTGCCTTCCAAAGCACGGAGGAGAGCAAAATTTTTTTATACCACTTGTGGACACCCATCCAAGTGAGGATGACGCCAGGTGTTGCTTTACTAGCGAAAGCGATAGCAATGCGTAGTCCAATCGGGCCACCTAGCTCCTTAAGCTTTTACGATATTTTTTTTCTTTCATAACGATGTACCGATCCGTACGCCAGGGGCCTTTTAATTTTATTTATTCATTTATTTAATTTTTATTGCACAATAAAACAAACGTACAAGTAGCTGACCTAATGCCATATGGCATTCTCTCCCGGTCAACCATTAGACCAAGCAGAAAATATGTGTGGCTGGTCTTTTCTACTAGTCAATAGGGAAAAGGCGAGTTAAGAGGAAGAAGAAGGACGTGGGATCACAGGAGACATCGAGGTGTCAATTGTAAGCGTTAATGTAATAATAAACGCTTACATCCATATAGTTTCCAATCTATTGTCTAGTAAATTCATCCATTACAGGTCTAGGAGCCTTGTTCTGACAGAAGCATAAATTCCGGTCCAAATGCCTTAATGGAATTTTTGATATGGAAATTTCTCAACTGACACATCCTTAATCACGATTGATTGATGCTTGCTTGATTGAATTGTTTTTTTAATCAATCAAGCTTATTCTGATAACCGAGGGCGTCTATATTCGGTTGCTGTAAATTGGTGTTTGAAAGTTTGCGCTGGTTAAATGGTTTTTTGAATTTTATCAAATTATATGCGCAGATGTGCACTTGTACGTACCTTTTATTTTCTAAATATTTTTATTTGTAGTCTATTTATTTATAGTCTTAATATCTATGCCTTGTATTCTCCACAAATTAATTTCGTGGAACCAATAAGTCACAACTATGATAGAACTGCATGTAAGTTAGGTTCGTTTAAATCAATAATAAATATTATTTATATTTTGCTTTACGCAATTTTTAAAGCAAAGTTCAGTGCCATTAAATTCATCAGAAACATTATAAAGAATAATGAATATTAATTCATTTCTTCGACCTAAAATATTCTTTATTTCATCACCCCAGTATTTTCACATTTTGCAATTTTTACAATGTGTCTGTAACTGACCATGGGGGATTTTGTATAAACCCCGACCCCACCCTACAACAGTCATGGGATACGTGTCTATTTCTTCATTGGGGCCCAAAAAAGCCTAAAGTACCTATGAAAAATACTTTTAGGCAAAAATTTATTTATTTTTAAACAAAAATCATTTTTCCCCAAACAAAAATTATACATTAAAAAAACAATCTATACTAATATTATAAAGCGGAAGAGTTTGTTTGTTTGTTTGTTTGTTTAAACGCGCTAATCTCAGGAACTAATGGTCCGATATGAAAAATTCTTTTTTTGTTGGGTAGTCCATTTATAGAGGAAGGCTTTAGGCTATATAACATTTCGTTCCGACAACCACGCGAACGAAGTCGCGGGCACAGCTAGTATATTATAAACCCCACGTATTTGAAGTACCATAGTAAAAAAATATCTATCCCACTAGACGCTACAAATGACACTTATTTCAAATCTGTTGGATTGTGTGGACGCTTTTGCTCATCATCATTTAGGTATACATTTCTGGTTTTCATAAAAAATATAAAATAAAGTTTACTTTATTCTTTTTTATGACAAATATAAGTAACTACCTATTGTTTGTTTTTCGTGTATGTAAGTGGCCAACACTGGTGTCAGATTTTTCAAGCTGCCTAAAGGCATCTGACATAGTTTGAAACAATGAATAGAAACATTATTATTACATATTACGATTACAAACATTATTTTTTTATAAATCTAAATACCTATTTATTAATCACAAATAAGACTGAATATTTCACGTCAGTAAGTATACATTTGAATTATTGATTTTCAAAAGAAAAGTACTTTAAATACCAGTTATTTCTTTTATTCTCATAATCACAACATGACGTAAAAGAATACACACTGGATAATAAGTTCTTTAATATACTTAAGAGAATCAGTTTCTAAAATATTATTTTCTCTTTATCTGAACTGGCTTTTAACACAGTAATGGGTTCTGAGAAAAACTCTCCAATCTCCATATGCTTCTATATTAACACATTATAATGATCATTATTAAAGTATTTCTTGGTATTTCGGGAATCAGGTTTTTTGAATATGGCTTTAAATTTATTAGTCGAAATTAATTCACTTAATAAACATACCAATCAAGTTTAATAAAGCGTTAGTATTAAATTTACATGATAATAACGTTTTGTTTACTTAATTACCTAATTGTTGCAACAATTAATTTGTACATGATATGGACTCATTATTTTACATTAACAATTAATTAGATTCATTGTTATAATAATTTTTAAGCGACTTCTAAACAGGAGGCGGTGTTCAATTCGAATAAGTATATATGTTTTTTGTGTATGTTCGATAATAACTTCTTTGTTATCTGATTTAGAAAATATTTTTTTTCTCAAGAAATCGAGGGAAATCCTCAAATATTCTATTCACACATATTGTGATTTTGATGTTTTTGCTAATGGAAGCATTTGCATTCAGAAAAAGGATTTTGGTGAATAGAACCAGTCAAGAAGTCCTAAAAATGAAGTCGCTTTTTTATTTAAAATTATAAGTGAGTATACGTTAGTAATATTGTGTCATGTACGGCTTTCGGCTACACTAGGAACACTTCATGTCATCATCTACAGGTAACTATTGGCATGTATGTCATTTATACAACGTGGAAGAGGGATACCCGTAACAAATCAAACCACGGTTTATACTAGACCATTATAGTATAATAAAATTAAAATTACAGCCAAAAAACAAAAATAATTTTTGTCATTTCCATACAAAAGTGGGCGGCCGCCCGGTCGATTTGTATGGGAATGTCGAATTTTTTTTAGCGTTTTGACTGTTATTTTAATTTTATTAGTTATAGTTATATTTATAGTTTTATTATATAGTTTAATTTTATTAGTATTAGTAATACTTTAGTGGTCTAGTATAGCCTGGGCTTCGATTTATTACGGGTATGTCCCTTCCACTTTGTATAGCGAAAAGTGCGCCCCGAACTCGGCCAAACAGGAAGAGAAGCAGTTTGTACAATTTAAGTTTTTTTCTTTCCTCTTATACCACCCAGGAAGAAGAGGAAGTAACACAGTAGTAAAAAAAGGTTAACTAAGTAAAGTTGTAGTAATAAAGTTAGCTTTAGTTTAAGAACTTGTGTCAAAATCGAAAACGTTTCCTCGCCATAAATTGAGGTGATTTATTAATAACAAGAAAGAATTATTTAAGGAAATTTCCCCTCATTAGTGGAAGGCTCGTGGACTCTTAAGAGGGAACAAAAACGAGAGATCACAATTTCCGGGAGACGACGTAAACTTACGTTTTTCATTATACACTGCCTTAACAAAGTACACACATAGGTACATACTTTTTACTTTGCTTTTATCATCATAGCTAATAAATAAATAAATAAGTAGATAAGGCAAATCAAACTTATTGAGCTAGCCCCAAAGTAAGTTTAAACTTGTATTATGGGATACTAATTCAACAATACTATATTTTTTATGTAAGCTTTGATATATTGTATAGCTGAAGGTTGAGACATCGGAAGTAACTCATAGCACAATGACTCTCCAGGCAGCGTGATTTTGTGGAAAGAGGCATCCTTGGACATTATTGCGTGCAGAACTAATCACATTTTTCTTTTCAAGTAAGTAAGTTTGTTTTTCTTTTCTTTCTTCCCAAAATAATTCACATTAAATCTTTAAGCGTCAACACACTCAAAACATGTGAATTTTCCTTTGCATAAAATCATATTCATGTCGTCTGTACTTTTCTGTGACGAGTCGAGACGAGTACGTGACGGGAGTGATGTGACGTCATTAAATTACGTGCCGTTTTCATGTCGGGAATTTTTAAGTCTATTTATTCCGTTATAATTTTGGCGAGAATGTAGTTCTCGCCAAAAGTACTCAAAAATAGCCAAATTCGGGAAGTCTTGGCTATATTCGTGTAGTCTCCAATTGTTGTCGATTTTGTGCTCGAATCAAAAGGCTCTCGTATAGAGGTATTTTTGTGTCCGCGAGAGACGCTCCCTCCACATCTCGACAATTCTCGTATTAGTTAAACATCTTTTTTTTCTATTGGCATGAATTGATGTCATGCACCATCTTCGCCTATTCAAATAATTCTCAATATTTTTTGTCTCCGTTTAACATAAAATTTCAAAAGGTTACAGCACAAAATGCTATAGACTTTTCTAACAAGTTCATTCTATATGAGTACCAAATGGACAAATGTGCAGTGCGAGAGTGTGAACCATTCTCGGTCTCGTTCTGTCTCGACGAGACCCAAGATCGAGACTTCTCGTCGAGTATGTAGCGCGTGCTTTAGAAACAAAAAGTAGTAAAATTTCTTAGGTATTATGGTGTATTCACGGTTTTACAATTATCTATACATACTTAGCATTATTATCTTTATGCCTACTGGTAGACAGGGCCTAGAGTAATTTTCAGTGATTGTGGGTGAGACGTATAGGTGAGAAATGAATCAAAATTTAAAAAGTTATAGTTGCTCCGCGTATTGTAATAATTCCTCTAGATTTTCGTCTAGATTGACTTTTGACGTGACAACGTCTAATAACTCGATACTACGAGCTGCATGCACGAAAAAGATGATGTCATTGTCCCGTTACGCTCATTGTCGCGTTCCGCAAGCGAGAGCGCGGCACGCACGAGAGAGAGAATGTTTGACGTTGTCACGTCAAACTGCCGTCCGTAAACCGACTTTACAGACAACCAATTTTTTGACGTGACAACGTCTAATAACTCGATACTACGGGCTGCATGCACGAAAAAGATAACGTCATTGTCTCGTTGCGCTTATTGTCGCGTTCCGCAAGCGAGAGAGCGGCACGAACGAGAGAGAGAATATTTTTGACGTTGTCACGTCAAACTACCGTCCGTAAACCGACTTTACAGACAACCATTTTTTTTCTTTTTAGGTTTTGTGTGTGTGTTTTAGGTCCATTGTGTTTTAATATTTAAGTACGGTTATTACTATAAAACAATATCGTCGTATTACTGCAAATACCGCTAATGTGACCTTTTGTCGAAATTGCTATTTTTACAGTTTTAGAATTAGTTTTTTATGCTCTACAAACTGGTAAAACCCATTTTTCTCTAGTAGCATCCAATACAAATATAGCTTTTGTATAAAGTTACTTAGTACTAATTTTGTGATATAATATACAAGAAAAATCTGCAATATCTATGATTATTTTTTGGTTTATGATTTATCTCTAAGAAAAACCAGTTATCGGTATATAGCATTTTTTTGTATTGTCATTTAAGTTAATAATAGCAAATTTTGCTCTGGAAATAACTTCCAATGTCCATTACCTGG
Source organism: Acrobasis repandana (assembly GCA_963576875.1). Classification (NCBI taxonomy): domain Eukaryota; kingdom Metazoa; phylum Arthropoda; class Insecta; order Lepidoptera; family Pyralidae; genus Acrobasis; species Acrobasis repandana. The sequence goes on along the minus strand of OY756229.1, from coordinate 20,371,031 downwards.
TATTTGCAAAAGGTCATAGTTACTACATTATTTGTTTTATATCCAGATAAAAAATGTTAAACATCTTTAAAACTTTTTTTCCCGACAATATTCGTATCAATCAAACTGCAAATTATACATCCAATAAATTATGTAGTAACTTTATTGGTTCTACTTGCAACCTTATTTCTATTCAAGAAAAACTTTAAACAGCTAGAACCGACTAAGTGCGCGTTCTAGCTTCACTCTGATCACTAATATGCCTTAGCGTTGCAGGACTATCGCTAGTTTGACTACCTATCAATAGTTAACCTTGAAAAGTAGTCACAATATCAATAGGCCTATCGATACTATCGATAGTATCGATACGCGATAGTTTGCAATAGTATTGATGACAAAGAAAACTATCGATAATATCGATAGTATTGCTTTTCGATGCTATCGATACTATTGATGTTTACTAATCAATACTATCGATAGTATCGATACTATTGACACATTTATTTCAACGAACAATCGATACTATCGATAGTTCTAAAAACTATAGATAGTATTGCACTATCGATAGCTTGCAAAAATTCAATAGTATTATTGGTAAAATTACGTTAACCTTCTCGGGATCGACTAATGCCAAGCCATGCAGTTTTTGTTTTTTGGCTTGATATTCCGATAGAAATGAGTAAGTATTAATATTTTTATAATTATTCAAAAATTTGCAATTTTAGACACAGCCTTGTTTATTCGTTCGTTAGCATTTTAACTGGTGATTTTTAACCCCCGACGAAAAAGTTTGAGGTGTCTGTATATCTGCCTGTGGCATCGTAGCGCCTAAACGAATGGGCTGACTTTGATGCGGTTTTTATTGTTTGAAAGCTGTAAATGAAAGTTTTTTTCTTAGCTATAATTTATGGAGATGTGTTCAGTTGTTTGCAGATAATCAGCTTATTTCCTACTTGAGTAATAAAAAAGTACTACTAGAGGATGTCACCAATTTTCACGGATCCGATTGATATGATGATTCTGAGATGTAGCAACTTTAAACTGATGCTGCAGAATGAGCAAGTCTGCGAGATACTCAATTTCTCAGCAACTTACAGCAGGTGTAGCGTGTTTGGGCTCATAAGAAGGGTCTCAATGAAAAGGTATTAGGTAGATGATGATTAACGCCACTTGGAGAGTCCTATATGTTTATCTGATCTGGATTTTCGAGGAGTTTTTATTTTATTTTTATTTATGCTTGCAATTATATTTAGGTAGGATTATACCACAATCTGAGAGTGATTCAGATAAAGAAAACGATGGACACTTAGAGAATGCATATGCCGTTTGAAATTAATCAGAAAATGTATTTACAAAAAACAATGATTCTATTCCAAATAAAAAAAGGAAGCTTTTAGAATTTTTGACAATGATGATACCACAAATTGCAGTTCAAGTAGTGACGAGTACAATTCAGAAGAGTGCAGCCAGTACGCTCAACGTTGGTCCGATCCTAAACACATCGATAATGAACTCAAGAATCCAGATCCAAATTCGCAAAAACAGTTTTCCGATGCGGCAGTGATGAGAACAAGAGCAGAGAAATACTATATCGAAATCGATGAGAACACAAGAATTTCGAATTTAATGTTTTGTAAGTTCATCTCGCATGAACTTGATTAGTATACTGGCGATGAACGTTATAACATTATGCAAGAACTTAAAGAAGTTTTCAAAAATAAGAAAGAATTTGCAAGAAGTAAAAAGTAAAACATATTTTTTTTTTAATTGATAAATAAAAAATAGGTTTTTTACTAATTTATTGCTTTTCAGTCTTTATTTTTAAGAAGTTGTAAACTCAATAACAAACATTTTTCACAAAAATCAATAAATCTGAAAATAAATCAAACTATTTTGAATTGGTATATCAATATACAATCAATCATTAATAATCATTTCTAACTGTATAATGGCAACTACATGATAAGACATTTCAGTGAAACCGCATCCTAAGGGTCTCCTAACTTGGAAGACCCTTAGTTGGGAGTCCCAACTAAAATAACTATGTAGTGATGAACATTTTTATGATTCCGAGTGTAGGTTTAAAATTTTCTATTTCACTTGTACTTTAAAATACACTTATTTATCTAAGATAAGAGAAACGTGAAGCGATGCAGCATTTCAAACCCTAATTCTGTGAAACCACCCCTGACACCAGAGAATGGGGTTAGTGTTCCCAATTTAGAAAAACTGTATGACAAACCAATGTTAATTTCTACAGCAAAAAAGAAGGATTTGATCACTCTATGTGAGAAAGTTATAATTCCTGAAGAATATCACGGATGGTTTCAGTCTTTGAGAGCAGAACAGGACATTATTGATCGGGTTCCAGATGTGGCAGCATCCGAATCGGAACCTAGTGTTGAAGAGAAGTAGTTAGGAGAAATGAATATCCATAACAATATTTTGTTTTTTTGTTTTTATAGCCTTATTTTGTTGTAAGAAAATGATTTTGATAATAAATATACCGTTTTTAGTAATTAACATTTGTTTCTATTTTAAAAAAAAGTACATAAATTGCAGTCTCATGTACTTCCTTTTATAAAATTATAACTTTTACTAATTACAAAAGATTTTAAGCTACATTTATCAGAGTTTGTTCATATTTCGTACAGGTAAAACCGGTTATGTTACTGTTAGAGGCGTCAAATCTCGAAAACTAACGATCGTTTTCAATCAGTTTTATGGTCCTAGTTAATTTGCATATAAAATATAGCTAGATAAAGTAATAATACAGGAGTAGATACTTTACTTAGTGAAATATACGAAAATGTAGTTTTACAGCTAAAACCAGTTAAGTGACATAAATTACGCGACATCATTTTTTGAATTGCGTTTTTATGGTCCGTCCAACAAATGTTGAGTATGTTTCATGAAATAATTATAAACAATGATAAATGAAGCTTTGAATAATATAAAGTAAGTACACAAAAGCCTGCGCTTTTATACAAAAAAATATTCTCAAACCTTTAAAACAAGTTTTCTCAAAATGTGATTTTTGCACATTAGCGGTTTTTGCAGTAATATGACGATATATGAATAGATATATATTATGTGGTCTTATGTACAATTAATTTCTTTGTAGGGTTTGTGAAATAAAAGCTTGTGTTGCTCTCTAAATAGAGATTATTTTATTATTAATATAAAATGTTTTGTAATTGACACTAGATATTAAGGATAACTACAACTTACCTGTAAATAGAGAAACAACATTTATTCCATATCTTATACCTAATAAAATTATATAACTTAAAACATCTTTATAATCACGTACATTTGACATACAAAAGTTTTTTTTTTTCTTCATTATTACAACAAACTCTATAATAAACTAAAAATACTTTTTAAAGCACCAAAGAGGATGCACAGCAAAATTAAATGAGCACAGGCTTCGTTTACATGAGTTCTCATCATAATATACACTAAACTTACAAACTATGCAACGTTTCATATAAAAATATTAGTTAAATTTTATTTAAAAGAACCGTCAAACGAATTAAAATCAGGAATTTCCAGTTCGACGAACGCTGCCTTATATAGAAACTGTCACAAAACGTGTTATGATACAACTTTACGATTGGAGTGAAATTTAATTTCGATGGTTTTATTTACTGAAAGGACCAACTGGGGCTGAATTAAAAGCGGCAGTGTAACGAAATCACCAGTTTACAACGAGCGCTGTCAAGTGGAGAAAGGCATTAAATGTTTGCTTTGAGCACAGAATGCGAAAAACATTTTTTTGCAAAAATATCAATAAAAGGGTTAAAACTTTTGATGAACGATTTTATGTTGTAGTTTGTAGCTCCTTAACCGGATTCAAAAGGAGGTTATCATCAATATATTATATTCAGTTGGATGTTTTTTTTTTAATGTTTGTAAGAACTCGGTCATTAATTCAATTCAATTCAAAAAAACATAGAGTTAGCATTGCGATCCCATAGACATAGAAATTTTATCAATCGGTTCAGTGTTTTGGTTTTTTAACCAAAACAACTGGAAAAATATGCTATAGCAAACAATTGTTTGACTGTCACTGACATTGAAGTTAGTTTTTTGTTTTGAAAAATTATTAATTCAAAACGTTCAAATTCAAATGTTTATTCAGTAATTAGGCCTTTACAGGCACTTTTACACGGCAATAGGTTTTGTATACATTACGTGTAAAATTAATGAATTATTTTAAAGAAAAGCTACCGATACCGTTTCGCAACCACTACTGCTGAGAAGAAACTTATTTAAACTCATTTAAACATTAAAACATGTATTGGACAGCTACCCGCCAGAAGGGCTTTGTCATATGTCTGTCAATTTGCAAATACTTATAATATAATACAAAGTTAACACATTATATAATTCTTTTAAATATAGTATCTTTTATAATACGTGTTATAATTATTAATTCCAATTACTTGAAATACTTTATTTTAACCGTATTAAAACGTAACTACTACAGTTATTTGTCAAAAGTTCCAGAAGTCAAATGGTAGTGGCGCACTTGCAAATTGCAGAAGTATTATCCAGAGTCGGCGAAATGCAATTAGGAAGCTGGGGAGGAGCTCAGTGAACGAGGTATCCACTTACTTGGCTGATTGCATTCCGTCTTAATACAAAACGTGGACTAAGGTTAGTCCTGGGTTTAAACCATTGTCCATCTAGAGCAAGTTGACTTTCATCATCATTATCATCATCATCCGAGCGTATTCCCGGTTGCATCGTCAGCGGTTACGCATCAGAGCCCGGGGTCCGCTACCTAACCTAGGTGATTTGACGAGGTTACTGGTTTTTACACAGAGCGACTGCCGTCTGACCTCCGCAACCCAAAGGGTAGACCAGAACCAATCCTAGGATAGGTACAAACGCTAGATGGCGTTCAGGACCAACAGCTTTACGTGCCTTCCGAAGCACGGAATCATCTTTATTTTCGGATAATCAGGTGATTCAAGCCTGCAATATCCTAACCAGACTGGAAACAACTTTACACTTTTCACAAGTTGAATTTGACTGATAAGAAAGTGATGTAATTGGTGGATGTCATTTTGTGTCGGGTGGATAATAGTTCAAACCTAAACTAACTTAGTCACAGTTTTTATAATAAGGAGGAGTGGTCTATACCGTTGGTGAAATTAAACAAATATATATTATACAAAGATATCCCTCCTTGGCGTATCGTATGACATTTTTGAATATATGAAAAATACTTAAAAATATCATAAAACTTTTTTCATCTTATCTATTTGAAAAAAGATGTTTTCATCATATTAGGGGATAAAATCACTGGTAGTTCTCTAAAGACTGAAAAGTAAAAAAGAAATTCCCTAGGTATAAATAAATAAAGTTTCTGATACACTTAAAGACTTGTACAGCTTTTACAAGTTAGTTAATACACAAAAAGGTTGATATGGGTACTAAAAATTAGTTTTTAAACCCTGATTTCCAAACTAGGCTGGCGCCTGTATTTTGGAAGGGATTAAAACAAATTTGAAAACTGAACACGAAAGTAATCTTTAAAGATTTCAAAATAAAGTTGGTCCAGCAAAAAAAAAAATTGTTTTACAATAATAAAACTGGCTCAGACGTCGAATTTTTTAAAATTTGGAATACAACACTGATATGGATGAATGTAGGTAAGAATTTTTGTTTCTTTTTCTCTAAAAATATTTAATTTAAAACGCGCAATTGTTGTCTTTAATTCAAAAATAAGTTTTAGGTTATGTTTACATTGTATTTTATTTTTAAATGTGTAAATGTATTTTTATATGGCTCCGGTAGTACAGAGAGGATTGTGCTCCTGCAGTGGAGACTCAAAAAGACCTGACGATGATGTTACTGTGAATAATTTCTTGATAAGGCCAATAAATGAATAAGTATCAAGTTTACGTTTTCAAAATATGTAATTTAAAACGCGCAATTGTTGTCTTTAATTCAAAAATACTTTAAAAATAGTGGCCCTCAAAAAAAAATTTCTTAGTGTTTCTTTAGTGAAAACGACACTAAATAAAGGTTAGAACCTGCCTATGAAACTCAGATTAGGTACACGAGTATGAAGGTGATATACCCTTCTTTATATTTGCAAGTTTTTCTCATAGATGAAGATGAACAGTAGATTGTGCTACGCGATGAACGGTAATATTTTTACCTCGGGCAATATACAGAATTCCTCGCTTCACTCAGGATTCAAACGTAGAATCCCTCGCTGCACTCGTCATTCTACTTTGGAATCCTTCGTTTCTCTCTGGATTCAACGTAGCACCCTCGCCATAAAAATATTACCTCTACTCCTTGTAGCACAATCTACTACTTTATACCCTTATTACGACGCAAATTTTTCCCGATAAACTTCAAGGAGTCAGTATGTGAGGGGCTATACCAAGACACGATGTTCACAGCTAACAGAGCCATTAGTATATAAATTAGTTTTAAACTTAATTTTTCTTGATACTCATAAAATTAAATAAAAAATTAAATAGAAGTGAAATTTTTCCTAAAATATATACCAATTAAGGCGTCCTGGAGGTTGCGTTTCATTTAAGAGCCAGACGTTTGGACGACGTTTTCTACTTCAAAACTTCTAACTACTTTGAATGGTGCTTTTTTGCAAGTTAAATCCTGTACGGGAGTTGGTCGCCTAAGGCTTCAGACATTTTTCTTTATAAAGCAGCCTTCAAAATTGCCAACATTTCATAATATCATAAGTTTAAGAGTTAAATTTACGAATGCCGGGGTTGCGAAATTAAAGATTAAATATTTATTAGAGATTCTTATGTTTTTAAGTCATTATTTTTTATTATTGTTTCACTCTTTGTTGATACATAATGCTTATGTTTTTTTTCCTGTAAGTACTTAATAAAGATGAATAAAATAAATTATGTCCAAATTTCCTCAGTGCCTCAAGACGAAAGTCTTAAATCAATGTGACTCTGAAACCCATAGAAAGCTATGAGTCTCATAAGAAGGCTCAAGGTCGCTAAAGGGGTGTAGAAACGGGCTATGTTCGGTATTTCTCTACGTGGGCAGAAAGTTTCTTGAATGGCGGCCACGTACCGGCAACTGCAGCGTAGGACACTCCTGCTAGGTGGGCGGCCTGAGCAACACGCTAGATGCAGGCCGCTTCTGATCTGTCGTTTTGGAAGTTCTTGGGGGAGGCCTATGTCCAGCAGTGGACTTCCTGTGGCTATATCATGACGGTGAAATACTTAAATTATAAACACGTAATATAACAATACCGCCATTTGCTTCAAGACCAAAATAAAAAATGTGGGGAGAAAAGCAGCCGGGCTCAAGTGGGACTGGGCTGGTCATGTGGGCAGGATGCACCCGGATAGGTGGGCTAGAATAACCACGGAATGGATCTCGGCAGGCTGGTGACGAAAAAGAGGCCGCCCTCGAACTTGGTGGGCAGACGATTTAAGGGCACACGGAAAGAGCTGGCACACTATCACCACTGATAGAAGTTTATGGAAATCTAGAGGGAAGGCTTTTGCCCAACTATGGGACAGTACAGGCTAAAAAAATGAATTACTAAGTTTCAGATGCTTCAAATTATACTCGGTCTAATCAGAACGGGACTTGATACCCAGAAGTTATGTATGCTAGACTTTGTTAGTTACAGTGTGATTCGAACTCGAACAAAACTGCAAAGACGGTTTGATGCAATGAATTAAAATCGGGTATGATTATTTAGATTATTGAGTAATTTGTTGTAATTTAGACTTGACAAAGCTTAAAAAACAGTCTAAATTTTTGTTTTGTGTTTTAATTTTACCTTTCTTCTGGCAGCTGACTTTCTTAACGAGTTAGTCTGTAGCTTAATTACTGCAAAATCTCGAATGTCCTCCAGTATTTACAGTCAGCACAGTATTTACTTTTTACAATCGGACGTCCAATTATCGCTAACGAATTAAGAGACTACGGTAAAGTGGTAAACCTTTTGAACGACAATGGAGGAGAGAAGTAAAAATAATTGCACGAACTCTCTCATCTTAGTACTCCCCGGTTGTTTCCTTAGCTGTGAGTGTGGAAAGAGAAGCAGCTGGTATATTCTAGTATTTTTTTTCTCCTAAACAAGCATAGTAGATCTGTAGAAGGTTGTGAAGGAAGAAAAAGCCGGATCTATCAAACGATTTTGCTGTCACTTTACGATCAGCCAGGCTTTAACTCTCTTACGAAATGCAGTTGTAGCACGAGGTGTTCGTACCTACTTAGTCTTGACACCTCCAACGATCCAGTTGCGTATAAAGAATATAAATTCTTCTATCACAACTAGTTGTAAAACTTAGTTACGATGACGTCCGGAGGGAATATTCGCAGGAAAAGTTAGAATGGTTCTGTTCTAGTATGTGCTACATACAAGAAGTTAATTTGCCATTTGTGAAAAGTATATTTTTACTTTGGAACAATAAAGCGTTAAAATAAATATATCATTAAATTTAACGACAAATTTGAAGTCACAACGAATATTACCGTAGTGTTTTATGTAACACGCTATTCGCTTGTTTACAAAGGAATACAATTGGAATATAAAACAATAAGAGCGAGATCCGAATCCGCCTAATGCGACAACATCTCATAACGTTTTACGCAGCGCTGACACCTCTACAAAGCCAAGGGCAAAATAGTGACGGTACATAAGAATAATATATAACATACCTATACAAAGACCCTGAGTTACTCAATTTTGTCCCACTTTCTATTATACTCATGAATTATAAGGTCCATTGAATTGCGGTAACGTCATCGCGACCGCAACATTACTCGTATGCTGAATGGGTCTTTTTAACAAAAAAAAACCACACCACTCTACGACAATCAAATACTGCACAAAATTTTATGTTTGAATAAATAAATATTAGGGACCAAATCACACTTATTGAGCTAGCCCCAAAGTAAGTTTAAACTTGTGTTATGGGACTCAACAATACTATATTTTATAATAAATACATTATATAGATAAACAGCCAAGACCCAGGACAATTTGAATAATAAACGGGCAAGTGCGAGTCGGACTCATACATGAAGGGTGCCGTACCACCGTACAATGTTTTAAAACGCTGAAGAAACACGTTTCTAGTATGACGACCCCCTTTAATTTTTAACTTTATCTTATTTTTAGTATTTGTTGTTATAGTAATCATAGTAACATAATTGGTGAAAATTTCAAGTAGGTATCTAGTAGAATATTAAAATTTACTAGCGGCCCCACCTGTTACGCGTTGACAGGCAAAAAGCGAATTTTTTCGCCTTTCACTTCACACAAAATAAATAAAAGACAGAATAAGTTATTCAACTTAAGTGGCAGTAAAATTTAAAAATATCCTAAACATTTTAAAGTTTTACAGGTTTTACTGTTTCATTTTATTTTATAGCTCTAGTTGTGGGTGTTTCTTCTTCACTTAATTTTTTTTAATTAGCCAAAAATACCACAGCAAATAAGCGTTATAAGCCGTACACAACAAGGCAATAGTGGGGTTTAACGACTTTTATTATTTAAACTACCCACGTGGCGCCTCACACCACGAGTTAACTACTATCGCGACATACACAATTGAAATTGTAAGAGTTAGATACAAGACTAAGAATAAACAATAAATAAACAGGCAAGTGCGAGTCGGACTCGTACGTGAAGGGTTCCGTACCTCTATACAATGTTTTAAAACGCTGAAAAAAACACGTTTCTTGTATGACGACACCCATTAATTTTTAACTTTATTGTATTTTAGTATTTTTTATTATAGCAGCCATAGTAATACATAATCGGTGAAAATCTCAAGTATCTAGTTAATGCCATTATAAAGTCGAGTTAAAAACGCTGAAAAAACAAATTTTTTGTATGACGACCTCCTTTAATTTTTAACTTTATCTTATTTTTAGTATTTGTTGTTATAGTGGTCATAGTAATACATAATTGGTGAAAATTTCAAGTATCTAGTTAATGCCATTATAAAGATCGAGTTAAAAAGGCTGTGTAAAAACTGTGTGTAATGGTCAACTCAACACGCTAGTCCATCCGAACGTTCTGAGTTCGATTCCTAGCCAAGGCAAGTTGGAAAACGGCCTTTTTAGGGTTCCGTACCCAAAGGGTGCAAACGGGACCCTATTACTGAGACTCTGCTGTCTGTCCGTCTGTCCGTCTCTCACAGGGCTCTATCTCTTGAACCGTAATAGCTAGACACTTGAAATTTTCACAGATTAAGTATTACTATGGCCGCTATAACAAAAAATACTAAAAATAAGATAAAATTAAAAGTTAAAGGGGGTCGTCATACAAGAAACGTGTTTTTTCAGCGTTTTTAACTCGATCTTTATAATGGCATTAATTAGATACCTACTTTAAATTTTCACCAATTATGTATTACTATGACCACTATAACAACAAATACTAAAAATAAGATAAAGTTAAAAATTAAAGGGGGTTGTCATACAAAAAACGTGTTTTTTTCAGCGTTTTTAACTCGACTTTATAATGGCATTAACTAGATACTTGAGATTTTCACCGATTATGTATTACTATGGCCGCTATAATAAAAAATACTAAAAATACAGTAAAGTTAAAAATTAATGGGGGTCGTCATACAAGAAACGAGTTTTTTTCAGCGTTTTAAAAAATTGTATGGAGCTACGGAACCCTTCACGTACGAGTCCGACTCGCACTTGCCTGTTTATTTATTATTTATTCTTAGTCTTGTATCTAACTCTTACAATTTCAATTGTGTATGTCGCGATAGTAGTTAACACGTGGTGTGAGGCGCCACGTGGGTAGTTTAAATAATAAAAGTCGTTAAACCCCACTATTGCCTTGTTGTGTATGACTTATAACGCTTATTTGCTGTGGTATTTTTGGCTATTCAAAAAAATTTAGTGAAGAAGAAACACCCACAACTAGAGCTATAAAATAAAATGAAACAGTAAAACCTGTAAAATTTTAAAATGTTTAGGATATTTTTAAATTTTACTGCCACTTAAGTTATTCTATTCTGTCTTTTATTTATTTTGTGTGAAGTGAAAGGCGAAAAAATTCGCTTTTTGCCTGTCAACGCGTAACAGGTGGGGCCGCTAGTAAATTTTAATATTCCGGTAACGGTTACAGCACAGACTACAAACAAATAGATAATTCAAAATTAAAATTCAATTGTGATAAAGTCGCCTTTTGTAGTTTTGTTTCTTTCCTATTTTGTACTCTTACCTAATGAATAAATAAATTTAATGTTAATGATCTCCTTTGCTAGTCAGGCAGTAAAGAAATATCATAGAATGTACAAGGCGCTTCTCTTCCTGCGCAGATAGTTTAAGTCAATTATGGGAATCTTTCAAATTAGATGATGGGGTGATACTATACTTATAGACTGCTGCGTGGCCTTTGGGTTTTGAGAGTTCAGTATTGTCAACCCCACAAGAGATGAGGATATTATAACAATAATATGTGCGGGACAGAACTTGAGAATTTACTCTAAAAGTAACACAGCATTAACTAGATACTTGAAATTTTCACCGACAATGTATTACTATAGCCACTATAACAACAAATACTAAAAATAAAATATAGTCAAAAATTAAAGAGGGGTCATACAAAAAACATGTTCTTCAGCGTTTTAAAAAATTGTACGGCAGGTACGGAACCCTTCATGTACAAGTCCGACTCGCACTTTCCCGTTTATTGTACACGGTGAAATGGCCAAACAATCCCACCCACGGGAATAAGGAGCAGTAGTGTGGTGCTCGAACCCACTAAAACTCCACGGTGCCATGTTAAACCATATTGTACCTTGTCATTATTGTGTAACGTAATAGCATATTTTATTTTTGCTTGTCATAGTAAGTCCTTGGTTGTATTGTTGTGTCTATTGAAATTGTTGGTCTGTGTGTAGCCTTTGTCGCGAACTCTGTCGCGAACTCGAGCCTCGAGGTGCCTGAATTTGTAAATAGTTTGGGACTTAAATGTTAAACTGATGCTGTGCAGCTTTCACCAGATTTCATTTTAAGGGTTTTACCGGCCAACAAGAAACTCGGTCGCTTTTATCCCTGGCCATTCGCACTGGGCTACAATCTTTTTGGATGGTGAGCTGTATCTTTTGTACAGGGTGCGCCGCAAGAACTTTCTTATTTAAAAAAATAAAATAAAAGGTATTGATAATATCATTTTAATTTATTTTCCTTTTCATAGCGGCTAATTAAGTTTTTATCGTTACTTTTTAAAAATGATATCTTGAAGAGGGCACCGTTTTCCTCAATGGGAGAGTCGAAATCTGAAGTTTTCTTCCATTTTGTCCATTTTGTTTGTAAGAAGAAATAAAAACTTACAGTAGACACCTGTCTTATTACATAATATGGGTTAAATGTTAGTAAGTACTTCGTTCAAACCAATACTTATCTCTAAAAGTAGGTTCCCCTTACCAATATGAATTTTACATGCGTTTATAAATATTATGCAATTAAACAATTTCGGTTTACACGAAGGGCTTACGTTACACTAATGTTTCATTTATTATACCATTTATTATACCCTATAGGGTTAAAGCAATCAAACGAATCGATAAACAATTCTTACTAAAGTTAACAATGAAAGAGATTTAATTGCAAATCTGTCTAAATCCACTTCACTTTGAGTGTAGTATCTACTAACATAAATGTTATTGTTTGGTATTTTGAACACAAATTCGACCCTTAAATCCCAGACGAGGTAACTGATTGAGTTTCATATTTAATTTCAGTATTTGATGTCTCTCGAAGCACAAATACAAAAAAGTGCAGATAACCACACCTCAAGTTTAATATGGTTATTCGACTAAAGTAGTAATTACGCAAAATTTGTAACTAAACATAAAAATATTTATAATAGTAGCGGCATACCCGCGGCGTTGCCCCCGATAATCTCAAACCCTGACTGAAACCTATTTATAATAGTAGCGGCATACCCGCGGCGTTGCCCCCGATAATCTCAAATCCTGACTGGAACCTATTTATAATAGTAGCGGCATACCCGCGGCGTTGCCCCCGATAATCTCAAACCCTGACTGGAACCTATTTATAATAGTAGCGGCATACCCGCGGCGTTGCCCCCGATAATCTCAAACCCTGACTGGAACCTATTTATAATAGTAGCGGCATACCCGCGGCGGTACCCCCGATAATCTCAAACCCTGACTGGAACCTATTTATAATAGTAGCGGCATACCCGCGGCGTTGCCCCCGATAATCTTAAACCCTGACTGGAACCTATTCATTAATACCTCTGCGATAAACGGGTAACTCACGTCAGCTCCTGGCCGTCATGTTTTGATTTTATCCGGAGGCCTTCCTCAGGGCGAGTGTGACTCGTAACGATGCTGATTTTATGCATCGCCGACTCCTGTAGGTATACTGTGAGCCTCATTTTCATCTTCATCATCATCGGCGGCTGGTGAACTTATTTTTTCAGAGATAAAAAGTATGTGTTATCCAGATAATAAGCCAGTGAACATATCAAATTTCATTCGATCGTGATAAGATTATCAACGAGAAAAAATAATGTTTAGGTACTTAGTTCGAGTATCAGCTAAGTCGGTCCGGAGAGCGCTCATCTGTTCTTGTTTTATTTAATTGCGCTAAGTTTGTTCATCTCTCAATTGTAATTCTAGACAACACGTCTCGACTCTATTAATAACTTAATAACTTGTTGACATTTGCGTGAAATTCACAAATAAATAGCTTTAGCAAATACAATATTGAGTGACTGTGCTATTTATAATATTGATTTATGTACTTTAACTTTGGCGAAAATTTCGAGCAATAGAGAGTATGCATGCATTTTTTTTTATATTTTTAATCGATAGTCCTTGTCGAGAAATAGCCGCAAAAAATAAATCAGTGCCGAAAAACATGTATATGGTGTAGAAAATAAATATTAAAAATAGCAAGTAGATTATAACAACTAAAACAGGCCATTTTAAAATATGACGTCAAAGTCTGCAATATCCGCTAGAGACAGAAGCTGTCAATGCATGTTTTTCTTTTTTGGGTACTTTCGATATTATCAGCCAGTGATGTTTGTTAAACCTCTATATAAAAGTACATACTTTCGAATGTCATCGATAGTCAAACTACATAGCGGACAGTCCTACCGAACGCACCCGAACTTGTCACTTCCTTTTTGTGAACTTTGTCGTCATTTCCCTTTTGTTTGTCAAAAGTTCCCGAGCAATATTTGCATATTTTCAATAATTTATTTCTAATCCAAATAAGAGTCAATAAGAAAAATAATTAACTAGGCGTGGTAACGTATTAATAGAAATTGTAAAATAAAAATATGAGCCGGATTGGTATTACATGCATATTCCTTATTATGTCAATAGGCGATGCGGCTAGAAACCTATATACATGCCCAACATCAAACTAAAAGTGGCCTGAGGCCTAATTGCCCCGGGGTCTGTCTACTCCGGGATTAAGATATGATTTTTAAGGGACATGTATAGATAGACTAAGTAAAGATGACGCTAACACCTGAACAAAAAGCTCGCTTACAACCCGGTCAGAATATTTGTGCACCTCGCTGGAATGTGGCGTCCCTCCCGCTTCCCCTGTCACCTCTCCGCCCACTCCGCGGTGCGACAGTACGGTTAGCAACTTCGTTGCCGATACACGTCCCGATAATTTTGATAACTTTTTTTCACACCGTACCCATACCGCCGATATGACGTCACGAGGTCAGGTGCACAGATATTGTGACCGGGTTGTACACGACCAATGCATCTTGCCAGTTTTCACTTTCGGGGCTGAGACATGGGTTTTCACAAAAGACATCCTTAATAACCTCAGAGTCGTACAGAGAGCAATAGAAAGAAACCTTGTAGGTGTTTCGCTCAAAGACCAAAAAAAGAACGAGTGGCTCAGAGTACAAAGTCACGTCATCAAACGGGTCATGTCGGAAACAAGGTTCGTGGTGTAAAGGGTTGCTAGAGTAAAGACCTTAGGGAGACAAACTCACAAGTAAGACCGCAGATGCGTTGGTATAATTACATCAATTTTATTGATGTCATCATCCACATAGGACAACAGGATCGAAGTGGATTGAAGTGGTTCAAGATCGAGAATGATGACATTGTCTGGAGAAGGCCTACAACCTAGCGGTTGAGAAAGGCTGAAAAGAAGAAGAGTATTGTTAAAGGATGTTTTATTTCAATCTAGAGTATTTTTGCAACCCGCCTGTCTTGCAAACTTTTATTCGCGAGAAGCTCGAGGGCGCGGTAGTGACACCGGGCGTAGTCCCTTGCTTCAGAAGACACGTTAAGGTGAAGATATAGGCAAATGGCCTTGAAGTGTGAAATAATTTAAAGGGCTATCTAGTGCATGACGAAGACATATGGAAACTATCACCATATTTACGAGTTAACAATTTATTTCAAATGAGGGTGCCACTTCAAGGTCATTTGCCTATATCTTCACCTTAAGCCGTTGAATGGCACTCGTCAAACTATGTCAGAATGCCTTTAGGCAGCTTGAAAAATCTACACACGTAAAACAAAACAACTTTTATTCGCATTCGCGGCATGTAAATCCAAAGGCATGTAAATGTAATCAAGTGAAAGCGCGAAAACATAAACCCTTCCAATCGTAAATTGTGTTAGTGTTGTGCAGTTTTAGATGGATCGGCTCCGATCACTGACCCCTTGGAAACGGATAGCTTTTAAACTAAGTCTTAGCAAAAAAACATTTGTTTCATCTAGTGCCCCACCACTTTATTTATGTATATAAAACTGCGCTCCATAAATCTGTTATAAAGTACAAAGCTACCGATTTCAAATGCGCTGATTTCTCTGTAAAACTTGAACGTGAGGATGCAGTTGTTGCAATACGGATGTCGACAATTTTTTTGGCTCATCAGGTAGATTATAAAAAAATATTGTATACGTATTTATTATTTTCTCTGTGTTTACGCACATGACAACCCTACCACTGTATTTTCACCATTAGTAAATAATGGCAAGATACAGTGCATTTTAAATATCGCATGACGTCACTATCGAGTTCGATTTTCACTAGACTATGACGTTAATCGCCCGAAACTTCAATGATCCTTGTAAATTTTTACTAATTTAATAAACCGACAAATATGGGTCCATTATTTTTGGGTAATCGGGTCGGGCTAAAACTGACGAGCTAATTTAAAAACAATACTTTTCGGACCGGGTCCACATCCCTATTTTATACTTCTGCGATATCCTTTTTAGCCCGCGTATAATCCGAAACATCTGTAACTCGTTAACAGCCGTTAAAACTTTAAATGAATACCGAAAGTGTTGTAAAAATATTTAATGCCAGTTCTAAACTCCAGCGAAACAGCTCCAGTCCGACCGAGCCTTGCCAAGATCGCTGCGAGTTGTACAACTTATACTGCGGATTAAGTTGGGCTGTTACTGAGGTTTTGATGTGTAATACTTTGTAATATTTATTTCTGCAGAGTAGACTGGTGATCACGTGTGGCATCTGGAAACATGTCGGGCTCTTTCGTGCTTCAAAAGACACGTAAAATCCCTGGTCCCAGCTGAAACCATCTAAAAAAGGAGTCTGTTCATTACAAAATGTCAAGCTTTAAGTAGCTTGAGACCTAGTACTTTCAGAGTTTATCGAGTACAGACATCATCATCATCTTCCTCGCCTTCTCCATATTTGGGGTCGGCTATGTACCTATGTCAACTCCCCATCTTTTTCTATAATTTTACAATATCGAGTCAATGTATGTCTGTTATAGACAGACGAAAATGTAGATAGAAAAAGCAAGGGGTTACTTAACTGAGATATGGGATTATGATTCTCCACTAAAAATATGGTTTTAAATTCTAATAAACAAATAAATAAACACTACGAGTTGAACTATTATTTCACAAGAGCTTACTCTCGAAAGTTCGTAGCTGCACTAATCAGAATAATAATCCCTCAAGTACTGGGACAAAACGCCCATGAATATGGATATCGCGGAGACGCGCCTCTAATCGACATGTAAGGCCGAGTTGACGAGTTGGGAGCCAGGCATCTTGAGGATGTGTTCCTGTTGTATCCCACTTGAGTAAACTAAAGATAAACGAAATCTAAATTAAAAATATGTAATAAAAAATGTCGTCACGAATGAGATTCGAACTCACGCCTCTCACATATGTACTGTGAGTGCACTTCCAATTGTGCTACCGTGACTTCGAATCACCCTGACGAATTTCCTCATCACATATTACTACCCACTATTTAGTATTCAACTAAATTTTAATATGGTATAATTTCTAATACGAGTACAATACAAATAAAGTAATATAGTTGATGCTAAACAAAATTAAAAATTAAACTAAACTATAAGTAGACAAAATAGTAAACTAAATTAAAATTAAACAGAAAACAAAACAGAAGAAGAAATAATAATAATAATTGTAATTATAAGAGCGTAACGGGCTCATAAGTACCCATAGTGCAAGCCGCATTGCTAATTTTTTCAACTAAATTGAAATAGATAAATATTGATTAAAATAGATGATTGAAAGTCTACGAGTATTAAAGTAAAAAAGTCTTTTTTTAATTATTAATGTATACAGCATTACAATGTTAGGAACAATATCTAAATTAAAAAGATGTGATTCAAAATTTCGCCATTCGCAATATGTGTACATAAGTAATAATAATGAAGGCTTCTATTTTTAAAATTTTGGAATATAATATATAATATTTAAATCCCGTTAAAATGTGAGGTACCCGTGGGATTGTCCAATTACTGTCCCTTTAGACACGCAGTGGCACAAAAGACAGTAAGAGGCAGTTGGAATGGCTTGTCATGGATATTAAAAACCTCAGACCAAGTAAAAACATACCTATTTTAAATAAAAGCAGCGACGAAGCAGAGTTGTTCTCCTTAAGGCCGTACCTGAATTTCCCGGCCAAAAGTGGCCGTTTTTCACAAATATGCGTAGTAAAGCTTAACGTTCTCATTATAAACTGTAAACAGTAGTTCATAAAATACTTTGAAGGGTTATCTAGGATTTGATAGTAGCAAAATTTTAAATAATGTCTCCGTTTTCTTTGAAACGATTTATTTTAAATGGGGGCAGCACTGGACCCCGGAAAATTTAGGTATGGCCTTAAAAACTTCATTAAGGGAGCTAATACCCGCCACAAAGAGAACATACCAAGTCTCAAGTTAAATCTCTTTCGGAATATAATTCGCCGCACATGCCGCTAATGAAATAATTCGGTCCTACGTAAAGGACCAAGTTTCTTAGACTATCCCATTTGGGTACGACATCTGTAATTTGGCAGAATTATAATCCGTTCTGAGAATCTTGTTTCATTTGATATTCATTTGAGTTTTTGTAAGTTTAACTAACTTTAGCTTAACGATGTGCTTTGCGTTTCACATTTTACTTTCAATTATTTAATTGGAGATTATACATCGAGGGTGATGAAATAAAGAATCTAGTTTACGGAAATAAGGTTATAAAATTATTTATTTGTTTTAAATTTTATTGTATGTATTACCTACCTACTAATAACAATTTAACAAATGGTTAATAAATTTGGGTAATAAACAGGGCGATAAATAATCAATCGAAGCAAAGTGTTATCTTGGTTACAAAAATTAAAATATTAAAGAGTGCGTGTGAAATGTAAGGAACCGGTCAAGTGCGAGTTGGACTCGTACGTGAAGGATTTTGTACCTCCGTACAATGTTTAAAAAAGCTGAAAAAAACACGTTTCTTGTATGATCACCACTTTAACTTTTAATTTTATCTTAGTTTTAGTATTTGTTCTTAAAGCAGCCACACACAGTAATACATAATCGGTGAAAATTACAAGTGTCTCGCTATTACGGTTCAAGAGATAGAGCCCTGTGACAGACGTACAGACAGCGAAGTCTCAGTAATAGGATCCCGTTGGCACAATTTAGGTACGGAACCCTAAAAATAGCCAGAAAGTAAAGGGATTTTAAGCATCAAGACGGGAGCTCGATTTTTAGCCGTTACCTCCTGTCGTTAGTCTCTTTACCCGCGTGACAAGGCGCATGTTAATGTCAAACGTTTAAAAGTTTAACGTAGATAATTTTGGGTAGATATATTTTTTTTTTGCTACAACCTCTAACATTATCAGAGACTATGTTCTCTATTCTAATCTTTCATACCAGTTCTCGCATATATGCCTCTCGTACTTTCATTCGTCATTCTGGGCCAAGTTCATTCATCACCTTTTATACTCTTTCCGGGTGGGACTCCCGACTATCTATTTATCTATATATTTATAGCCCCTATATTTTTTATTCTTTATTGTCTTGCAGGATAGGAGGGGGTAATCAATACAACAAATATTTCCTTCTTGTTACAATTTTAGGCTTATATCTATTTTACATTTCCTCTTCTCAATGTGGGTGTATATACTCTTTACATTTTATCTTGTAGTGCTAGCAGACATTTGCGTATAATTTTTTATATTATTAGAATAATAAATACATTTATTTCCATTTTAACTTACTTTACATGGCATTAAATTTATCCTATTTTACATTTACAATTATGAATAAAATTACAACACTATATTATAGAACAATTTTAAATTTTTAAAAATATTTTTAGTCAATTTTTATGTTAAGTTACACTAAGTTTTTTCTTATGGTAATTATCATTTATTTTATTGTTACAGTTTGGGTAGATATTTGAGGAAAGCTGAAAACATTTTTTATACTTCTTCTCATAATACCCTAACTTAGAACTGCAGACCTGGCTGGGAGTAGTGGGGCTAAATAAAAAAATATATTTGAGACAAGTTGAAATTTACACCGGGTATTGTTTATAACCTAAGTAAAAAACTAGTCTAAAAAAGCAATATCGTTTTGGTGGGACATTCTACCCACCAGATGAAATTTTTATTAACTCGAATTTAGCATCTGACGAAGTTAAAGACCGGACTAAATGATCAGGCTTATTATTTTTTACTTTTGAAATAATCTATTTTAAAGTGAAAAATATACAGTTTGCAATAAAAAATATGTACTTATGTTTGATCTTTTTATTTTTAGTTTAGCCCCGCTATTCCCCCACCAGGTCTGCAGTTCTGAGTTAGGGAAGATAAGAGAAGCAACCCTGGGCGTGGTCCATACTTAGATGGGTGACCACTAATGACATAAAAAATTCTCGAGCTCCTCCGTGCTTCAAAAGGCACGTTAAGCCGTTGGTACCGGCTGTCATCATTGTATGGCAGCCGTCAAGCTATGTCAGACGCCTTTAGGCAGCTTGAAAATCTAAAACTTGTGTTAGCCATAACCCAAAGGTTCGACGTGCTTCCCATTGTGGACCCCAATGCAAGATAGCCACTTACACACACGAAAAACAAAATAAACATAAGAGAAGTACAATACATTTTTTTTACCTTGCCTGTAATACCTGTCCAAAAATGTAGACTACCAGCTCTCGGAATATAAAATTAGCTGAGTGTAAAGGAAATAGCTAGAGAATGGACCCTGTACTCTAAAAAACCATTGCAGTTGATTCAACCTTTAAGCCTGAAACTACGTTAAGCGAATGCCCCGGACGGGTTCAGTCTATCTCTGTCAGAAACCCTACGTGCGATAGAGATAGCTGAAACCGTCGGGGGTCACATGTCTCTGTCGCACGTAGCGTTTGTGACAGAGTCAGACTGAACCCGTCCTCAGCATCCACTTGACGTAGTTTCAAGCCTTAGATTTTAGACAGATTAAGCTAAATAAATCGGACATTAGCTCCCGGTGTACCCGCAAAGACGCGTGTCAATGTCGACCGGTTGAAAGTTTAACGACTCTGCTAATCAATGTTATTGGACAATTAATATTTGCACACTGTTTCGAATTTACTATTATATTATCGAGGGACTTATCACTTTAATTGCAATCTGGTAATTTATTGCTGTTTGAGAGTTTATTAAGTTAGTTAACGATTTTGATTTATTAATTAGAAGTTTCTTCCATAGATCCAAAATTCTTTATTATATCTTCGCCAAATAACTATTGAATCAACTAGGTAGTAAAGGCTTTCAAATAAATAAAGAATCATCAAAATCGGTTAAGAATTAGAGAAGATATCGCGTAACAAACATACAAAAAAAAAACATACAGTCGCATTGATAACTTACTTTTTTGAAGTCTAACCGACTTACTACAATACATTTACTCATGTCCCAGCTTCTAAATGTCATTGGTAAAGGACTTCAGTATTTCAGAGCATTCCTTTAATTGCAGAAGGCTCACACAATAGGAATGTTTGACTTCAAAGTTTGTATAACATACGAGTATAACAAAGACGGGGAGGTTTATGTAGGGAATGATAAATACTTATGGGTACATACTCGTAAGAACAAGATAGGCAGTAAACTCATGTTAAAATCTTTAATGTATTGTTTGTACATAATAATTAATATAGGATGTTCCAAAATGACGAAATACTCCTTGAAAGATATTTAAGTAAAGAAATTAAGAGCTTGCTCAAAAAAAAAGATATAAAAAAAAAATTATAAATACTCGATCGTATTTGTACGTAGTATATTATTTCTCTGTGATCGTATCTTCAAATTTCTTAGGTAAGCCATTTAACATCACAGACTTAGCACGTGGCTTCTAGGTATATTTGCCGCTCTGAAACACCGTGTTGATGTTTAAGTCCGCCAACAGCTTCAGGAAAGGCGTTCCAAAGATGCAAAATACTTAGAGGACATTAAAAAACCCTTCCCCAAAAACACTGCGTAACTTTTGAAGAACATAAAATAAGTCTTTAACATCTTTTCCTTATTTCCAGTCAGGCGAACGTTAAGCAAATACAGCCGACTTTAGTGGACTAATAAAAAGTAACTAGATCCTGCGGGGGTCGCAGGGTCACACGCCATAAACTTGCTGTCACGTGATCAAGCACTTCACTTCGATCTCGCACCTCGCTTTGTGCAGTACAAATTATTATGACTAACTAGAGCAACTATACTACTAGACATTTAATTTCAAGATAATTATGTTAAAGATCTCCTGTGAAGTTATGTTTTACGTATACGGCAAGCCGTCCGTCTATCTGATACTCTTTTTATGATTTTCTTTTCTTATTTTTTTATTTTATCTGCTTCTCAATTATATCAAAGGTTTTATCGTTCTATATTTTTTTGTATGCCATAGCAACACTAAATATAATATTTAGTGTTCATTTATGTATTCTCATGTAATTTTATTTTATACATACAGGTTGATTTTAAAACACTGAGCTACGAGTATATTGAAATCTTGGAGTTAGAATACTAGAATACTTTTTTATTATTATTTGTGGGCGCAGATAGCTAAGATTACGTTCTGATACCAAGATATTTTACTAACTACGCTCTTGATACGAGTCCGGCAATCCCACCGGCAACAAACAAACACACAAACAAACCTACGCAGTCTGCTTCCACCCCAGATAAGGTCCAGGGAACCTCCTAACCTAATTATGAGTTGAACTTAATTCTAATTAAAAGTAATTACACTAATTATAAAACTTACCGCGTCCACGCAGTCTTCAGGCAGCCTCGCCTGGCCTTCGCGTCGAGCCCTAAGTCCTACTCAGGGCTGGCGACGGCCTCAGGTCCCTCCATGGATCCCGAGTCAGTGGTGCAGAAAATGTGGTCCCTACACTAACCTCCCCATGAGCGCATGTATGTCGCCCCAAACGAATACGTCGTATTTATAGCACCACTTCCACACCGCACAATAAGTTTCTTCCTTTTCTTGACGCTTCAAGATTATTCACATAACCTTACAGCGGAACGTAACATGGAATGTCCCTCGCTCCGATTCAAAAGTTTATCACTGTTTATATATTTATGGGCATCCATGCCCCCAAAATTGGTTCCTTTTACAGTCAATTCACAACCACTTCCGTCTCAGACGGGCAATAGTCAAAAAACCAATAATTTACAAGGCCGCATGGCACGCGTTGTACATTTGACACAAATCACTGTTCTTTACGTAATACAAATAATTTCGGCTCCACGCCGTTCCAAACAAATTGGGCACAAATCAATAGCGACAATTATCCACGAACTATTCACAATATATATCAAAAATACAAAATTAGCCGGCCATCGGCTATTTCGCGACAGGACCACGAACGCGTCATACACAATGTCCTCGCTCGCAACTTGACATTCCCAATGTCAGTTGAGACTTTGACGTAAAGACAATGATTATTTTTCTGGTCGGGCAAAGACAATCCGCGCAGGGCGGGATATCGATGAATCGATAATCTTGCCCGTGTTTGTGGAGATCACACGCAGATGGCGCTAGTCTCCTAACAAAGCACTTTTATTCAAAACATCCCCCCGTCCCGGTCTGAGAAGCAGACCGCTAGCTTACTCTACGGGGAGGCGAGAGAGAGAGGATACGGCTCTCCGCAGAACCGAACCCTCGACCAACACCTCAGCCACACGCGGAGTTCCGTCTCCGCCAAAAATCAAACGCAAAATGCGCCCTCGGCGCCAAAGTAATGATGGCAGATTTGCCTCCTTTAACAATACCAAATCTCCCTCCCTGGGTTGCTCAGTCCTGTCTGTCCATTTCACTCTTTGTTGCAACAAATGCAAATATTCAAGAGACCAGCGAGCCCAAAAGATCTGGCTCATTTGCTGTAACATTTGAAAACGTGACAACCGCGATGTACGTTCATCCCTCCACGGGTATTTGGGTAGGGCATTCAAAGGCCCTCCCACCAAAAAATGACCAGGAGTGAGGACTTCCAAGTCATTTGGGTCCTGAGATAATGGACAGAGAGGACGAGAGTTGAGCACCGCCTCAACTTTACAAAATACTGTGGCCAGCTCTTCAAACGTTAGAGCTGTTTCCCCTAAAATGCGGCGGAGGTGGGTCTTTGCCGATTTCACAGCGGCTTCAAAAATCCCTCTCCAATGAGGGCAATTTGGGGGGCTGAACCTCCATGTTACCCCCCTTTGGGCAGCAATTTGACTTAAACTATTACAATTCTTATCAATAAATTCACAAACATCCTTAATATAATTTACAGTGCCCTTGTAATTTGTGCCATTGTCGGAGCGAATGAGTGAAGGTAGACCTCTACGCGACACGAAACGATCTAACGCAGTGACAAAGGCCTCCGTAGTCAAAGCTGACACCACCTCCAAGTGGACAGCCTTGGTAGCCAAACAAACAAATACACATAAATAGCCCTTCACGATCCGGGCATTACGAAGGGTGGTCGTTTTGACCGAATAGGGTCCTGCAAAATCGGTGGCCACACCGTCAAACGGCCTCGTAGGCCGGATACGATCAGCAGGCAGATCACCCATCTGCGGCTGCGTAGATGCTCTCACTCTATAACAAGAGATGCATCGAAACAAAACACCCAGAAGCTTCTCCAAACTACTATACCGCGCAAGCAGCCAATCCGGTTCTGAAGTCGTCCCAGCGACTGCAGTATGTACACGTAGCCCAGGCACCAGAGCGGGTGTGATGTCAACTCGGGAGCCGTGCAACCACGGGAAGCACAGTCCGCTGGGTTAAGCTCTCCCGGCACGTGTCTCCAGATTATATCTATTCCGATATTCTGTATTTGGGAAACCCGGTTTCCCACAAAAACCTCTAAAGTATGTGGGGCCGCGCGCAGCCATGCGAGCGCGTCCTGACTATCTGACCAGGCGAAGATATTCCGTATTTCGACCGTGGCCGCAAACTCACGTGCAACGTGACTCAACAATTTGGAAAGAAGATGAGCCCCGCTCAATTCTAATTTCGGGATAGTCAACCTAGTCCTGATGGGAGCAACCTTGCTCTTACCCAACAAAAGCGAGACATTGACCCGGCCATCGGCGTCAACTGTCCGCATATAGACGGCCGCGGCGTAGCCTCGCTCCGACGCGTCGCAAAAGCCATGAAGGCTGGCTTGAAACTTCCCAGGTGGCAATATTCGACGAGGCAAGGCAATCCGATTGACTTCCTCAATCGACGAAAACCATTCGAGCCAATCATCCAGTGTGGACCCGGTTAGCGGCTCGTCCCACAAGACGCCCAAGGTCCAAAGTCGCTGCAGAAGACACTTCGCAGAAAATATCACTGGGCTTATCCAACCGTTTGGATCAAACATGCGAGCTATCATAGAGAGCACCGTTCGCTTAGTCCAGGCCTTTGGTACCTCCAAATCCACTTGGAAGGTAAAAATATCCGTTAGCGGCTGGTACTGCATGCCCAGCACTGCTATCATGTTGGGATCATCCACATCCGCAAACAAGTGAGGGTTCTGTTGGTGATCCTTTGGGGTCCCTTCTAGAACTCTAGGCTCATTGGACAACCATTTACGCAACTCATAGCCACCTGACTTAAGAATTGCAATCAATTCGTCCCGCAGTAAGAGGGCCTCCTCAACACTTTGGGCTCCGGTGCAGACGTCGTCAACGTACAGGTCACGTGACAGCACGGAAGCTCCACGGGGAAAGCGGGTCCGTTCCCGCTCGGCCAATTCAAGCAATGACCTGATGGCGATGTAGGGGCTAGATTTCAAACCGTACGTATTTGAATTCAGTTCATACACCGTCACAGGATCCTCAGGGCGCTCACGCCAAAATATCAACTGGAATCGCCTGTCCTCAGGATGTATGACTGTCTGGCGAAACATCATCCGGATGTCCGCTCCAAAAACCACCTGATGTCTTCTAAAGTTCAGGATGATGTCAATTATATCTCTGTGTAATTTGGGACCGGAATGTAAACATTGATTTATCGAAACCCCGTTCGAAGTGGGTGCTGACCCATCAAAGACAGTTCTCAATTTGCCTGTCGATGCCTCCACAACAGCATGGTGTGGCAGAAAGTAATGCTCAGTTGAGCTCCAATCAACTCGAGCTGGAGACATGTGACCCAAGTCCTCGTACTCGCGCATATATTCCATATATTTATCACGAAGTACGGGATCACGCTGCATGCGCCGTTCCATGGACAGCAGTCGTTTCTCCGCAAACATCCTACTATGCCCTAGGCTAGGACGAGAAGCAACAAAGGGTAACCTAGTTACCAACCGACCGGAAGACAATCTTTCCGTATTGGCCTGATAAAAGGCCTCACATTCTGCGTGGTCCGGATCCATCCTTGAGACCATAGGTGGCTCCTCCACCTCCCAAAACCTTTGCATGGTTTTGGCCAAAGACGCATTCGCAAGAACTGTCGGCTCCTCCATGGAGTCATGTTCAAAGACAGGGCCCATCAAAAATTGTAGACACTGCCACCAGTGAAGAAGAACCCAGAGCCTTCTGGGTGCCCAATAAAATCCAACCCAATACGTTCGAACCCAGGAGCAAGTCTACTGGGGCGGGGTGAAGAACAAATGGGTCAGCCAATTCCAAGCCTGACACCATAGACAACGCGTCTGGCGGTATGTCTGTGGCGGGCTGCCAACCCGCAATGGTATCCATTACCAGAGCTGAAGTCGTGATCCTTACTGTCGAGGATTTCAGCGACGAAAAGGTGACAAGTGTCTGTCCCGTCAAACACTTCACTTTTATACCACCAACTCCAAGAAGTGGCACAGGCGAGTCCTCCACGGCTAAGCCTAATGTATGTGCCACTCGAGTGGTAACCAAACTATTCTGAGCCCCCGAACCTAACATGGCTCGTATAGTAACCGCCTCCCCCCCATGTCCCCATACGCGGACCACCGCGGTGGGGAGCAGAACCGTCCGCGGTTCTGTCCTACTGAGGGAGCAAGCTAGCTATGGGCTCCCCACTCTCTCCAAACCGGGGGGGTGCCACGGCCCGGATAATACATCGGGCGAGTGCACGTCCCCATGTGAGGGGGCGCATAACCCGCTGCCCTGCCGTACCTAGCGTAGGGCGGGTGGTACTCCAGCCGAGGGTACCCATGAAGCGGCGGGGAAAACCGCTGTGGCTCCGTCCTCCGAATAGGAACCGGTGCGGAGGGAGGTGTCCCACCTCTCACTTCCGCTCTAGGGCCCCCGCCCATGGGGGCCCTATCCAAAGGCTGACCAGCCACATACTGGCCATGTCCCCTAGGCGCAGGATCCCGGACCGCCGAGACCCGAGCCGGCACTCGACCCCCATCCCGAGGGGGGGTGCGACGAGCGAAGCCACGTCCGCCGTCCGACGGTGGAGGGCTTCGCGCAGGAGCGCCACCGCCCATGCATTACAAGCAAACAAAAATTATTTTATTCCAAATTTTCTATGGGAAATAATGTTTACCCTACCTTAATAACAAACCAAAAAAAACAAACAATATGTGGGCCCGTAATCAGAGCCGTTAACAACTACGCTCTGCTACCAAAAATGTGGGCGCAGATAGCTAAGATTACGTTCTGATACCAAGATATTTTACTAACTACGCTCTTGATACGAGTCCGGCAATCCCACCGGCAACAAACAAACACACAAACAAACCTACGCAGTCTGCTACCACCCCAGATAAAGTCCAGGGAACCTCCTAACCTAATTATGAGTTGAACTTAATTCTAATTAAAAGTAATTACACTAATTATAAAACTTACCGCGTCCACGCAGTCTTCAGGCAGCCTCGCCTGGCCTTCGCGTCGAGCCCTAAGTCCTACTCAGGGCTGGCGACGGCCTCAGGTCCCTCCATGGATCCCGAGTCAGTGGTGCAGAAAATGTGGTCCCTACACTAACCTCCCCATGAGCTCATGTATGTCGCCCCAAACGAATACGTCGTATTTATAGCACCACTTCCACACCGCACAATAAGTTTCTTCCTTTTCTTGACACTTCAAGATTATTCACATAACCTTACAGCGGAACGTAACAATACAATACAATACAATACAATACAAATTATCTTTATTGCACCATAATAATTAATAAAATAAAAATAACAAACACAAAGAAAATATTGGTACAAAGGCGGACTTATCGCTAGATGCGATCTCTTCCAGTCAACCTTTGGGTAGAGGAAAAATTAATAGTACGGAATAAGGTGGGTGCAGTATCTATACCTAATTATATACTTACATATTAATACTTGTATATATACATACATAAACTTATTTCATAATATATACATATATATAATACATATACGATGCTAAAATATTTAAATGTATTTAGTGACACTTAACAGAACTTAGACTTACTGGCATAACGACAGATAATATTTATGGAGACGATTTTTAAAGCTTGTTTTAGTCTGAGCAGTACGAACTCTACGTGGAAGAGCATGGAATGTCCCTCGCTCCGATTCAAAAGTTTATCACTGTTTATATATTTATGGGCATCCACGCCCCCAAAATTGGTTCCTTTTACAGTCAATTCACAACCACTTCCGTCTTAGACGGGCAATACTCAAAAAACCAATAATTTACAAGGCCGCATGGCACGCGTTGTACATTTGACACAAATCACTGTTTTTACGTAATACAAATAATTTCGGCTCCACGCCGTTCCAAACAAATTGGGCACAAATCAATAGCGACAATTCTCCACGAACTATTCGCAATATATATCAAAAATACAAAATTAGCCGGCAATCGGTTATTTCGCGACAGGACCACGAACGCAAGTCATACACAACGTCCTCGCTCGCAACTTGACATTCCCAATGTCAGTTGAGACTTTGACGTAAAGACAATGATAATTTTTCTGGTCGGACAAAGACAATCCGCGCAGGGCGGGATATCGATGAATCAATAATCTTGCCCGTGTTTGTGGAGATCACACGCAGATGGCGCTAGTCTCCTAACAAAGCACTTTTATTCAAAACATTATTTAACATTAGGAAAAATTCCCACATTTGCAATACATGGCTAACATATTATTATTAGTGTCTATGACCTCGCCGTCGCTCGATTCCTCCGTATGACTACCCCACACCCTTCCCGCCGGCAGCGGCGCGCGGGGCGAGCGATTATGGCGGTCGGTATCACTGCGATTGGAAATTTGCCGTACATCTTTGAGGGCTTTTATCTTTGGTTTGTATTATGAAGAAAAGTAATTTTAAGGGAACATGTATATTTTATTTAGCACATAGTGTACTTTCCTTGAGTATAGCTAGAGGATCAAATTCATCCTGTATAATCACTGCTTTATTGATTTGTATGAGTTTGTATCTATAATAAGTTGACACGATTTTACCCAAAGGTTGGTTGGAAGAAACAGCTTATCACTAAAGCGATTTCTTCCTACCAGCCTTTGTACCTACTTTAAGTTTACTCAAATGTTGTTACTATATTTTATTTTATTTGACACTTGGTTGGCTCCCTCGCTCGTACAATCAAACACTAAAAAAAGGTTTCGTTATTAAACTAGATAATTTTCGTAGATATTTCAGACATGTTTTATATTGTGCAGACATTGACTACATCGTGAATTAGTTGATCGAATATTTAAAAGTTTTGATCAACAAATTTACGATGTAGCCAATGTCTATACAATACAAAAACATGCCCATATCTACTATATATTAATATCCACGATATAATATTATATCTTAGTAATGTTGAAATTGATTTGTTATCTATTTTAGCATTTGTCTGTTAATAAAGGCTTCTACTAAAGAAGTACTAGACATTACTTTTATATTCATGTATCGATTTATTTGCTACAACGTAATCTCGATCCTTTTAGAGCCTGTCGCGTCAAATAAGTGTTTTCCTCCTTCTTTCCCTTTTTATCTAAAACGAATGTTAACATAAAAACGTACCTATTTATAACGTTTCATGTCCCCCATTTGTAACATGTACTTTTGAAAATAATACAGGGTTTTTATTTATACCCAAATAAGTAATGTAAACAATTTAAATGGACAGAGTTGACGAGTCTGTTTTTTATAAAGTACCTACTTTATAAAAACCAGACTTAAATTTTTAAAAAAATAAAGTAATTTGTGCAGCTACCGCACCATCCCATTATCATATCTCATCAAGGAGCTGATAACTACAACTCATTGATAAGAAAATATACTATACACTATTACATGTTTATCCCTATTGGAGCAGACAGAGCATTTTACATCAATTTGTGTCAGTATGTGCTGTCAGTTTACGCATACTCGCTAGTTTGAAAACAGAGCCGATTTACTGGTATGGGGTATGGGAGTCAAACTTTCTTCTCGGTCTCGATTGGACTTGCCAAACATACTGCTAAATGCACAATCTGTAATACGTGTATACGTGAGTAGCAGAATGGCAAGTCTGATCGATCTGGCAGCTTACAGAAAGTATTTAAATAGTTGCCAAAGTAATATATATAAAAAAGCAGAAAAGTAAGTTTGGGCCCCCGTACTAATAAATTGACTCTGTTTTCAAACTAGCGAGGTCCATGCGGACATTACTTTGACACACAAATTTTATTAGCGAGATAATTACATTTTATAAAAAAAAAACTTCTTCGTTTTCTTTAAGGAGTTTCTTCTATATCTACAAAGTTCTACATCATTTCTTCGCCAATATAATATAGGACTAACTTGGTAGTAAAGGCTTTCAAAAAATGACGGGTTGCACTCCGGGAGTGCCGGCAGAAGTGAAAACTTGAATATTAACGTTGTGCAATTTTGATATTTTGGAATGGTTAGGGAATAATTTTGCACGAATTGCTTTAATTATCAGTATAAAAGTACTATCAAGTATTGTAGAATACAATATTTATTTATTGCGCTATCGTACACAAACATGACAATTTATATTACATTAAAAAGTTTATCTCTCAGCTAAACGAAACAGCAGGCGCAGGCATACATTTTCGCCGTGCCGTAGAAAGAGAGGGAGATACTTCCTCTCCTACGCCGCGCCGGCTGTCTACTCTCCATCCGTCTTACGAATTTTCGATCAAGACACGTGTCCTGACGCGAGTTTAACATTTTTTACCCATCACAAAAAAGTGCACAACGCTGCTAAAGAAGGTTTCACTACATAAAAATAATTATCAAAATCGGTTTACACTTGGCGAATATATTGCGTAACACACATAAAAAAGAAACTTACTTAAAAATAAGGAAGGTCTGGCACTTCCGCGGCTCCTTGGTCCATCACGAGTGCCTAATAAGTGCACACTAGCAAAACATCAGAGACCTGTCCTAAATATTAGTTTATTACTAGAACTTCTCGAGTAGACTCAGCTGGCGGAGGAATCCGTTCAATCCAACTGAGTTGCTCAGCTCGGCTGAGTTCGTCGCAGTTATCCTAAAGTGGGTTACACCGTTTTTAATAAACTTACTGCGAAATTTCATGTAAGGAAACGCTGATGTTTCAGTGTTTCTGTTACATCAGTGTAATACAAAACTGTTCTGTCTATTCTTATTTAGGCTCAATAATAAGTCAGATTTTTTAGGGTTCCGTACCCGAAGGGTGCAAACGGGACCCTATTACTGAGACTCCACTGTCTGTCCGTCTGTCACAGGGCTCTATCTCTTGAACCGTAATAGCTAGACACCTGAAATTTTCACCGATTATGTATTACTATGGCCGCTATTACAACAAATACTAAAAATTAAAAAAAGTTAAAAATTAAAGAGGGTCGTCATACAAAAAAACCTATTTTTTCAGCGTTTTTAACTAGATCTTTATAATGGCATTAACTAGATACTTGAAACTTTCACAGATTATGTATTACTATGGCCGCTATAACAAAAAACACTAAAAATAAAGAAAAAGTTAAAAATCAAAGGGGGTCGTCATACAAAAACGTGTTTTTTTAGCGTTTTAAATCATTGTACGGAGGTACGTAACCCTTCATGTACGAGTCCGACTCGCACTTGCCCTTTTATTTATCGCCTAGATATCAGTTCGTTTTCAAATACATTATTTTGTTACTAGAATTTACCCAGCAGTCCCAGAAATTCGTTTAATCTTACTCAGCTGAGATATTGCAAAGTAGGTTACACGGCCACCGTCTGTTAGTTTTGTTTTTTGTCTGTGTAAGTGGTGCTCAACACTGGTGACAGAATTAAGCTATCTTAGAAAAACTGACATAGCTTGATGGCTGCTATATTATAATGACAGCTGGCATCAACGGCTTAACGTGCCTTCCAAAGCACGGAGGAGCTGACGAATTTTTTATATCACTTGTGGATACCTATCCAACTGCGGACCAAGTCTGGTGTCGCTTAACTTATGAAAGCGCTAGCAATGGGTACTCCAGTTAAGCTCCTCTAATAAAACTTCAAAGATATAATATGCTTATCATCATCAGGACCTTTTATTTTTAATTTTCACTGTAGGAGCACGACTCTTTTTGTGCAACTAGAGCCATATTAGCCAGAGCAGCCACGGGATTTGGCCTACACTTTCCACGCTAGCCAGACGGGTTTAAGAGGTCTCACTAATGTTTGTAAGCTTTCTTTAGCTTGTATTTCCTAATAAGGATTTCCTAAGTAAGGAGACTATGACCTCCATGGGAAGACTAGGAGTTGTCCTATTCCACTCTGCCGGAAACCATACGGCTATTATAACATAATTGAAGTAACAAAATTCTTCAAGATTTCGTAAAAAATGTTGTACAATGCTGATTAATTTAAAAAATTAAGCTCTCGTAATCCAGACTTACTGGTTCAATAAAAAAGTCTGTACTGATAAGCTGATAAAATATCACTCAAGCACCGTTTGTGGAAAATAATAAAATTGATTCCCAAAGAACAATAAACAGGGAAAATAATAAAACATTTTTGCAAAGGGCTTTGTGAATCGCGTTTTGTTTGCTGACCCTATTCGCCCTTGATTACCTGTCCCCGCCACAATTCACCGAAATCAATTTAACTCGAAATCAAATTTAGGAAAAACAAACAAAGCTTATAAAATGAAGCATGAATAACAGATAGCCTTTTGTTGAATTAAAAAAACATTAAGGTGAATCGATGGCTATATCGAGTGGAGCCAACAAATGCTTCACGGGTGATTCGGTTTTGTTTTTTGGCTCGATTGATAAAACGTTTTTAATACGGTTACTGCGTTTTTATTTAATTTTGGCATTAGCATTGAAAAACAAGTTATATACTCGTGTTTATGATTAATTGCAATTTAATCAATCAGTTGTAATTAATATTTAAAACGGGTTATTTCTATAGGAGAGTTACATCTATAGTCAGTTTGGGCCAACCAGTGCAAACATGAACGTCGCCGCGTTCAGTGCTCCGCATTTGCGCTGATGATGGTCTCCTTATGAGATCTCTAATGAAACCTGGTTGGCTTGAGCTAACTTTAATTAAATAAATAGGTAAAGACAAATTACACAAACTGAGCCTCAAAGTAAGTTGTTGAGCTCCGTGGCATATTGGTCAATCCCAAGCCAGATCAAGTTGGCAAATTGATTTTCTATTGTCTTGGGTCTTGGGTTTGTTTGTTGTTTATCTATCATAAAATGTCGTTATACTGACAATTAACACAAATCTTACGACACCTGTCAAGCTCCAAGCAAGCCATTTAAGCTGCAGAGCAAGCCAACGAAATATTATAGACATATTTCACGGGCCTACTAGAAGAGATCTCTTTTGAGATAAGTAGTGCCTTTGTACAACTTTTTGTTTATGTATTCTCTGTATATATTGTGTAAATAAATAAATATATACAGACAAACACACACTCGACAAACAGAACCCCACATCGCAGTCTGGATAAAATATCCAGTAATACAATACAATACAATACATACAAATAACTTTATTGCAATAAAGATATTTACAATTACAAAATAAAAGGGCGAGTCGGACTCGCCCATGAAGGGTTCCGTAGCAGCAAGTGACATAACATCAAAGTTATAAGGTTTTTCAAAAATTAAAAAATTCAAAATATCTTCATTATTATATTCATAGGATATTTATAATATCTCTTAATAATAGTCACTTTATTTAGTTTTGCACAAATGTTGACGTCAAATCGTTACAGGTAACTTAAACGCCGCTTCCTAGGCGCAAGTGCAGAAGAAGCGGCAACAAACTGCACTGCACGTTTTCTCCAAAGACGTCAACTTACAAACTTAAAACTAAATATTGGTAAATTGCGGTTTACGATTTATGACGTATTAAAAAATAACTATCTATGATATCGAGACCGCTATAGTTTTAATTGAAAGTACATACTTTGAGGTATATACCACATTTTTTTCAGAATTATTTTAGTAATATTTCAAAAGTTACGGTGAGGGGACACCTCAAATTTTAACTTTGTATTAGATTATCTCAAGACTGGGGGGTTTGATCTACATAGTTTCAAAGCAGTTTTTGTTGCATTTTAAAAGACCTTTTCAACGATACTCCACACGTTGGGGTTAGTCCTATTTAATTTTTAAATTTACTTTTCGTTGTATGGGAGGGGAGCTGAAAAAGAAAAATTTTTTCATAATTTTAAAAACCAACTTTTGGAACTTCAATATCTATCTCTCCACCAATTTTCGTGACAATCGGTGCAGTAGCGGCGGAGTACGAGCCCGGACGGACAGACAGACGGACGGACGGACGGGCGGACATGACAAAACTATAAGGGTTCCTTGTGGACTACGGAACCCTAAAAAGGACATACTATAAGGTACAAAATTTTAGTATTATTTTAACTCCTGAAGTAAACAGAGTAGTATTATAAATTTTATTTTTATTTTTTTGTTTATCTGCGTGTCTGTCTGTCTGTAGCAAACAAAATAGAGCAAGGGCAAGAAACAATTAGGCCTTTGACAAAAACACGCAGCCACTGCGAATGGCGCGCTATTATCACATAGATTGTTCTGGAATCATCTCCTTTGTTCGTCTATATTGCTGCTCTACATTAACTTAATTATAGCATTGTGTGTGTGTGTGTGTGAGCATTGTGTGATGTTAGGTTGAGGTGAATTAGTTGCTATTATATCGGGGGTTGCGTTGGGTCCGATGTCTTAGCCATTGTTCCCGTTTAATGAAATTTATTTGCTTATACTAGGTACCCTTCGTAGATACTAACCCGCTTCCTTCCGTTTTTTTTCCTTTCTGAAAAAAATATCAAACGATTGCTAAACCAATTTTAGTTAAAATATGTTTTGTCCTTACTTTTTAATATTTAAATAGATTTTTGAGACAGCCCAGCCTACCAACATTAGGTGTCGTTACGCTGAAAACTACCTTTGCGACTACGATGCCATTCAGTCGATGGCCCACTTTCTGTCATGTTCGAGCTGCCCTACGTCATTTACCATTTAGGACCTTTATGAGGCTAACGAAACAACAGAGGGATCGCCGTGGCCACATACTGGTCAAAGATGACTTCAAATTAAAGCATCAGTAAAACCATTTCGACTCGATAAGAAGAAGACTCAAAAAACACCCTAAAAACTAGTCAAATTGTAGCAAAATAAGTTGCCATTCTCCACATCCGATCAGCTGATCCGATCCAAACTCGAATCAGCTAATCGGTCACATGGTATGGGAAGCCCAAAATAATTTTTCATATTACGATATTATGTTCGTTGGGGAAAGTTGTAGAGTTTCATGGACTGAATCCACTCTTAAAATAGTTTGTACTTAAACAGTATATTTGGATAGGTCCTGTAAACTATTATATTATGTCTAAATGAAAAATTATCCGAATTCAATAAAATGTTAGCTGTCAGTACGCTTGAACAATCACAGAGCGGGTGTTCCAATTTGGATGTTCTAGTTTCTATTTCACATCGGGTCAGCGCCAAATTGGAAATATCTCGAACATGACAGTAGGTACATACTATGCAGTAGGTACAGGCATTGGTATAATACAGATACTACAGACACAGATACATTATCACGTCTTTATCCCTAACGGGGTGGACAGAGCCCTGGGCTGTATAACCCAAAGGCCACTGTGAGCGTTAGGATGGAAAAACGTTATCAAAATAGTAATGGTTTGCTAGCAACATAATCTATTAACATGATTCAGATTCTCGTCCATTCATTCAATATAATACGATAAGACGAAATAATATAAAAATCCATGCATACACACGCTATAATAATCTCATTAGAGATTTCCACTTCGCTGGAATTGCAATAAAAAGAACTTAAAATTAAACAAACTATTACACGCAGAATGCAATTTTATTTAATATACATTATGTACGTAGTTATAAGGTCGCTGGAAAGCGCTGGACGCAGGCCGCTCTAGATCGGTCATTTTGGAAATCCTTGGGAGAGGCCTATGTCCAGCAGTGGACCTTATGCGGCTGAAATGATGATGATGATGATGACGTAGTTATAGTCAGTTTAATTTAAGTTTAATAATGTTATTTTGACTTATGTTATGAATAAATAAAAACGTAACAGCAAAAACAGTTTTATTGTAAGTTGACGTATTTGAAGGAAATGCTACAGTGCAGTTTGTTGCCGCTTATCTTCTTGGTTTCCGCATATTTTCTCCACTTTACACAGTCTTTGACATCCTTTGGTGACCAAAGGTTGCTTGCCTATTAACTTTGGAGATGAACAAATCTATAAAGCAGAACCCAAACTCTGAAGCAGCTGAGATGAGAATAAGAACATTGAGTTTTGCTTTAAAAATTATATGAAGTAAATTATAAAAGGAGTACCAACCGAGGCACAAAAAGCTGTATTAATTTAAACTGCAGACTGTAGATGGCAAAAACAATTCATTGAGTTAGACGCGTGAGTAAATACAAGTGTGAGAGTCCATAGATAAATATGTTTGTAGCCTTACTATGTGCCCCATTGCTGGGTAAAGGCCGAGGAGGAGATAGCGAGATGACATTGACCTCTGAGTGGCGGCAGCAAGCTGCCTAAGATCGAGATCTGTGGAAGCAGAAAGATAAGAAAATACAGGATGATTTTGACCCTCTGAGCTATATTCAAGGAAAGTACTCGGCGCGCTAAATAAAATGTACATGTTCTCTTACAATTACCTTGTTTCATAATAGAAATCAAAGATAAAAGCCCACAAAGTTTAACGGCAAATTCCCAATTGCAGTGATACCGACCGCCCTATGATCACTCGGTCAGCGCGCCGCCGCGGCGGGAAGGATTCCGTCTATATTTAGATTACAGAGGAATCGAGCGACAGCGAGGTCATTAACACTAATAATAATACGTTAGTCATGATTGCAAATGTAGGGATTTTTCCTAATAAAAAAATAGTAAAAAAAAAGTTTTCTTGCTATTGTGTATTCTATTAGTGATTGTGACTCCAAGATTTAAAAAAATACTTATGTAATTTTATTTTTCCATCATAGATACGTCTCTGTCTGCCCTATTAGAGATAAAGTCGTGCAATTGTCTATGAGAATCCATGAAACGGGAAAAATACAACTTAAGGATTAAGCACAAACATCGGCAGTGGCCGGTTGTAAAACTTTTCGCACAAATGCATTCCCAAAGAGAGTTGATGTCAGGCAACTCTCTTCGGCTGGCCGAAGTAAAACTATAGCCAAATCGTTTAAACTATTCCGGCTCTTTACTTCGCATTGTTTTGGGTTGCATACAGACATTATGCATATCAATGGTCACCTAAGGATGTCAGAGACTGTGCAAAGTGGAGAAAATATGCAGAAACCGAGGATACCCTTGGGCGACCATTGACATGCATATTATATTTGGAGACAAAAAGCGGGGAAGCGCACTCCGGGCTCCTAAGCCCAGCCGAGGATGAGTCCGGGAAAGTGCTAAGATAAAAAATATTGTACTCATTGTATTTGCTCAGTCCCCTCCCCAAACGATGTCATGTTTTCGATTGGACTATGAATACCGCTCTAGAGGGCTATACTGTATGGAAATGAGGAAATTTTGTCGCGAACATGGTGTAGTTTCAAGCGTTGCTGTTAATAGGAAGGTTTTGAATATTTTTTATACAAAACACTTTGTTCTGGAAGTAAGGAAAAACCGTAGAATGTTATAACGTACCTTCCTTTCCTTATGTGCAGGTCGTAAAAGTAAAATAAGATACACACACACACACACACTTGACTTTAACCAGGCCTGTGTCACTCCCCGTTTAGGTATCGAAAATGTACCTACTTTATTACTATGCGCGCAGGCGGCCCCTCCGGGTGGTAAATTCAGTTATACGAATCGTTTGTCCAGAGTAATAAGGATGAAATTCGCTTGCAATGGATGTCTAGGTACTATACGAAAAGGTTCTGACGTGAGCTAAATTAAACTATATCGCTAGCCACATTGAGTAAATATTTATTTGCTGAGTGAGACTTCTGTACGTTAGTATTATTTCTTCTGTGCTTAAACAAAAATTTTATACCAACTTGTAACTAAAATGTGCTCGGAAAAGGAAAATTCTTAGAAATTCAATTGAAAAATAGATAGTTTTTAGTCACGTAAAACAAGTACTGGAAAGGATTATATTACCTTTTTAATTTCCCGTGTAAAATGGGATTTTATAACTCTTTTTTCAGTTATCATCGTCCTATGTGGGCTCGTTTTCAAACGTTTAACCGTGTAGCGTTCGCTACTACGGAACCCTACACTGCGCGTGGCTCAACACATATTTCGATGGTTTTTATTTCATTAGTGGTTATTCCGAAACGCTAGTAATTAGTGGCGCTTACCTTTTTTTACAATAATTATTATGTAATTTTTTGGTTAAAAATAACGTGACTGGCAGGTTGACTGAATGAGATCCCTATATGGGATAAGTCCGCCTTTGTATATTTGCTCTTTCGTGTTATGTTGTCTTTTATACTTAAATTTTTGGTACAATAAAGTTATTGCAAACAAACAAGCACACAAACGTGAGACAAAGACTTTATTATATTATATCACGGGTCACTCACGTGAAAAATCAGCTCCTGACCGACATGTTTCGACCTCATCCGGAAGTCGTCATCAGGGCGAATATGACGCGCGACGCCGCACGACATTTTTCACGTGACTGACCCGTGATATCATATAATAAAAGCATTATGTAAATTTACTTTAATATTAAATGCCTGCAAACACATACTTTATAGGTAAATATTTTACTACTTTTTATTCTAAGTAAATTAAGAGAACATTACTTAAATACTTGTAAGTCGAATAAATTAAAGATAATTACAATAAAATCTGAGACACAAAGTTTTGTCGCCCAAATACATTTAACTTTACCGCAGTGTTGCGTAACCGTAACCAATAACACGAAATTAGATTAGTTTACGCAGAATTTGAGATCTTATTTTTGCCTTAATAACAAGAGTCGTAAACACCAAGTTTGAAGCTCGCAAACAGCCCGCCATCAAAATTTTGTAAGTTTCACAGGGCAAAATACGACAATATATAAATAGACGCAAAATGGCTAAAGTGACAAATGTCTTAGAAAAACATTGTCGCAGAATGTCTAATTCGTAGAAAGTACGACCCCAAAATATATAATCAAAATAATATTCGAAACTTCTTCAAAGAATTGATATCTTAAAATGTCCAATTAAGGAGCTTAGTTTAAAATAAAATAAATAATTTAATTTTTTTTTATTAGAGATTTGATTATTTTATTATTGTACAAGTTTGCTGTAGCAGCACGCACTGAATTACTAACGAGTAAATATTAGGTATTGGCATTCTCTTTTGTTTTAGGTTGTTAATAAAACATTTTTCTAAGAAAAAAAGCTATAAAAATACTCACGTTTCTTTAAGTGAAGAGTGATGAAAATGATCTAGACCTTTTGCGAATTGCAAATTTTTCGCAGAACTTTACCTGTACTTTACGTCTGAAAATTGAGGAAGCCCTTTTGTACGAGTGTCAGTTGTATAGGTAGCTACGTAAGTGGCGTCTGAGTGACCCAAAACTTTCGATCGACCCCTTTATCAATATCATCTACAGTGGAATGCCGGCAAAATGAAAGAATCTGGTCTATTCACAAAAAAAGGTCGCCAAATGGGAAACGAAATTTCACGAAGGCGACCTTTCTTTTGTCAGATGTTTATCTTCGCTGCCTTAAAGGGACCCTGCCCCTACCACTTCACTCCTCGAGGGACTTCATTGCGGTTCTTTCCCCTCCCATTGTATCCATCGCTCCTTCAACTTCAATGCACAACAAAGACCATTATGTACGACAAGAAGTGTATAAAATCATATTTTTGGCCATAAAATATAGTAGGAGTAAAGAATACAGCTTAAAGATGAATAAGATAAATCTATTGATGAAAATAGCCTCAAATTTGGTCTGTAAAATAATAAATACGTTTTAAATTAATGTTCCAGTAAATGCTTTGAGCGGTATTCATGTTTAGGTATTTTGTTTTGCGGCGACTAAGAGAAAAAGCTTGTTAATTCATGGAGTGGGAGCCGGGCATACTTAATTGTTTCTTCGCCTATATTTGTAAATCATTTCGTTGGGATCTAGAACTGGAATTTATGAGTAACGACGTTAGGACAGATAAAATTTAAGACCTCTCATTTATTTTCTTTGGTAGTCGAAGCATTGTATCTTATAAAAAAGTAGAAGCAAAAACACGATAAAAAGCTGTTTCTATGACAGAAACCTTAACTTTTATCGTATTATATAGATTTTATGTATTATTATTAATACTGTAATTATATTTACTTTTGTATTATGAATATTTGATTAACAGTCTTCTCTTTTGTTATACACTTCAACTCTACCCTCTTTCCTGAGTGATCCTTTCAGATACTTGGTTGGCTGGAAGAGATCCCTTACTGAGATTAGCCCGCTTTTGTGCGAATTCAAATAATTGATAAGTCTGTCTGTATCTTTTCTTGTGCTTTAAAGAGATCACAAACACACAGATATATAGATATACTTAATTTAGAACACAAAGAAACAGAGTTTTTTTAATGTAATGAATCTTTATTACGAATTTAAAAACACATAAGAGATGTTAGAAACTACATAAATGAATCTTACTTATGGGTAGCTCAGGTCTGAGTAGTATTTACGTGTATGTTTATCAGCCTATAACAGTCCACTGCTGGACTAAAAGCCTCTTTCAATAAAAGAAGAATTTGTCCATAATCCCCACGCTAGGCAGACGGGTTGGTGGTCGCAGTATTTGGTATTAAGTCGTTGCGCAGAGTATGCCGCTGCCAGAACTCTGTTAGGTATATTTCCTTAGTCGCCTTTTACGACACCCGTGGGAGTGGATAATTAGCGAGGAGGGTGGTGACTAATTATATGCTACTCTGCTGTCACCACACGGCCATTTACGTGTGTTACAACATTATTCGAAAATGCTGTCTTAAATAAACCCGTATTATGCAGTATATGAAAATATGACCTTTAAAAAACAAAACATTCGCAGTGTTATTTAAAACGCGCAGTAACTTTAGTAAAAAAAATACTAACTTTAGTACTTGGTTTATATATTTTTTCTCACAAATGTAAATTGTCAGTGACAACAGAGAGGGACTTAAGTTCGTCCGCATGTTATAGGTAATAAGACCAAGACTAAGTAACTCTATTTTTCCCCTAACAATTTCCCAATCGCTCAAAAAAGCCCATGACTCTGTCAGTTCCCACACCCATCATCTTTGCGATGTTAACTGAACCTTAAAATCAGCCTTTTAGAAAATCTTCAAAATCTTTTCTCTTTAGTTGCTCACTACGAACTTGATTCCAGCTCGTTTGCCATTGAGGCCATTTGCTTTTCTCTTCCTTATGGCCTGCGCAGATGAAAGACGGACAGTCTTTTCCTCAGTCGATGCCCCGCGTCACCAAGTAAGGTAGCTTCCTAGCTACCTTACTTGGTTAGAATAACTCAGTTATTCTGAGTGTACCATAAATGTAGTGTACCATAAGTAATTGTAAGTACAAGTAATCAATAAACAAATTATTTCCACGATACCCTCCTACATTACGTAGGTAGTTACTAACTGATTTTTTTACCCCTAATATAGGACCCTTATAAACAGTATCGAATAAAGCAAACGAAGTCACATAAGACTCAGGACAATTTAAAAAAGGCCATTTTTCAAATAATATTTCGCGTAAGAAAAAAAATGTGACAAGATGGAATACAAATGGCGGACTTTATTCAACTTTATATTTACGAGTATATAGTTCCGGGGACAAATGTCCGCGCGCCGTATGCGTTAAATCCACGGCTAGTCCTTGACGGAAATTTTTGACG
This sequence comes from Acrobasis repandana, assembly GCA_963576875.1. Lineage (NCBI taxonomy): Eukaryota > Metazoa > Arthropoda > Insecta > Lepidoptera > Pyralidae > Acrobasis > Acrobasis repandana. The sequence continues at coordinate 20,329,050 of OY756229.1, read as the reverse complement.
ATTCATGGATTTTTGTCCTCCGCAAATAAAGTCCCTGTTTGCGCAGGCCTGAAACGTCTTAATTAATCTTCAAAGAAATATTAAAAGTACCCGCCTCTATTAATTTCCGAGTCGAGGGGAAATATTTAAGAAAGCACTTCGTTACACACGCTGTTTTTCTTTGGAAGATTAATTGTGATTTAATAATCGAAATGCTTTTTCTTATTTCTTGGTAGGCGCTGTTCGCTACAAAAAGAAATCAAAGGTTAATTATTATTTGTGTTTGTATTCGATATTTGAGCTATTTCATAAATGATGTAAAATATATTGTTATACAAGGTGCTTTATAATTTAGTACAAATATTAGACTTGGAGTGGTCCTATTCTACTCTGCCGGGAACCACACTCCCGGCAGAGTAGAATAGGACCACTCCAAGTCTTCTCGTGGATGTCGTAGAAAGCGACTTAGGAAAAATAAGCTGAACAAAGCTTATAAACATCAGGGGGACCTCTCCAACCCGGCCAGCGTGGAGAGTGTAGGCCAAATCTTCTGGCTACTCTGGCCAAGTATGGCTCGTGGATCGTGCTCCTGCAGTGGAGAAAAAAGACCTGATGATGATGATTATAAGGGGTCTATTATACTGAACAACTTTTTTCAATAAATGTACATAGAAATGCGAAGAAATGTTTTACCCACTTCATACATAGTAGCTAGATTACGTGCCTTCTTCGATTTGAATAAGAACCTAATTTTTTTTGGTATTTCGATTAATTAGAAAAAGGTGTTCAAAATGATGGTCTGAATCTACTACTTGCAATTTTTTTTGTTTACCTATTTAGTCCCATTATTGGACAAAGCTCTCCCATCTACTTCCACTTGTCTCTTTCCCGTGTTAGTCTCGAAATATATAAAAATATAACGGCTCCTATATTTATAATCAATTTTAAAGCACCTAGTTTAAACAATCCTGGCGTGTCTCTAACACTAAAAGCTTTGTCTGTCGAGATGGTTCTTAGCTATGTTTGATGAAAATCGGTTTAGCTGTTCAAAAGTTATTGGGGGTGAACGCTTAAAGGTCGGAGGCTTTTAAATTTGTCTGGCAAATTTACTTGTAGTGAAAGTAGTTCTTAACTTTGTTCTTAAAATAACCTTTTCATGAGTTTGACCTCTCTAGGCGTGACTTGTACCTCTTGAGTTTGTTTTCGTGTACGGTTATTTTAAACTACCAGCACTTTCTTCCAGTGAAGGAAAACACCTTGAGAACTGCTGCACACTAGTTCACTAGTGTGTAACAGTGACTCTCACTACATGACACTCATGGAGCTACGTCACATGCTTTAAAGCAGCTCAAAAAAATCTGACATCAGTGTTAGCTCGCTTGGTAAGAGAGAATAAGACGGTACGTATTTTTAGAAACCATTTACGAGTAAGGTAACCATGTAGGTATTGCTTTTAAAAGCCTTAAAAGTCTCCCCGCTGTTGACTGCCCATACGTTACGTCGTTTGGTCCGAATCCGGACCTTCGGTTTCAATTTCCGCCCCGACAGAACGCGTTCTTTTATTTCGTTTGTGTTTATCAACCAGATTATACTTACCTTTCTTGACCTTGTGGTTCACCTAATAGCCCGCTAATGCGCAGAGTCGAGGTTTGATCCTCAACTAGTATATTAAATTAAGAGCGTGGTAGCCAGTTGGATTGTGACCATAAGTGACATCAAAATATTTCGAGCTCCTCCAAGCTTCTGAAAGCACGTGAAGCCGTTGGTCCTGGCTGTCATCAATAGATCGTCGACATGCTATGTCAGATGCCTTTTAGGCGCTCCGCGTCGGTGCCCGGTGCAGTGGGATCACCGCCTTAGGTAGCTTGAAAAATTTGATACCAGTGAAGGCGACTTACACACACGAAAAACAATCAAACAACTTGTAGGTATCGAGTAGGTATCATATAAGTATCACTGCTATTGACTACCCTATACATTACGTGGTCGGATCGCACGGAATCCGGACCTTTGGTTTCAATTTCCGCTCCGAGCGAACGCGTTCTTTTTATTCTGTTTGTGTTTGTAAACTACATTATATTTTCTTTAAGAGAAACGCAAGAAATACGTTTTGTAATTACGTGCTGAGAAAACTTGTTTAATGGATTAGTTGAGACATAGATTGTTTTGTCTACGCAGTGTTTTCTCGTCCAAAATACCTTAGTGCCTCAAGACGAAAGTCTACAATCAATTCTTATTTCGAATGCTTTCAAGTGTTTTGGTGCAATAAAGTGTATACTAATTAACTTTGTTTATTTTATTTCTTATGTTAGGTTTGACAATATATCTATAAAACGTAAAATATAAAAAAAACATAGAAAAAAATATTATGACATCAGTATATCCTTATTTTATTGGTATGCTTTTCAGCCACGGTTTCATGGGGACCCGGTTCTTTGAGGCGTTCATGGGGCCAAAACCAACATGAAGAAGCCTTTTAGTGTCTTTTTATCTAAACAGGAAGATGGCTGCTATTATTACAATCAATGTGTGTTACCAATGACGATTTAGGGCTTTAAACGTAAAAGTAGTAGTGGTATGGGTCTCTTAAGAAGGCTCAATGTCACTCAAAGGGCTATAGGCTATAGAGAGGGATATTCTCGGTGTTCCTCTACATGATCAAATCAGAAATGAAGAAATTCATAGGAGAACAAAAGTCGCTGAGTACTTGTATCGTATTTTTTTATTATTATTTTTTTTTATAATGTAAAAACTAACTTCATACGTTGAGGAGTTTTTTCATCTCCAAAGCTAAAGTAAAGTAAAATTAATATGCAACCAAATAGATAGAAAATGCTTATATAATAAACGGCCAAGTGCGAGTCGGGCCGCGCGGCAGCGCAGTGCAGCGAAAATCTTACTTTCATAAAAAAAGGAGGGTAGGTACATATATATAGCATTCATATAGCTAGTAATCGACCTTTGGAAATAGGTTTCTGTTGTACTGCTATAAGATCCGCGCGGATGCTCCTAACGACCTCTCCAGACCCCGGTTATTAAACTGAACTGAATTACGAGTTACTTATTGTCTATTGAAGACGTTATTTATAACTAAAGTACCGTCTTATACAACACTTAAGACTGTATTAGTAGTATTCAAAAACTGCTGCTGCTCATTGACTTTTACGTATATATTGCTGCTGATACATTTTTTGCCCTTCAGCAGTTCTGCCTGGTATCACCTTAACCATCATCATCCTCACGTATCCCCGGTTGCATTGTAGAGGTAACGCTTCAGAGCCCGGGTCCGCTACTTTACCTAGGTGATTAGACGAGGGACCATAAATCTGCTTCTTTACCTGAATATTAGTTGCAAACATAATACCATGCACTAACGTTGTATGTCTTGATAAGCAGGATTAACCACAATTCTTTAATTTCATGTATATTTGTTGCTGTAAGATAGCTAATAAATGTTAGTTAATGGATTAATTAAACAAATTATTTAATACTAGCTGGTGCCCGCGACTTCGTCCGCGTGAAATTCAGTTTTATTGTGCAAATTTAAAAATTTAGTTACTTAGTGTGTAATTTACAGTCCGAGATTTTTATTGTAATTCGGCACATACATTCATCAGGGGGTCTTTTTTAGTATCCACTGCAGGAGCACGACGCTATCTGTACTGCCAGAGCCATACTTGGCCAAAGCAGTCTAAGGATTTGGCCTACACTCTCCACGCTGGACAGACGGGTTGGAGAGGTCTCATAATGTTAATATGCTTTATTTAGCTTGGGTTTTTTTAAGTCGCCTTCTACGACATTCACGGGAAGACTTGGAGTGGTTCTATTCTACTCTGCCGGGAACCACATGGCATCATACATTATTTGTATGTTATATCTTTATACACGACGACAAAAATAACATGACATTAATAGTTTTATTGTTGCTTGGTCTCATACATACCTCTATATAGATTACCTACAGCATTACTTATTTACCTGCAAGCAGGCAACGTACAACTGCCCGTGGAAAAAACATTTAGACTTAGATCGACCTGGGACATTTTACGGTTGTCGCGATGTAAGCAGCTATGGAAAATTTTGTGCATAACTGGGATTGGACATTGCTGGGAATCAGTGGTGTAGGTATTTATTTTGTGGTATGAACACAGTTTCGCCTGAACTAAATCTACTGAGAATCGCTGCTTCGATGACATTCCTTTTTTAGTCTCCACTGCAGGAGCACGACCCTCTCTGTACTGCCAGAGTTATATATTAGCCAGAGGAGTCAATGAATTTGGCCTACACTCTCCTCGCTGGCCAGACGGGTTGGAGAGGTCTCATTGATTTTTTGCGTTTCCTAACTCGCCTTCTACGACATCCACAGGAAGACTTGGAGTGGTCCTATTCTACTCTGCCGGGAACCACACAGCTTACCACCACCTTTGTCTTACTCTACTTTAAGTCGAGTTCTATTGTACAATTTAGGTGGAGAAATATTTCTAAAAATCATTATCGGTACGCCAAGTTTAAGAGTAATTTTAAGTGAAGACGATTTGCAGTATATGAATTCAAAAGCTGACTACTTAATTCCTAACAATTTGTGTCAATATTTCTATTTATTGCAGAGGCTTGGTCATTTCTTGAGGTAAAGCGCGTACACATAACGAAGAATTTTCTTCGTGTGGTGCACTCGAAACATCCATGAGGACCTTTACTTCATAAAATAACACGACAAACATACCATTTAAAACCATCATTTTGTAGCGCTCAAGACACATAGCTACGTACGCATGTCCTGCCACTTTTGGAGTAAATTTCCTGAATTTACTTTGGAAAGTGTTTCCGGAAGAGTCACTTGACCGCTGACCGTAAAACATTAGAAAATTGTTGGGCATCTGAATGGTCAAAAGTTCACGGTTGTCGAGCTTAATTATTTTCATTGATCTCGTCAGCTGATCTTCAAGTTCAGCTCACCAGGAAGGCATTACCTGATCTTCTCACTTGTGAATTCCTAAAAAAAATAATTAAATGTTCCTCACGATTAATGTGCCGTAGTGTAGTGTGCGATCTACGATCTTGACGGCTTTATTGTTTGCCATACATCCCAAACTATTAGACAGCAAATCCTCAAAAACTGTTTTTTGTACTGGTTTCATGTTACACATTAGGTTTAATTTCTGTGCTAGGGTTTTGGCGAAATTTTTTTTTGATGTCTTTCCAAATGCCGTGTGGAACAGCCAGGGTGATCAGTTTTCAATCATTACGTATATTATGCACACCTAGCTGTACGTTGTAAAGATATTGGAAGAGCGCGTCAGTGAAACAAGCGGGTTCGCTCAAGACTGATTTATTATCGATAATTATTCACCTACCTTCATAGTGCATTCGTAGGGTTGACTTATTTAAATTATTAATTTAAAACTCACCACATACGTATTTTATTTTGATATAAAATTTGATAAGTTGTCATAAATACATAAATTTAATTTAATTTGTTTTCTTTTTCACACGACATCAAATTATATAAGGGAAATAGTAATGTCCTACGGCTATTTAATAAGTAATCCTCAATTAAAAAGACGATATCTTGCATAGGATTGAGAGGACTATTGGTTACTCTTTCGATAGTTACATCCATTTCTTGCTCAGAGTCGCAAAAGCGTAAAATATCTTCAGATAACTAGATTGTCTTACATTTTTTCCTTCACGGCAGAGGATCTGGAATAAGTACTACCGAATCCCAACATCGTTCAAAACTAATGGCTCAAATGATTGAGCTGATACAGGCCATCTCAACTGTTTTGAAAAAGGTTATCACTATCGCTTTTTTTTCGCCATCTCCATTTTGATTGTCAAAGGCAAATTGTTTTGGCGAAATCTTCTTCTTGATATAGGTAGAGAGAAGCAAAAAGTGTTTCTTATCGTGGATTTCCGACATGATCTTTCATACTCGTATTTCATTTAAGAGACAAATATAAGTATACCTCGCCGGTTTCCCAAATGTACTTCCAGATTCGACAGTGAAATGACGTTCATGTAGGTATTTATAAGGTATCCCAATAATACGCCATATAGAATTAGAGAAACTTATGTAGCGCCCGATAAATTAGCTGGTAACTTTATCTTGTTCTATGTCCTAAATCGAAAATAGGAATCGACTCATCTATTTACTTTGACAAACAGAATTTCGTAATAAACTCAATTTGACGCGAACAAAGTCGTAGGCTACAAATAGTATTTTTGTTAATTTTGTAGGGCAGTTAAGCTTTCGAATCGACCCTTCTAGTGATATTGTATATGCATTTTTGAACAGGCGAGCGGCGTAATAAAAATAACCTTAAAATGATGATAACTTTTTCCCCTGACATCCGATTTTGATGAAACAAAGCCTATATGTTGCTCCGAGATAAGCCTATTCTATTTTTAAAACCGCGTTAAAATCCGTTCCGTAATTTCGAAGATTAGCGTGAACATACAGACAGACAGACAGACAAAAATATTTTTTTAATCTTTTTTTTAATTAGTTACTCTTTTTTAATCGCCTGACACGCGGTTTTTACTGTTTTATTATATGTATAGATGGGGGCGCCACATCAGCAGTTCTGCACGTTATCACCTTAAATACATGAATTTTTCGGGGACCAGTGCTGCTCCCATTTAAAATAAATTATTTCAAACTAAACGGAGATATTATTTAAAATTTTGTCTCTACCAAGCCCTAGACAACCCTTTAAACCACATATTTTATGAACTACCTACTTCTTTACAGTTTAAAGTGAAAACGTGAATCTTTTCTTCGCACATTTGCGAGAAACGGCCACTTTCTTGATATAAAAAATGTTAACAATCAGCCTTATTTGAATAAACTGTTTTAAATATTAACAAAATAATTCCTCTCACTCACAAAACATAAATAAAATCTCAAAAAAGAAAACAAATAGTAAACCACATTACTCTCACATTTTCAAAAGCAAAACAAACTTATAGTAACTGCCTATAAATGAAGGGAGGATAAGCTACAAGAAAGGTTATAAAAAAAATATTCCATATCATGATCTTCTGATCAGAATACGAGTATTATCCTCCCTTCATTTGTAGATAGTTACTATAAGTTTGTTTTGCTTTTGAAAATGTGAGAGTAAGTTGCGTACTATTTGTTTTCTTTTTTGAGATTTTATTTATGTTTTGTGAGTAAGAGGAATTATTTCGTTAATATTGTTAATATTTAAAACAGTTTATGCAAACAAGGCTGATTGTTAACATTTTTTGTATTAATAAACTAGCTGTGCCCGCGACTTCGTTCGCGTGGTTGTCGGAACGTAATGTTATAAAGCCTAAAGCCTTCCTCTATAAATGGACTACCCAACAAAAAAAAGAATTTTTCAAATCGGACCATTAGTTCCTGAGATTAGCGCGTTTAAACAAACAAACAAACTCTTCCGCTTTATAATATATTAGTATAGATAAGACTGACTTTACGGAAATCTAGAGGGGCAGCTTTTGTCAAACTATGGGACACTACAAGATAACAAAAAGAAACTATTCTCACACAACTAGTTATATTATAACACTAATGTATGCAACATATACTTACTAATAAAAGAGAAGATTCATCGTTAATACCTACTTTACCTCAACTTGTTTACTTCAAGAGAAATCTCGAAATCCCCGCTAAAGCAAGAAAAATAATGCTCGCTCTCAACCACGCCGACAAATTATTTAGAAGCAGCCGTTTAGAAAAATGTCCGCCTTTATTTTTCCGGACTGCGTTTCAACTCCAGACAATATGAATGTGTTTACTAAATGTTAGCCGTCAGTCCGTCACTTGTTACTGCGAAAGGTAGTAAAATATTGCCTACAAAATATAAGTCGTTTTATTACGAATGGGCATTCAGGGTGGTAACTATTTATTAATCTGTGATTCAGGCTTTAAATGTGCGGCGTTATGTGTAAACGCTTTTATTTCTATCTGAAAAATGCCTGGAATAGCCTGGAATAGCTGAAAGACTTGGTCGCTTGTCTGCCGCGCGACTTTTGTTTTTCTCATGCTTTCCTAATTTTGTAGTTAGAATACAGATACATTATCACGTTTTTATCCCTAAGAGGCAGACAGAGCATTTTAGATCTTGCGATTCTAAGTAGACAGAGCTTAGGGAAGCAAGATCCAAAGGCCACTTTTAACATGATGGTGGGCAAGAAGATGGAGAAGGAATTAAATAGTGATGGATCGCTATCTGCATCACTTATTAACATGATAAGCATTTTCGCCCATTCCCTCGATCTGCTTTTACGATCTGCGCAGGAAGAGAAGCAGTTGTTACATAGCAATAAAGGTGAATACTCGTATGGTTCAATAGTGAAAGAGCGCCGCTGCTGCCATTCCAGTGTGAATCGGCGCTTAGACAATCCAGCTTTTGTATACAGTGAACGTCGGTACCCACGTTTGACAATAACTTGAGTGCGTATAATCGGAACTTCATTCTGTTCAGACACCATTACCAGAATCGGTGAAGGCGTTGACGAAATAATTTACTCAATACTCAATAATTTATTGCTTCCTTAAATGACAAATGAATACATGCAAACTAGATAGCAAGTTGATGCATAGATGATTCCACAATCACTTAAGGACCCTGTTGGGCGCTGCAATAAGAGAGAGGAGGAATCGTGTCACTGTTAGTATAGTACCTTGAAGTAAATTAATTAACATTCAGTTTTTATTAGTTTTTATCTGTACGTATAACTATCATTTAATTATATATGTACGTATTTTATGTCCGTCATTTAATAATGTATTTAGATTGTATTGTATCATGGGTATTTGTACTTTAAGATATATGTATTTTTTTTTTATTTTTTAATATTTATGTATACGCATATTCATCAATGTACCGTAATTTATATATATTATTATTTATCATTTGTTATTTCCAAATATCTTTTTATGTCATGTTAATTTATCATTAAGGTAATCTAATACTGAATAGTAGCATTTGTAAAGAATTTGTTTTATTTCTTTAATATATTTGCTTTTAAGCAAATTTATATAAATTTAAATTTTTATCTTTAACTTCATTTTTTATTCGATCTGGAAGTTTATTGTATATTTTTACCGACATCGCTATATAAAGGGCTATTTGAATGTAATTTCAGTTTGGAACTAGGCAACTGTAATTTGTTTATATGTCTTAGATTAAACCTAGTAGGTTTATCTCGTCTTTTTTTGAAAAAATGTTGGTTATAGCGCGCGAACTTACAAGTTTCTAGGATATAAATACAGGGTAAAGGCAATATCCCTAGTTGTTTGAAATGAGGTTTGCAGCTTTGTTTTTTTCTTATATTGGTTAGTATTCTTATTAGTCTTTTTTGTGCTCTGAATAAAGTTTGCGAGTCAGTACTATCTCCCCATAGCAATATGCCGTAGCTCAGTGAGGCGTTACCATGAGCGTAGTAGGTAGAGATGGCTGTTTTTAAGTCAGTCGTTTTTTTTATTTCTTTTAATGCGTATGCAAAACTTGCAAGTTTACGGTGAGTCATTCGTATATGTTGTTTCCAATTTAGGTGTTTATCTATTGTTAAGCCTAGCAAATTGAATTCATTGACAACTTCCAAATCCGCGCCACCAAAATTATTTTTTATGTCGATTGGTTTCTTTGATGAGGGTAGAATGAAATAAGTTTGGTCTTCCGCCGATTGATTTCAAGGTTGTGATTTGCCATCCATTCATTTATAATGTTTAAAGTAGAAGTTATTTTGTTCTGTAGTGTGGTTACATCACATGATGAAACAAGTACTGACACATCATCTGCAAACAAGACACAAAACTCTTCCGTTATCCCTGGGAGGTCGTTAATGTAAATCAGGAATAACAGACATACCTTGAGGTACGAGATAATTTTTCCTGATGATCTATAATTTATTTGTTTGTTATTGTCTTTAATAAATTCTTGAAATTTGTTTGGGTAATTTGATAGATATAAGTATAATATTAGACCCCAAAATGTGAACTTACGACAAGACAACTGGCCAACATGTAATGCAACTTAAAAACTTTCTACGACGTGAGTAATCCCTATATCGCATATTAACAATGTCTGTCTTTTTACGAAAGGTTCACGCTTTTTGGGTCTGTTATATTAAATTAAGGCTGTACCTGAATTTTCCGGGGTCCAGCGCTGTCCCCATTTAAAATAAATCATTTCAAAGAAAACGGAGACATTATTTAATATTTTGCTACTACCAAGTCCTAGATAACCCTTCAAAGAATTTTATGAACTACTGTTTACAGTTTATAATGAGAACGTTTAGCTTTACTACGCAAATTAGCCAAAAGTGGCCGTGGTCGCAAATGTGCGTAGTAAAGCTTAACGTTCTCACTTTAAACTGTAAACAGTAGTTCATAAAATATAATATAATATTATACTTATACTTTGAAGGGTTATCTAGGACTTGGTAGTAGCAAATTTTTAAATGATATCTCTGTTTTCTTTAAAATGATTTATTTTAACTGGGGGCAGCACTGGACCTCGGAAAATTCAGGTACGGCCTTAACATTTAAACATTGCAGGCAACTAAGTTTAGAAACATTGTTTATAAACAAGGCCCATATAATATACATCTATTATATATACATTGTAAAACCTATAAATTTTATACTTTGTGTAGTTATAGTTATACTTACATCCTTTAAAATGCCCAAACAAACAAGAATTTATTGAAGACATTAATTAACAAACAAATAAATAATATTTATTCAGGTCCTTGTGTATGCAAATAGATAGGTATAAATTAATTATAGCGGATAATCTGGCGCCTGAAGGGACCCGCGGCCGAGGGATGAATTAGTTTGTCCTTGACGGCCGGTGGTGACATTTACGATAAGCGGGGACAATCCGACAACGGCTCGTCTTCAGTACAAGTAAGGCGACGCTAAGCGCGATGTTGTAGAAATGCTTAGATCAAAACGTTGAATATTGAATAAGTTTTTTCTTGACGGCCGGTGGTGATATTTACGATACGCGGAGACAATCTGACGGTTTCTCTACAGCGAGAAAGCGAGGCGAGGCGATGCGAAGATATGGATGGACATGCTTAAGTCTAAGGGGTTATGTATCATTACTATGTACTTGATGTCTAGTAGAGACAATCCGACAGCTTGTTCTTACTACAAACGTGACAAGACTAGGACTTAGTTTGCCCGCTTGTCTCCTTCTCTTCTTGATTTTAAACATTTATTTTTTATTATTTCAGTCTCCTTTCCACCTAACAAAAAAAAAGTAATTGTAATTTTGTATCTTTTTCAGATTTTTAGCCATAAAATGAAATCTTAGATAGTTGGAAGTTTTAGGGGTTAAATATAAAGTTTATGACAAAGAAACACAAAGGCTAAGATGAAAATCATCTTTTGTGTTCTGATCCATATTGAAAGATTCGCAGAGTTAGATACCGTTTAGTGGATGCCAGCCTAATTGGACAAAATCCGAAGGCTTATTAAACCCTGATTATTATACAGAATTGTTCTAAATATCTGATTTCGGTATTCAAAGGTCGCTTTCACAATGTTAATTGTACATTAGGAGTATAGTTACTAATATTTCCTGAGAGTAATATTTTATTGTCAGAGACCTTAAGTCCCGCAGTAAATAAAAATATTTCCTGATTTTATGTTCGTTTTTAAATAGACAGGTATAAGAGAATAATTGACCCGAGCGAGCGCAGCGTTTCAGTTTAGAGATTGGCTAAAAATGCGTTGGTCCATCTGTCTGTTCTCGCCCACATGTCTCTTTGTCCAACCGATTTTGACGAAAAATGAACACAAGTTTCTTGATTTATTTAAATTTTTATATCGATTGCGATTTTTGATTCGGAGAGAAATTGCCCCCTATTTCTCTATATTCTATTGAAAAGGACATTCCTGTAGCGTTATGTGTTGGCGGATTTCAAAAAAGTTTGAGAGGTACACTAAAGGCTTAATTCTACACAAGATTCCATTTGTGCTCTTTTTAGGGTTCCGTACCCGAAGGGTGCAAACGGGACCCTATTACTGAGACTCCGCTGCCTTTCCGTCTGTCCGTCTGTCACAGGGCTCTATCTTTTGAACCATAACAGCTAGATACTTAAAATATTCACCGATTATGTATTACTGTCGCCGCTGTAACAACAAATACTAAAAAAAAAAAACTTGAAAATTAAAGGGGGTCATCATACAAAAAATGTATTTTTTCAGCGTTTTTAACTAGATCTTTATAATGGCATTAACCAGATACTTGAAATTTTCACAGATTATGTATTACTATGACTGCTATAACAACAAATACTAAAAGTAAAAAAAGTTGAAAATTGAAGGGGGTCGTCATACAAGAAACGTGCTTTTTCAGCGTTTTAAAACATTTTACGGTGGTACCCTTTATGTACGAGTCCGACATGCACTTGCCTGTATATAAGAAAATCAATTGTTTTATTTATTATTTATTTATTTAATAAAATCTTTATTTACCAAAATGGTACAAAAGGTGAACTTAACGCTAATGCATTCTCTACCAGTCAACCTTTAGGAAAAACAGAAGTTTAAACAGTTTTACTCTTATTACAATTTTTTTTTCCAGAAAAATTAAATATTTAATAATACTGACCCAGGAATTATATCTAGGATTCACTATTTAACAAGCAAGATCTCGAGTCTTGTACAATCCAGCATTTGTATATATGTATGTGGGTATGTTTGTTCGACGATAGCTCGAGTATCTTTGATTAAAGTTATATGAAATTTTGTAGGCGTGTAGATGTAGTCAATGGATTTTTTGTTTTTAAACATGAGTCGAATTGGTCTAGGGTTTGCCGAGACATGGGGTCCGCGAGTTCATTATTCGGAGCGAAATATTAGCATTTTTTTTAAGGTAACAAAAGAACGAATACAAAATAAAATGGCGACCTTATTTCAATTAAACTGCAAACCACAGACTCAGGGCACGCAGAAAAAAAGATTAACCCGTCGTAGCCCGGCCCGCTAACTATGACAGCGATCACAGATAACAATGAGGAAAAAGACAAAAAGGGTAGTTGCGAGGTTGAGCGATATTTCAGCGGCGTGCGGTGGGCGGGCGGGGTGCGGGGGGAGTTTTAAATAAACTTGTGCTGCGGACGTGCGGCGCGGGGGGAAAGCTACGAAGGGAGACGAGCGCGGGGCAATTACCGCGCAGACAATGTTTTTATTTCACGTTCGCTGACTTTGTACTAACACGGGGGAAGTGATTCGCAATGAAATCTTTACGAATGTGCTTCATGTGTTCGATGGTTCTTTTTAAGACTTGATTACCTTTCAGGAAATGCCTTTAAAGTTTACCTTATAGTACTTCTATTTATTAGATATTAATTTGGGAACACAAAAAAAAGTAGAAAATAAACTTTGTTTCTTCATTTCTTCTTCTCCAATCATATGGTGCTCCACACTGCTGTTAAAAAATGTTTACAAACATTAACGACCTCCGTGGCGTAACGGTTAACACACTAGACCGCTAATCCGGAGGTTCTGGGTTCGATCCCCAGCCAGGGCAAGTGCGAAAAACGGCCTTTTTCAAATTGTCCGGTAGTATTTTATTTTTATGTTATACTAGCTGACCCGGCAAACATTGTTTTGCCGTATAAATTATTTCTAGGGAATTTCTAGTAAAATGTTAGGGGTGGACAACCCTTATCACCTAGGGGTATGAAAAATAGATAGTATCCGATTCTCAGACTTACTGAATATGCATAAAAAAATTTATAAAAATCGGTCAAGCCGTTTCGGAGGAGTATGGTAACTAACATTGTGACACGAGATTTTTTTATATATAAGATGCATTTTTACTTTGTTAGAAAATCTTTGTAAACATTTTTTGACTGCAGTGTGGGAGCACTAATAGGCTATAAAGCTATCACTATTTTGCATAATATTTCGATTTCCATTTTACTACTTATCTATCTCCTTTAGGCCTCTATCTTTCTGAATGGGATTTTCACGCTAAGCTGTGTCTACGCAGTACGATAAAGACGTCATAGCATGTTAATGACCTTTTCAAAAAAAGTTGTGAAAGTTAAGGTTAGAAGTTTATACTCTAAAGCAATTAATGCAAGCCTGTAACATTTTGTGACGATCTAAAAAAATCATAAAATTAATTAACGCTTTGCGATAAATAAATATTTTTACAATTGATAAATATTTCCGTAACATCTACATAAATTAATATTTACATTCAACAAACAACTAATGGTTTCTATCATTCAATAAAAAATAATGTGCACCGATAATATTCATACGATTAATTACAAGTATTTATTAAAACAATGAATTGAAAGCGTAATTATTAACAATTAGTTATAACGTATACATTTACTACAAAATAATATTGAATTTCATGATTCTATTATTTTAATTAGATAACGATTATGATGAAAACGAAGTTGTGTAAATTGAGCTAGCCCCAAAGTAAGTTATAAACTTGTGTTTTGGATACTAACTCAACGATACTATATTTTATAATAAATAAATAGATATTATATAGATAAACACCAAGACCCAGTACAAATTGAAAAAGGCCATTTTCCAACTTGCCCTGATCCGAGTTTCTATGGAAAGCAAAAAAGTATTTTTCAGACGTTAGACGTTATATACATAGGTTACTTAGTATGTACTTATTTAAAAATTTATAAAATTTAGTATCGTTGACTAAGTATTCCATGATAAAAGTTTAAACTTCGGGGCTCAATCATTTTGATTTGTCCTCATCTATTTATTTATTTAATGTCAACTTGTTTCGGCAGTATTAGTTTAGCGTGGTAGCGTAATATACTTTCACAAAACTTCATCGCAGCGCTGCAATCGATATCTGTTGGTTGTGACCTCTTTAGAATCCAAGAACATCTCTCTCATGGCGCCATACCGTGACAAAGACTAAGTGAATCAGAGATATTGAAGACAGGAGTTTCAAGCTCATTGAGATGAATACTGCTATTCTTTGCAATTTGCTGGAGTAGAGCATTTTGATGAAACCCAAGTTTACCTTATATTAATATCTGTGCCTGCTTACAGAATTAGAAGTGGTTCATGGTGAACACTTGTCAAAAGCAGGTAACACTTAAATACATTTAATATCCATTATAAATTAGAATACAAAAAATACAAATACAAAACGCGTTTACTTAACAAACTGCTTAAACTAGGGTACTGTACCCTTAACGTACTCAACTAAAACATTAAGTAAATAAAATTTGTGAGAATAGAGTAAGAAAGTTTGTGAGTTTAGATGTTTATAAGGTTTTTACTTAATCACAAAAAATACCCATACAGGTTTTCCTAGTCTGGGAGCCAGGGCTAAATTTATCTTGTTAATCTGTTTCTTCTTCTTATCAAGTCAAAAAATTCTCAAATTAGGTTTGTTTAAACCAAAATTTGACTACGTTTACAGCTTTGTTGTGAATAAATTATTATTATTATTATAATCTGGATGATCAAAACTGTACTGAAGCAAAAATTGTTTAAATTTTCTTGAACAACTTCGCAAGAACCTGAAATACAAGTCGGGACGGACTTTGCAAGAAAAGGTAGATTAAAGAAAGGGATTTCAAACAACTCTCAACATTGTTGAGGACCTCTTAATTGGCGGAGTGTCGAAGCGTGGACTATCGTGTTTCGAGAACAATCCTAGATTGTGTTTAGGGGAGAATTTATTGCACGAGTATTTTTATGTAGATAAAAAGGAAGATTTTTCTGAGTGCACTAATTTTGTTAATTCACAAGTTAATGAACCTTCCGAAGTACTCGATTTATTGACCAAGCGAGCGAAGCGTCTCAGTTTCGGTCCGTCTGTTCTCGCCTACAGGTCGCATTTTACAACCGATTTTGACGAAAATTGGCACACAAGTTTCTGGATTTATATAGAGTTTTAGTCGATTGCGATTTTTGATTGGGATAGAAATAGGGGAACTTTGCTGTAGCGTAATTGATTGACAGATTTCAATCAAATTTGAGAGGTGCCATAAGGACTACATTCTACACAAGTTGTTGCAAAAACATTTCCAAAAGAGAGCAGTGTAGGGGAGAAAAGTTGCTGTAGTGTTGTATGTGGACGGATTTCATGGCTTTACTGTGCCAGGGGAAAGGATAAACTGTCGGTTATTGCATGGTTATAAAAGCTCGCGAGGTATACTGTTCTTACAGCATCACTAGTTTTATAAATATATACCACTGTGCCAGTTTCTAAAAATAATAAATGGTTTAGGCGAGAGTCCGAGAGCGATCCTAAACAATGGGACACCATAGTTGGTCACCTGTCCATAATTTTTTCTTATCGAGTATGTTAAAAGCTAAAAATGGTGTCAGATTTTTCGAGATACCTTGAGGCATCTGACGAAGTTTAATGACTTTGTTACCACAGTTATTATTACGTTCTAGTAAACTAGTATGCAGGTTTTCTCACGATATTTTTTTGATATACCAAATGCTAGCTAAATTAGAGACCAGCAAATCAAAATTTTTATATGTATTTATTTAATAAATAAGCAAATACTAAATCACAATATCAATATTTACAACACAGCGTTCGTTTATTTGACTTAATCCAACAGTAAAATGAATGCGTCAATATTACCGTAAATATTTCCTGATAAATTTCACATGATATATCATAAATTGCTTTTAGAATTATTATCGTACACTTAAAAACACTCGCAGCTTTTGTTAAAACATTGCAATATTTAATTCAAATGATCAAGTCAGGGGTCACAAGAAACAAAAAACATAGGTGCTTCTCATTACTCATTGGTGGGATTAAGATAGAAAGAATATCTTGAACCTTATCTAGAATTAGTAGTTACTATACTAACTGTCTATTTCCGACAGCTGGGCAAGAGACTCACCTCAATGCTTCCAAAATCTTCTGTTACAAACGTTGTGGTCGTCGATAAATCGTCAAATGACCAGCTATAGATAGCTCTGAAATACATATATGTGGATAGCTCTGAAGTTTAAGTTGATAGCTCATTAAAATCTTATAATAGAGAGCTTCTGTAAATACGTGATTGAATCAGAAAGATTACAAATAGTGACGACAACAACCGCCACATCAAACATCCACTTGCAAGGTACAATAAAATACAATACAAATTCTCTTAATTGCACCATAAACAAAAATACTTCCAAAAAATAGAAGAAAAAAAAAGAAAAACGTTACAATGGCGGACTTTTCACATAGCAATCTCTTCCAATCAACCTTTGGGTAAAGAAAGAAGTGATTCATATTTAAGAGATAGGCGGTGCAGGCAGATGTCTTGTACCTCTAATTTTGAACTCAAGTACGGTAATTTTCAACTACTTACTTCCAGTGAAGGAAAACGTAATGAAAAAATCTGCACAATAGTTCACTAGTGAGTAATAATTAATGTTATGACAAAAATTAAACTACGTCAGATGCCTTTAATCAGCTCAAAAATCTACCAGCAGTGTTAGCTACACTCGAAAAGAAATAATGAGAGAGATCAAAGGATTACTCGCAACACGTTGTGTGAAATATATTTATTGGTAATGTCATAAGGAACTTTATAGATTTTAACGCCAAATGTTCCGGTCATTGGCTTTAAGCGTTTGTCGATGCAAATTAGAGCAGTCGGCGGCTTTAGTTTCCAGGAAACCGAAACTCCGAGGTCTACAATTGTCTAAATTGCTGCAAGAACGCAGGGATTATATGGCTCGCTGTTATAATGGTTTCGCTCTGTATATGTTACTTTGTGCTCTAGAGTTGTGTTTAATTTATTTGAACACGGATATAGCAAGTCGAATAGTACAACTTTTATATGATTTAAGTAGGAAAGTGCTCCTTCCTGCTTCGGAATCAAGGAATCAAATATTTATTTAGTATTTAGGTCTTTGCAGGCACTTTTTCACGTTAATAAGTTTAGTGTACATTACGTGTTATTACGCGCAAGAAGGGCTTTGTTAATTTACAAAGATATTATACCTAATACAATGCTATCACAATATAACATGTAAAGCTTGCGAACGAGTGCCAAATCCAATTTACAGAAATAAATACGGAGTAGTTTAGAACATGGAGCCGAGCTGACCAGACCTTACTGGCGGCATCCGTTCACGAGTTGACGTGTGGATCAGCCATTGGTGAACTTAACCATATTAGAGGGAATCCAGAGGCATGTTTGGACATTTTAGTGAGCATGCCAGGCCAGGACTCACATAAGAGAGAATACTAGGTTAACTAGATAAAGATATTGCCACATATTTATTTCAACTAAATTCATTGCGATATCTCCAAAAAGTATTCTCACGAGATTATATCGACTTATCTGAGCGAATATCACATTGGATGAGGTTTAAAGATTAAAGGGCTCCAAATCCGATATTGCTTATTTTTATTTCTGTTATGGTATTTACTGTTGCCACACTTATTTAATATCCTTTACCTAAAAGAAAATGTTTTGTTATTTTTTCGGATGTTATTCGTAGAACTGATAGTTACTTACATACACCATCACGTCTTTGGGCATATAGAGCATTTTGGGTCTTATGGCTCTAAGCTGACAGAGTCCAAAACCGCAAAACCCAAAGGCCACAGCGTGATGCATCATCAAATAATAATAAATATATAAGGACAAATCACACTGATTAAGCTAGCCCCAAAGTAAGTTTTAAACTTGTGTTATGGGATACTAACTCAACGATACTATATTTTATGATAAATACATAAATAGATAAACACCCAAGACCCAGGACAATTTGAAAAAGGCCATTTTCCAACTTGCTCTGGTTGGGGATCGAATCCAGAATCTCCGGATTAGAGGTCTAGCGTGTTAACCATTACGCCACGGAGGTCGTCATTGTGGGCAAGAAGGTGGAAAAAGGAATCAAAATAGTTGCCGACTGCATTGCCTATTAACACCTCATTCGTGCAGTGCAGTTTGTTGCCGCTTCTTCTGCACTTGCGCCTAGGAAGCGGCGTAAACTTAGCTTTAAGTAACGATTTGACGTCAACATTTGTGCAAAACAAAACAAAGTGACTATTATTAAGAGATATTATAAATATCCTATGATAATAAAGATATTTTGAATTGAATTGAATTGAATTGAATTTCCTCGATCGGCTTCTATGATCTGCACGGGAAGACCCTGTTTTATCTTTGTCGCTTGTTTTGACAAACGTAGGAGAGAATAGGCATGGTGACAAACTGTCGTCTACTCTGCTGTTACCACGTCGCGGTCGTTCCCATACCTCCCACACTTAATTGTTATTTCAAACCATGGAGCATGTTAACCGATAATAATAACGAAATCAATACATAAGGCATTCATTAGTAGCTATTATATGATATTTGTCGTCACAATCAAGTTAGTACAAGTTATTTCCTGCTTCGTTAACAAATTGATACGATTACGTGGTATCAGTATGATGAAAGATAATATCATATTTTTTGGTACCTATTAGATTACACAATATTGGAAATATCGGCTTCATAAAACAATTTGGTGAGTACGTATTGTCTAACCTTGTGTTTTACTGTTAAAGGCAGTGTCTAAAAAACCTTTGTACTATCTAGCCTAGATAGAAGCTTAATCTAGTTAGGAGATACAGAAAGCCTAATCATACGTTTCAGAGGCGTATATATAAATTACAAAATGTAAGCTAGAATGTACCCATTTATGTTCTGTTTTTTGAAAAATATATACGAATTGGATATAAACTTATATTAAAACACAGTTTTATAAATTAAAACAACATTAACAGTTAATAATTAAAATTAAATAAAAATTGAGCTCATTTTCAAACAAAAAGTCAAATTCAAAGATACCAACTAATATATTTATATTTTCTTTACTAAGCTATTTTTTTGAACATTTATTTGTTTTTCTGAAGACAAATATTAAAAATAATCTGACTTTTGATCGCTATCTATCATTTTAGAATATTAAATCAATCTTTGTGCTCGTAGCATACTGTATTTTTGCACGTGTTTCTTCTTCTTCGTCTATGCGCATTCCCGGTTGCATCCTCAGCTGTGCTGCTTTGGAGCCCGGGATGCGCTTTCCCGCTTTTTCTTCTCCGAATATAACATGCATGACAATGGTCACCCAAAGATGCCAGACCTTGCAAAATGGAGAAGAAATAGCCGGAACAGTTTAAATTATTTGCGGCCGCCTGCCTGACGTTAACCCTCTTTTTTTGCACGTACTTATAGCACTTTAATTTCGAGCATGGTGTAATAAAATATGGTATTCTCCTCCCCTGACAGCTGGTCACGTGATTAGCTCAAGAATACGTCAATAGTCAGATGTACGTATTGTCACTGTGTGTTATTTAATTTCCCGAGCAAAGAGCATTTTTTAACTTAACAAAACAATGATGACAACCTCTTTGTTTAGTAGGAGCACAGAGTAATAACATACTAAGTACAAGTAGAAGTAAAAAGCGTAGTATGTAGGGTTTCTGGGCTCAAAATCATGAAAACTTTGAATATTTTGTTTTTGACTTTGACTTTGACTAACAAAACAATTCTGTAAATTTAACTGACGATAATTTTCATCCTATTCCAATAAGTCATGTTGACATTGTATAATATAGGTCAGTCTCCAATACTTCATGGTCTCCGATAACATTAACTTCCAAGACAACACTTTCGTAAACTCCCGGAATTCGCGCAAGCACACAACTCACGCAAATCCCCAATTCATTTGCAGATAGAATACTCAAATGGCTCGTAAACCAATAAATAAGACCAACATCCATGTATTAAATATCACTCAGTAATGCTTTACTGGCACTCCCATCGATAATATTGAATCAGTTGACTCTATTAACAATGCAAATAGTGTAGCGAACTGCAGCCAGCTTCGTAAATGCACCCAGATGTCGACAAATTTAAATATACTTACCATCACGCGAAATCCAACTCTAACATCATTTGAATAAGGTTTGGTTGAGTTTAAGATGTAGTTGGTACGTTTATCCGGTATTGTTTGCAAATCCAAACTTATGCAGGAGCTGGAGTGTTTACAGGGATCGTTTGTTACTACTTAATGCTTGTTGTTTAAATTGTCTGCAGTTTTATTTGTCCCCTAGTTTGTAAGGTCCGATTGAATCGCCTAATATTTATTCGGGATGCGAAGAATTTAACGAGAACTAAACCTTAAAGGTCTGAAAAGTTACCTCGTACTTGCCTTCAAATTACTAACAGTTCTGCATAGATACCTGACTACTTATGTACAGCAATTATAAGATTTAATATTTATCGGTTAGCTCTTTAGCAGACTTTAGTAGTCATTGTAACTCTCATTTCTGAATTTAATTTCTTTTGTTTTATAGACTTGATTGTTTACATAGGTAGTTATTTTAAAAAGGCTGCGAGTATGTTTAGTATTGTAGTAAATTTGAAAAATATATTACCGTCTTGCTCTCAGAATCTTTCGCCCGTGCGTTTCTTAACGCCATTGTGCTTGACTGAGTGATTTTACTCAAACTTAAACATTTATAACGTCTAATTACTGACTACTACTACTTACTAAAACTATTTTGAGGGTAGATTCCATGATACTGAACAACTTTCCCCAAGGAACGTATATCAAAATATGAAAAATAAAATTGTTTCCATACAAATTCTGATCAGCTGACATGCATATTATATTTGGAAAAGAAAAAGCGGGAAAGCGCACCCCGGGCTACGAAGCAGCACAGCTTAGGATGCAACCGGGAATGCACTTAGACGAAGTAAAAATTCTGATTAGCTAATCGGTCAAGTTGTATAGGGAGGCCAATAATTATTGTTCATATTTGATATATTTCTTGGGAAAAGCTGTTCAGTATCGTGGAGTGAATTTAACATTAAAATAGCTTCAGTATATTTCATAAGAACCTGTATAAACAGTATTAATCATCAGTGACAGTGTTGAACATTATCTAGTATGTGTAAATCAGTCGCCCTCTACTCTCCCAATACCAATATGGCAAGATCAATTCTTAAACCATTTTTAGGGTTCCGTAGCCAAATGGCAAAAATCGGAACCCTTATGGATTCGTCATGTCTGTCTGTCTGTCCGTCCGTATGTCACAGCCACTTTTTTTCAAAACTATAAGAACTTTACTGTTGAAACTTGGTAAGTAGATGTATTCTGTAAACCGCATTAAGATTTTCACACCAAAATAGAAAAAAAACACAATAAATTTTGGGTGTTCCCTATACTTAGAACAGAAACACAAAAATTTTTTTTCATCAAACCCGTACCTGTCGGGTTTCTATGGATAGGTCTTCAAAAATTATATTGAGGTTTTTATTCAAACTTCCACCGAAAATTGGTTTGAACGAGATCTAGTTCGGAGTTTTTTTTTAATACGTCATAAATCGTAAACCGCAATTTACCTTAAGAACTTTTATCCATTGATAATGCGATCAACGAACTACAAGAACTATTATATTATGTTACTTGCTGCTACGGAACCCTTTATGGGCGAGTCTGACTCGCACTTGGCCGCTTTCTTTTACATAATCATGTAGATAGACAAAGTCATCTAAGCTCGTACCAGTTTCATTTTTGCTTTGGAGCCCGGGTCTGCTTTGCACCTCTTTCCTCTTTATCTCGGAGGATAAACTAGAAGAAGAAAACCCGGAACAATTTTAAGAGTGAAAAACTAATTTGGTTGTAAAGACCTCATGAATATTCTTAAGGGGGTTTGACGTCAAGCAGGCAACCGGTATTAAAACCTACTACCAGCCGCTGCCTGACGTCAAACCTCCTTATGAATATTCATCAGGTCTTTTTGTTAGTCTCTACTTGGCCAAAGTAGCCAGAGTATTTGGCCTACACTCTCCACGCTGGCCAGACGGGTTAGCGAGGTCTCTTTGATGTTTATAAGCTTTGTTTGGCTAACCCACCTTCTACGAAATCCACACGCAAAAACTTGGAGTGTATCCCATTCTAGGGGTCAGGTCTGTCCGGTTACCGGCAGGGGATAGGATAAAGATAATACAGGCTGACTTTATAACCACCAGCCAAATTTTTGGAGCAAGTTTAGTCCCTGATACTGAACTCCTTTCCATAAAAACAATTAACGAAAAACTAAAATAAAAATTCACTTGTCCATACAAATCAGCTCCCAGACAAACGGATTTTGTATGGGGGGACAAACGGAAAACGAAATTTTTATCGATGTCTACTTACTTTTTTATAGAAAGGAGTTCAGTATCATGGGCTGAACTTGCTCCAAAAAATTGGCTGGTGGTTAAAAAGTCACCCTGTATATATGTCGCAGTTGAATGGTATAATCCGTTAATTCACTAAACCTCTAGCTGTTGGGCATTACAGCTCGGTTTTGTAAAACAGCGAACCCTAATACGCGGGATGGAATGATCAACTTGTATTCATCCATGCGGCTAGAGAAGTTGTTGAACAATACTATCTAAAGAAATTATATACAATGTAGAATGCCGCGGCAGCGGCCGGCGAGTGCTAGGAATGTTCTATCCATTTTACTAGGTTAGAACCAACCTATAGATTAGGTTAGGTTAGAACCGCGACCAACACACGCACAAGCCGAGCGAGCGTAGCGAGCGTGCCGCGGTAGCGGCCGGCGAGTGCTAGAAAAGTTCTATCCATTTTACTAGGTTAGGGCAAACCTATAGCAATAAAAATCGTGGAACAGTTGTCTGGGAAATGAAATTCGATGTCGAAAAAATCTGAATTCTAATAGACACCCAGTTATATTTCATTATGGTAACCCTACACCAAATCCTTATCACAAAACCGTTAGCCGTTTGGAAACGTGGTTAGCGGTTTTAATGAACGTAACACGTTGCGCAATCTTAGACAATCCAGCTGAACGATATTCGGCTGTTTTACAAAACTGAGCTGTAATGCCAAACAACTAGAGGTTTCATGAATAAGCGGTTTATACCATCCAAATACGACATATACTTATCCTTAACACCCTGACTGGCAGCATTGCAGAAACAACAGATTTTTAATTGTGGGTTTGCCTTGACGGTCCCCAGGAGACCGTCATAGCGTTTGTGCAAAAATGACAACCGGCGCCCACAGGGAGTCAACATTTCCTCGGAAATGCAGTCATCACATGAAATATTGATCTTTTACACAACGATTACAAATGTTATGGCCATTTTCTACAAAAATACGGCACAAAGAGGTATATAATATAGCACTATGAATGAATATAAAGAAACAAGACTAACAAAGAATAACTCTAAAATGGATTCATGTTGATAGGCAAATAAATTCTGCGAGAGATAATGTGGGTTTCCAAGCCATTAAGTGTTTACAGTCTGTGGCCACAGAATACAGTAAGAGTAAACAGAACGGAATCTCCTAAGGTGCGCGCAATATGCGTCCCCGTTCCCGTTTCCCGCACCCGCACCTCTCCCCCGGTTCTTGTGCGCCAACTTGTGCCATGCAGTGTGTGTTCGCCCGCTCTCGCCTGTCATCAAGGCGAAAACGGGGAAGAAGTGCGGGGTCGGGGAACGGGGAGGCATATTGCGCGTACCTTAGGAGATTCCGTTCTGTTTACTCTTACTGTATTCTGTGCTGTGGCCCTGCTAGCGGGGCCCAAAGGTTACCCGTCTTTCCAAGGTATTTTTTTTTTGTATAGGAACCAATTTTTTATGTTATACATTGACATATAAGGTTGAGATTCAGTTGTGTTCAAGCGGCCGAACAGGCCACTTCGGAGGTGAGAGGTTAAGGAACAAGACTGATACGACCAACGAGATATTTGTACTTACGTACTAGAGAAGACGCCACATACAACAGTTGTGTTCTGTTCATCATATGCTATCACTGTTAACCTCACATTAGTCACTCGCTAGCAATACGCGCATAAAACACTCCACAATTCATTAAAGAAAACACTGTCAACTTAGTCAAAAATGCCTTGGTGTGTGTACCTGGCTGTACCCCTACAAGTGCCCCGCGCAAATTGAAACTGCTATCAGATTTTGGATCAAAGATGGCCGCTTACACATTTTTGATGTTTTATTATGTTTGTCCCTATAATTCTGTTTCCTCGTAACTGCTACGCGGCTAAATCGATTTTGATAAATTATTATATAACTATAAGCCGATTACAAATCTTCATTTATGTAATCTAAATAAACATATGTAATTTAGACCCAATACCTACGTATATGATTATATAATACATTAAATACAGAGATAACCAACAAAGAAAAAAAACAAAAAGTTATACAAGTACAAGAAATCACTTTCTTTTAGTGCAAAACATTATGTTAAGAAATTAAGTAAGAATAATAAAAGGTTACC
Organism: Acrobasis repandana; assembly: GCA_963576875.1. Taxonomy (NCBI): domain Eukaryota; kingdom Metazoa; phylum Arthropoda; class Insecta; order Lepidoptera; family Pyralidae; genus Acrobasis; species Acrobasis repandana. The sequence continues at coordinate 20,303,783 of OY756229.1, read as the reverse complement.
AAAGAAACAGATATGTGCAGTTTAACTTTTACCTTTATAAATATGATAGTCGTGAGTCTACAATCTAAAAATCTATACAACCATACAACACATGTATGGATGATACACCCATCCGTACATCCAGCCATACTTATCAACATCCGCATTTATTAAAATATATGTAGGATTTAATTTGAACCACGTACTCGTAGGTATGTAAAAATATATTGACCTTTCTGTACTACTCTCGTGTTTAGTCTATATTACCAAAAAGGACATGGCCGTATTTGAAGATGCCGAGTCTATATATTCATGTCAATGGATACGACGGAGGGAACAGATGAACATACATACCTACATACATAACCCTCACTTTGGCTTCGCCGTTGTCGGGTAAAAAGTTGTATGTACATAAATGGACTGCTCATCTTTATTATGTATGTATATGTTGACTGTACAACGTACATTTACACGGGTGAAGGTGAAAAAACACAAAATGAATACAGGGTTCGACAAAATATGAAAGTATTTTATGGGTGAATTTAGTTCATGATACTGAACGAATTACCCGAACGAACATATGAATTGACCCTTTAAAAAGTTTCAGCATATATTGTTAGAAATTATACCTATATAAGGTTGTAAATATGATTATTCCGGGGTTATTCCACACCGCTCGCACCCGGTAATTTCACGGCACATAAACATTCGATTCCGGCGGACACGCCACTTTGTATGCAATCCGTAATTTTTGTATTTTTATTCCGCAGCCCTACCAACTAATTTAAAAAGATTTATGACTCATAGAATGGACCGACTTCCGTGGTAATATCTGATACAATGTATTTTTTGTAACACAATTTTCTTCAACTTTGTAGGAATATTGGAATTTTCTAAAATCGTATACCTAAACTTACTTTACTTACATGTCTACCGTTATTTGGTAATATGGGTAATAGAGATAGTATCGTTGAGTTAGTGTCCCATAATACAAGTTTATTTATTTATTATTTATTTTCAAACTTTATTGTCTTACAATTGGCGGACTTAACGCTAAAAGCGTTCTCTCCCAGTCAACCATAGGGATAAACAGATAATTCGTTGCGGCGCAAAATAATTAAATAATAACATACTTATACCAAATAATACACATACATGCATATATACTCATACAGTTTAAACTTACAAAGAGATAGAGGACGACCTAGAAAGACGTGGGGGAATGTGTAAAGCGGGACATGAAGTACAGATATGGTAAATGATAGAAAACGATGGAGGGAGTTGATATACAGAGCTGACACCAAATAGGGAGAGGGCGAAGAGGATGATGATGATGATGATGATGAATACAAGTTGGGGCTAGATTAATCGATGTCAATGTTGTCCTCATCATTTTTTTTACTAGTAGTTTTGTGAGAACAGTAGACCTTGCGAGCTCTTATACCTATAAATTGCCAATACTTTCCTTTGGCTTAGCAAAGCCATTTCAGTGAATCCGTCCATATATAATGCTACAGCAAACTTCTCCCCTTTTCCCCTTCACTCCAGTTTTGGGATTTTTATTTGCAACATCTTATGTAGAATAAAGTCTTTAGTGTGCCTCTCAAATTTGATTGCTACAACAAAGTACCCCCCTTTTCCCCCTATTTCTCCCACAGTCAAAAATCGCAATCAACTAAAAAAATAAGTAAATCAAGGAACTTGTGTGTCAATTTTTCAAAATCGGTTGAAAAATGCGACCTGTATGCACAAACAGACGGATAAATGCATTTTTGGCCAATCTTCGACACTTTGCTCGCTCAGTCAATAAAAAATAAAATTACGCAACGTTGGCCGTAGGAGGCGGCAAAGGGAGTTGACGTCGAGTGATGTTAAAATCAAATCGTTTTATTGGTTCCTCTCCGAGATTTTTTCTACAGTTTGTAATCTTCGAAGATTAAAATTCTGGTACACGTACCCTGAGCTCCAAAGCAACACAGCTAACAATTTAACTGACAACTCTATTAAATGAGGAGTTAGAAAAAACCTTCCATGCTTCTCTTTCCGCATAGATCGTAAATGCTGATCGAGAAAAAGAGTTATAATCTGAATATATCATATATATCAATAAACGATGCGGCTTGGAACCCATCACTGTATTGATTCCCTTTTATACCTACATGCACACCAACATGGCCTTTAGGTTTTGCGGCCCTACGCTCTTTCAATCCCATTAGAGATAAAACGTGTTAAACTATGGCATTCGGAATGAACGTAAACAAGAGATAACGTTGATTAATATCGGATTCCCAAGCAGTAATACTTTCGGCCAATCTGACAAATACACTGGACGAAGATGGCTTATTCTTGAGCCGCATACGGCCAACGACACCGTGTAACGTAGACCTCTAGTTGAAAAAAGTTATACGGGAGCGAGAGAATACGGGAACTTCTAGAGAATGCCTGTTTGGTTTATATTTAGGTTTATCATCAATTTATACCTTGGTATTCTGCTACTCTTACAATACCTGAGGTTAATTATTGTTGTCTCAAACAAAATTGGACGTAGTCATTAGGTCTCGATGCAAAACATTGAAAGTAAACAAAGAGATCACGCAGCTGATCCACGTTTTCATGAAACGCTGTTTGCGGCAAATACTTGGCATTTTCTGGCCTGTGAAGTTCTTCAACGAACGCATGTGTGGGAGGCGTGCTGAGAAATGCCAATTGACAAGCAGATCATGCATTGCAAATGGACATGGATAGGCCTTATTCTCAGGAGGGTACACACATCCCTAGACAAGCTCTGGAGTGGAATCCATAGGGCAAGCGGAAAGTAAGCCGTCCCAAGCAAACCTGGCGGCGCACTGAGGCAACCGAGATGAAGACAATCAAAATACCCTGGCCCGAAGTGAATCGTGAAGCCAAAGACCGCTCGCGATGGCGAAAGACTGTTAAAGCCATCTACCCCACCTGGGGCCTTAGGACCTAAAGTAAATGTTCTATAAAATTAAATATTTTTTTCTAAGCCTGATGTTGTGTCCCACTGTTGGGCAAAGGCCTAAAGAACAGTCTGCTGCCATCAACTTTTGAAGAAGTTAACATAACAAAAATAATTCAACTAGCGTTAAAATCATATAAAATTGATAAAATTCAAATACTGGAGTCTTTTCGTCAATAAAATAACACAAATGTAAACATTTATTTAATCAATACCTCTACCTAACATTTCAAATATAATCGCCTAGCAATTAATAACGTTTATGAATTATTTAATTGATTAATTCGTTATACTCATATGAAGTTAAAATTAATTGTGTTATCAAAAACCAACCGGTTGAATTTATGATTTGATATTAATTAATTTCTAACGTTACATGACAGATTAACTAAAATTATACAATTGGTATTAAATGTAATGTTTACAACTTCACTACTTTTTCTTAGGTATCGAGTGTGTTATTACTAACACTGGCATCAGATTTTTGGGAGCTGAGAGCAGAGCTGCCTAAAGGCATCTAACGTAGCTCAATGACTACAACAACTTTACTAACTAATAAGAAAGGTTCTGGCTGTTGTTGCTATATGGCAGACTAATGAAAAGCTTTAATATAAGATACCTTCTGCTAGCAGTACTACGTAGTTAATACGACCAACAAAAAAAAAATTTGACTAAAAACAGTTATAGCTCAGCTTATAAAAATATTTACACATCATCTAAAAATACAAAAAAATAAATAACACTTAAATGCAATGAAAATTAACTCTATATTTATGCAGCATTCTTATTCTATTATAAAATGAGCTGATTTAGTAAGATTGTACTAAACGTAACACCGCAACATTTTAAAATCGATACATGTAAAGATTTTTGTAATTCAAATACACAAATCAAATTTGTGCTTCCTCAATCATCTCCAAGTTTGAAGAACCATTGAACACATGAAGCACATTCTGACTCGTAAAGATTCCATTGCGAATCGCTTCCCCCGTGTTCGTACAAAGTCAGCGAACGTGAAATAAAAACATTGTCTGCGTGGTAATTGCCCCCCGCTCATCGCGTCTCCTCCCGTACCTTTCCTCCCGCGCCGCACATCCGCAGCACAAGTTTATTTTAAATTCCCCCCGCGCCTCGCTCGCCCGCCGCACGCCGCTGAAATATCGCTCAACTTCGCAACTACCCTTTTTGCCTTTTTCCTCATTGTTATCTGTGATCGCTGTCAAAGTTAGCGGGCCGGGCTACGACGGGTTAATCTTTATTCCTGCGTGCCGCGAGTCCGTGGTTACCAGTTTAATTGAAATGAGGTCGCCATTTTTTTTGCGCTATCTGTGGATAAGTTTTTGTTTAATTTTAATTTATAGCGCCTATTAAAATGCTATTATCTCTTTTAATTTTAATAATAAAATTCTAAATATTGTAGTATTGTGTGTATTTTTTGCGAATGGTTTCTTAAATATACAGATAATTATAGAGTAGTTGGGTATTACGGTGGGTCAAAAATAAATTATTATGTACTGTTAATAGACTAAAAAGTCACAAAATAATGCCACTTGTCATTGATCACATACACTTTGAACGTGATTTGAGATTTATTAATGCAGAAAAACGGATATTAGGAGCGCTATTTGACTCCAAGGAATTATGACGTCATAAATAGATATTTTATACGAATCGCATAGAAATGTTTGTTTTTGACGTTAAGAAAAAAGTATCTGATTTGACTTGTTGCGTAAGAACAAATAACAACGAAAGAATTCATACTAAGAAGTTGGTACTGCGTTTTTTTTTTCTAGCCTGTAGGTCTTGTGTCCCACTGCTAGGCAAAGGCCTCCCCCTTATTTTTCATCACGTTCCTGTCTTCTGCGATTTCCTACGACTTGCATAAAAATTTGTCAAGGTACTACATACAAACAGAAAAAAAACTAGGAAACTAAATACTAATATCTAACATTTAGCCTAGCGCCGTTTAATAATTATGCTTCCCAAGGCTGTGCTAGTGTTTGGTCAAGGGCAAACTTCTGTCGCGAATCCCGCAGGCGCCAGATTATCCCCCGTAATTAATTAACAACTCTTTGTTGGCTAATAGGAACATACGCTGTTTGAATACCATTTACTTTGACGTGATAACATTATAAACTAACGTATAAATGAATAGGCATAAGGAATTTGTTGTAAGTCTTTCAAAATCCACAATTTCATACATGATATCAATATATAGGTTTTATTTTCACGTGTAGATTTTTGCTGTTGAAGTTAGTTAATATCATGGACTTATCAATTTCCTAAATAATACTCGTGCTTTGGAGCCAGAGGTTCATTTTCCCGCTTTTTCTTCTCCAATTATAATATGCATGTCAATGGTCACCCAAGGATGCCGAACACCAAGCGAAACTGAGAAAAAATAGCCGGAACAGTTTTAATGATTTGGCTATAATTGGAAAGCATACGAGCAAAAAGTTTTAAAAAAAGATGACTTAAGACTTGATTTGCTTCAACTTGTCTTTAGTCTTCATTACAACTTTAATAAATTTAATGAAGCTGACATTTTCAAATAATCCAATAATATAGTTAAGTTACAGTTTCCTGTAAACATTGAACAGCATGGCACGGGTGTGGCTAACGATGGCTGGAGATACTGAACGGAGCGGGTCTGAGGGACCAAGATATTAAACTGAGATGAGTTAAGGACTTTATTTGCCTTGTTCCACTTGACTTTAATTTCCAACACAACTAAATTTAATAACGCTGACGGTTATTCAAAGTACTAAGGGTCGAGTGACTAAGATATTAAATTTGAGATTTTATTTGATTTTTTTTCTGTCTGTAATAATTATTGTCTACTAAATCGCATACAGATCTTGATTTATTCAGCTTACAGCTCTTTGTACTTCCTATTCTGGATATCTCCTAGTACCTAAATGTACGAGTCTGTGAAGGTAAACTTCAACCAAAAATAAGTTTTCAAAAAAAAAAATTTTTTTTTTCGTACAATCATTCATTGTGACGCCTAAGTACTTATCAATACAAATGTAATAAGCTCAAATACAGGGTTTCTATAGCCACCTTCCAGCTCCATCATCACATCAGGTTTTTGTTATAATAATATTGCATTTTCATCTGATTTTGACATTAGTGTACAAAATTTCATCCAAATAGAAAAGCGAGAAGTGGCTCAAATTTATCTCGCAAGATTTGACCCCAAAACCAAATAAACAAGAAACAGAGCAAGCTAAATAAAATCTTGTTATAATCATTATTATATTTTACAGAACAATAAGCGCTTTTAATGAAAATTTAAATAGTATTAGAAAGAATAACTTTCATAATTAGGTAATTTGAACGTAGTTTAAAATACTCGTAATTTACATTTTTAAATACCAATATCCGAGTTCACAAAACAGAATGCCCGAGGGGCAACGAAAACACAAACCTAATTTCAGCGAAATGGTTATTAGCGAATTCGCGAACCCTTCGCAACTCTGTGGAGATGATTTCTGAATACCTACTTTATAGTATTAAGCCGTCATTGCCGGCTTAAGTAAGTTTCCTTGTTAATAATAACAGTAAGTTGGCTGATCAAGCTAGTTGCGGCGGCGGTGGCTGTGGCTTGCGGGCGCTAGTCACAGGCGGTAGCGAGTTTACACAACATAAGAGGAAACTAAAGAGGGTTTTCTTGCATGCCTTTTAGTATGAAGCCGTCATGTAGGTTTCCTTGTTAATAATAATAGTAAGATGCTCAAGCTAGTTGCGGTGATAGTAGTGGTGGCTTGTGGTCGCAACTTACGAGCGGTAGCGAATTTAGAGTTGAAAAACCAAGAGTCTTAATGACTTTGGATTTTCTTAATACTTCACAAGTATTAACAGACCCAAAAATAACTTTTCTGCTCAAAATTCAACTAGATATGTCAAGGTACGATTTGATTTAATTCTAAGAATATAAAACCCCATCATCATTTGCAGCCTTGACCCTCCCACTGATAAGAATAGGCCTCTCTTAATATCTGCCACTCTTCCATCTGTGTTCGTGTAATTATTCGACCCGCAATTGCAAAATGTATAAAACTCCAAGGCACATCGGCGCCGCCGTCGTCGGTGCCGGTAAATGAAGTCAAATCTATAAGAATAAGTACGTGAAGTCAGCGTGAGTTGAGCCAGCCGGGCGCCTTGCCGTGTAGAATGCGTGCTTGTGGACACACGTGGACATAAATATTGTACCGCTAAAAGCCTATGACTTAAATCTCTTAGTATTTACCACGATATCTACGAAATGGTTTTGCGGTATATTTTTTTAAAATCACTTTGCAAGGTCTAAGTGCATTTCTTGGTATAAATTGCTTCTTAAATTTTTCTCAGAGGGATTACTTGAAATTGAGGCGAAATGGCTTCGAAGCGAGTGATTTTGGAGAATATAAATATTAAGGATCATTACTTTAATGGTTGCTCCGGGTCGTGGGGTGATTCTCCCTGAAGTATGAAGATATTACGCTGAAATTTTTATTAGTTGAAGGCATTTAGGTCCTTGTTGGAGGTTAGATGAAAAAGGAATTATATGAGCTAAAGATTCCTTTTCATAATTAATATTAGCACCGATATTATTAGAAAGAGAAATTATATTTTTGAATCAGGAATAATAAGGAAAATCACTACATCTTTTCTAGCTGTCTGCTGACGTTAAAACAAGTAGTCTTTGAGAGTAACTGCTCTGTATTCTCAAGGACGGTTAACCTTCTTCTACACTAGCATATCTTCGGGATACTAAAGTAATCAAATTGACATGCATATCATTTTTTGAGAAGAAAACGCTGGAAAGTGCACCCCGGGCTCTGAAGCAGGACAGCTAAACATACAACAAGAAACGTGCTAATATGAAAAGAAAAAGTCTTTTAAAAATGCGCCTGGATTTAAATTTGATTATTAACATAATTGTTTCAGTCATAACCAAAACCAAAATTTAATTAAACTATCGAAGACAGATGTAAATTGCAAGTCCGTGGCGGCGGCTCTCGTATTTACATAATATTCATTGTGTTAACAGTAACAGTTACGGAATTAATCTCTGGGGAATTAAACTACAGTTAATTTAACATGTAGTGGTTAATGGTTTACCTATAGTGTGTGTACAGTCGGCACATAACTAACGGGGTGACTCAGATGGTCGATGTAAACAACTTACTTTAAGTAAAAATAGTAAAAAAAAAATTGGAAGAGATCCCTTTTGGGATAAGGTGAAGGTATAGGCAAATGGCCTTGAAGTGGCGCCCTCATTTGAAATAAATTGTAATAGGTTGGTTAGGTGGTTAATAAAATAATTTAAAGGGCTGTCTAGTGCATGACGAAGAGCAATATGTAAATTATCTCCATATTTACGAGTTAACAATTTATTGATGACATAATAAACAATGTAATCTCTGTCCATCAATATAACTAATTTTAAGTTTTTAGTTTGTTAGTTGACGTCTTTGGAGAAAACGTGCAGTGCAGTTTGTTGCCGCTTCTTCTCCACTTGCGCCTAGGAAGCGGCGTAAACTTAGCTTTAAGTAACGATTTGACGTCAACATTTGTGCAAAACAAAACAAAGTGACTATTATTAAGAGATATTATAAATATCCTATGATAATAAAGATATTTTGAATTTGAATTTGAATTTGAATTTCACACTTCAAGGCCATTTGCCTATATCTTCACCTTAAGTCCACCATTTGTAAAATTACCTTTGTTATTTTATTATGTGTAACTATCGTTGATGTACAATAAAGTTTTTTAAGTAAAAAATAAAAAAAAATGATTTTCTTCTATAAAAGTGTTCAAGTTCAGTCGAAGAAATGGTGAAAGATTTATTGTTATGACAGCATTGACCCCAAATAAAAAGTTATTCATATTAACGAACTGAGTTTAATTCAAGTTTATAGGAAGATAAAATAATTTACACATATACAGATATATAAAAGTTGAATACCTACCTTCTACAAATTTAGTCTAAAAAATTGTGTCCATGTGACATAGTGCCAAGAACGCTGGCCGCATTTTCGCGTTCAATCGCAATACTGGTACGTTATGCGAAGCGAAAAAATAGCCAGCCCTCTTGTCACCGGCGGCGCGGCGGCGGAGATCAGTCTTGAAGAGATCTCTATAAGGAGACCCCTAGCACTGGGCCCCGAGGCCCGAAAGTCTGAAACCCGAAAGAACTATATATATATAACTTTAATATGTAACTTTGATATCAGTGTGTTATAAAGTCATCATCATCCGAGCGTATTCCCGATTACATCGTCAGCGGTTACGGTTCAGAGCCCGGGGTCCGCTACCTAACTTAGGTGATTCGACGAGGTTACTGGTTTTTACACAGAGCGGCTGCCGTCTGACCTCCGCAACCCAAAGGGTAGACCAGAACCAATCCTAAGATACAAACGCTAGATGGCGTTCGAGGCCAACAGCTTTACATGCCTTCCGAAGCACGGAATCACCTTTCTTTTCAGATAATCAGGTGATTCAAGCCTGCAATATCCTAACCAGACTGGAAACAACTTTTCACAAAGTATGCTTCCCAGTGGGATTTGTTTATTTCATACATACAGACACTATCACATCTTTGAAATATAAGTGAACTGCTTTTGAGTCAATATCACCACCGAGCTTGACCTGTTTGTCTTGCTGCAGCACACACATGCAACTAATTTATTGCTGTCTTTATTTATTTTAAGCATGTGTGTGTATAATTTTTTTTGTGTGTGTCGATAGCAACAAATAAACATTATTTATCTATCTTTATCCCTAGTGAGGCAGATAGACCTTTTGGTTCTTGCGGCTCTAAGGCGGTGATCCCACTGCACCGCGCACCGTCGCGTAGCGCGGCGTGGCAGATTTTTAACATTGTATGCAAGTAGCTCGTTTGTATAGAAAACACGCCTACTGAACCTACAGAAAACGCGTCACCGCGCGGGAGCGTCGGTATGTAGAAACCGCGCTCCGCGACGGTGCGCAGTGCAGTGGGATAACCGCCTAAGAAAACAGAGCTGCAAGACCCAAAGGCCACTTTTAGCGTGATGGTGGGCGAGAAGGTGGAAAAAAGATTCAAAGTAGTGATGGGTTCCTCGTCACATCGCTTATTGATATGATTCAGAATCTCGGAAATGCCCTCGATCAGTTCTTACGATCTGCATGGGGAGAGAAGTAGCTGGTACATTCTACGTTCTTTTCTCCCATACCAGCATGGAAGAGTATTAAAAATAAATTTAAATATTCATTCAACTTCATTTCGCGAACATGTTTTATTTTAAGCATTTAATTCTTAGTATATATATAAACAGACCTAATAACTAAACGTACAAAGGTCTCCAATACATAGATTCGGTATGTGGCAATTTACATTTCAATTAGTTTGTCCATTCTGGCTGAGCGATACAACGTTAGGTATGGGAGGACGACGGGGGTTAATTATTTCTAAAGATAGAATGGTGTATTTAAAAATTTAATTAGGTATATTTTCTGTGTAGCATTTTATGAGGGCCGTTCCTCTTAAATATCACGGACTAAGAATGCAATGTAAAGATTATTTTGCTTTTTTAGACGTTTATGGTACTCATTTATTCAAACAACAATTAATAATACATTATTAATACATTCAATAAAAATACATATTTTTTATTTATTATTATTTTTATTTTATTTACATTAACATAATTATTTACATCGAAATGGGATGAGCAAAAACTATTCGAGGTTTATACGCACAACCACACAAATTTTTACCCACAAAATACACATGCACATAACTACACGAAAATTACAATTTAATACAAAATTATGATTAATATAAATAATAAACGGGACTCGTACATGAAGGGTTCCGTACCACCGTACAATGTTTTAAAACGCTCAAGAAACACGTTTCTTGTATGACGACCCCCTTTAATGTTTAACTTTTTTTTATTTTTAGTATTTGTTGTTATAGCGGCTACAGTAATACATAATCGGTGAAAATTTCAAGTGTTACGGTTCAAGAGATAGAGCCCTGTGACAGACGGACAGACAGACAGACAGACGGACAGACAGCGGAGTCTCAGTAATATGGTTCCGTTTGCACCCTCTGGGTACGGAACCCTAAAAACTGAATTAATATAACTACCTATTCAAGGCAACACCAACTGCAGTGCACTTCACAAAAAAAATTGGTGTGTAACCCGATAAATAATTTCGATGAACCCGATATTGACAAGTTTACCATCAGCACACGTTGCAAATGTGTATATATACATATATACAAAGTGGAAGGGACATACCCGTAATAAATCGAACCACGGGCTATACTGGACCACTAAAGCATAATTAAATTAAAATAACAGTCAAAAAAGTAAAAAAAATTCGACATTCCCATACAAATCGACTGGGCGGCCGCCGACTTTTGTATGGAAATGACGAAATTTATTTTTGTTTTTTGGCTTTTATTTTAATTTCTTTAAACATTAATGATCTAGTATGAACTGTGGTTCGATTTATTACGGGTATGTCCCTTCCACGTTGTATAGTAAATAGAATACCTCTTCCGAATACCGCATTGAGGCAACGTACCCTGAATACTGGCTTTTCCTTTTTTAAATATTCGATACTCAAATGAGTAGTCTTTAAATAAATAATGACGATAACATAATTAAGCAATAAGGCCACATTTTTAGCTCATTAAATCAAAACATAGTGATTTACAGCCTACAACCCAACGTGGAAGAATTTCTTGAATGCGACGGGTAATTACGAGTAGCACCAGCTCGAGTGAAGCTGGGTTTATTCATTTAAAACACGGAATATCTGTATCTGGGTTGAAAAAAGTAGAAAACTGATGAGTTGTTGGATTTTAGATATATTATCACGTCTTAATCCCTAACGGGGCAGAAGAGCCCAGGGCTGCAAGACTACGTTTAGCGTGATGATGGGCGAAAAAGGGAATCAAAATAGTGATTACAATGATTCAGATTCCCACTCATTCCTTCGAAGGCTTTTACAAACTGCGCGGAAAGAGAATCACCTGCTACATTGTACGTTTTTTTCCCCCCGATTTTTTTATTTACAAGTATCCAAGATGATGCGTCATCGGGTGTGGCGAAGACACACTTAAGGTCCCACTCCAGGGCAAATGCCTTCTCTTTTCTCCACGATATGTAATGAAATAAGTTTATCGAAAACAATATTGTACAAGCTTTAATTGTGAGGCCTGTGTGTGAGGCCTAAGATAGGTATTTATCAAAACAAACTCGATGGAGTTGCGTCGTTTTATTACAAGGTTCCTATAGCAACCTTCAAGTTCCACCATCAGATCACCTTCTTGTCATAATAATATTTGTTTGTTTGTTTGTTTAATTTCTTTATTGCACAAAAATTACATTTAAATGTACAATCTTTAATACAAAGGAAAAAGAAATAACTTGTACAAAAGCGGACTTATCCCAAGAAGGGATCTCTTCCAGTCAACCAAAAAACCATCAAAAGGTTACACATTTTTGGAATGGGTGGAGTGTCAGTATAATACGAAGAAATTTTGAAAATCCTAAGACTAACTTAAAATCATAAAATCTAAAATAGTAATAAAAAAACATAAAAACAAATAAAAAAGATATGACATATTTATAAATAAATAAATATTTATATATAATACATATATATAAACAAATGTATAAAATAATATTGCATTCTCGTCTGATTTACATTAGCATACAAATTTCATCTCAATCACAACACAAACCGGGAAGTGGTTCAACCTTCACCGGGAAGATTTGACCCAAAAAAAAAAAACAAACAGGGCAAGCTAAATAAGAGCTTGTTATCATTTTATTAGTCAGATTATTTAATCTGACTGTAACTTTAGGTCCAGATACTCTGTGCGATGGCTCTTAAATTTTATTAGTCAGATTATTAAATTTTAGCATTATATAAATATGGCTCTTAAATTTTATTAGTCAGATTATTAAATTCTAGCATTATATAAATATGGCTCTTAAATTTTATTAGTCAGATTATTAAATTTTAGCATTATATAAATATGGCTCTTAAATTTTGACACATCATTTCTACCACATCTTGACAATAGGTCCAGACATAAATCCTGCATCATTCTGCATCTGTAAGTGCACGTAGGAGCCACAAAACACTGGAAATGAAGCACGTACCTACCTCATAACTCTCGTGCAACGGACACCTGCCTTATCAACTATGAGTAATGTCTTGTAAATCACCTTATTTTTTCGCCAGATTTCACCTGCCAGAACATCAGCGTTAAAAAGTAAATAAAATAAATCTTCCAAGTGCGTGTCGAGCCACCCCCAGAGTATAGTTCCGAAGTTGCACGTTACCATATGGAAACTGTATTTTCCGAAATTTCCCATGTTTTTTACCCATATTAAATAGTTTGGAACTTTATTTTAGTAATTACTTACTCAAACTTTATGAAAATATTTACTTGTTTTCAAAGAATTAAGTACGATTAGGTACAGGTATGTATTTTGAACAAAATTTTCAAATAGGTACATATTATAAGTAAGGCGGCTGTAACTCTAAGATGCCTATACAGAAAGTAATTTATTCAATAAGCGTTAATTTTTTCCAATAGGCCGTTGGGTAAACAAACGGCCAAATAAGCTTGGTCAATTACGAGCGAGAAAATTTCTAGATATTTGTTTGGATACGAAAATGAAAATGCTATGTAATAGGGTCTCCCAAGAATATTATAACTTTTGCTTGTTACGACAGCAGCGGTAGAGTGCGTATGAAATTTTACCCGAATATTTTTATAAATACGGCGTAGCCACGGGTAGGCCTATACAGCATTGGCGCGATGATTGACGCTTTCCAGCGTGATTGGTCAGAACTCAGAAAACACAAAAAAACCACCGACTTCATTTCCTTCAAGGAGTTTCTTCCATGTCTTCAAAGTTCTTCATCATGTCTTTACCCAATTAATATGGGACCAATTTGGTAGTAGGCTTTAAAATGAAAAGAATCAAAAGATCGGTTCACAATTGTCGAAGATATCGCGTAACATAGGTACATACATACAAAAAAAAACATGCGGGTTGAATTGTTAACCTCCTCCATTTTTCGGTTAAAAATGGAGAGAGAAAATAGGAGAGACCTTTGCTCAGCTGGGGACAATATAGTTTAATTAAAAAAATATACAAAAATATACATTTAAAAAATTTATAATTACTCCTTGCTGGTCCTGCAAAATATGCGAATGAAGTCCCGGGCAAAAGCTATAAGTAAAATAAATTTTATGCGAGGTAATTACGATTAAACCAATAACTGAATATTTAATGACCGGCGAGTACAAACGGATAAAGCCTTTTTACTATATTCATAATGGATTATAATAAAATCACTGATGTTAGTATGAACGATAAATAATCTGATTTTAGTTCATTTAGTCATCATAATAATCATCAGGTCTTTTTTAGTCTCCACTGCAGGAGCACGATATGACTTTCATCTGTACTACCAGAGCTATAATTAGCCAGAGCAGTCAGAGGATTTGGCCTAAACTCTCCACGCTGGCCAGACGGGTTGAAGAGGTCTCACTCAAAAACACTTTTTAAAAAATTTTAAAAAGATATTCACTATGTTTGACTATAGCACAGAACTATAGTTAATTATATTATCTGCAATACGGCGAATTCTAAATAAGATATTATTGAGTTTTACAAGGAACTTTTTTAGACAAAAAAATATCAAAAAATAATTAAAAGAAAATATACTCGCAGTGGAGAGTGTAGGCCAAATCCTCTGGCAACTCTGACTAAGTTGGCTCTCGCAGTACAGAAAGGGTCATGCTCCTGAAGTAGAGACTGGAAAGACCTGATGATAAATACTCGCAGCGGGTTAATTTTTGATAAAAAATGACTAAAGTCTCCGACACCGATGACAGGACCCGCTGTATATGTACCCACATTATACAGCTTTTAAAGGTTCCGTACCCAAAGGGTTCAAACGGGACCATATTACTGAGACTCCGCCGTCTGTCGTCTGTCCTTCTATTTGTCCGTCTATCAAAGGGACTCGAAATTTTCACTGATTATGTATTATTATGGCCACTATAATAACAAATACTAAAAATAAATAAACGGGCAAGTGCGAGTCGGACTCGTACATGAAGGGTTCCGTACCTCCGTAAAATGTTTTAAAACGCTAAAAAAACCCTTTAATTTTTAACTTTTTTTTATATATTTAGTATTTGTTGTTAAAGCAGCCATAGTAATACATAATCTGTGAAAATTTCAAGTATCTTGTTAATGCCATTTTAAAGATCTAGTTAAAAACGCTGAAAAAAATACGTTTTTTGTATGGTGACCCCCTTTAATTTTTAGCTTTTTTTATTTCAGTATTTCTTATTATAGCGGCCACAGTAATACATAATCGGTGAAAATTTCAGGTGTCTAGCAATTACGGTTCAACAGATAGAGCCCTGTGACAGACGGACAGACGGACAGACGGACAGACGGACAGACGGACAGACGGACAGACGGACAGACGGACAGACGGACAGACGGACAGACGGACAGACGGACAGACGGACAGACGGACAGACGGACAGACGGACAGACGGACAGACGGACAGACGGACAGACGGACAGACGGACAGACGGACAGACGGACAGACGGACAGACGGACAGACGGACAGACGGACAGACTATATAATAATTAATAGTTGTTATTGTTAAAAAAAATATATATAAAGTCTGTTATTTTAATTTCAAAAGACGTTTTGACCACCAAATTTTTCGACTATTGGGCCAAGAGTGAAAAAAAATGCTGTGTGGTTTCTGGCAGAGAAGAATAGGACCACTCCAAGTCTTCCCATGGATGTCGTAGAAGGCGACTCAGGAAACACAAGCTGGACAAAGCTTGTAAAAATCAATGAGACCTCTTCAACCCGCCTGGCCAGCGTGGACAGTGTAGGCCAAACCCTTTGACTACTCTGTCTAAGTAGTACACTGGTAGTAGAGAAAAGGTCGTGCTCCTGCAGTGGAGACTAAAAAAGACCTGATGATGATGATGACGATGAGAAAAAGGAAGGAAACGAAGGAAATGAAAACGTCATTAAATTGCCTGGGTAGTTTGCCTAGTACTCTACGAAAACTGTTCTTCGGAAACTCTTTGAACAGCTGTAAAGGCTTATGCTGTATGAAACTGATACGATGTAACGAGGCTTGTAATCAATGTTTCCTAAACCATTGGAAAGCTAATGATCAGATTAATCCGGAAATAATTCTGCATTTGCATTTTAGTCGTTAATTGCCGACTAATTTCACCGACTAATCCGCAGAAATGTTTTCATTGAATCTGATGGTTTTCCGCTTTGTGCGGACATAGCGGAAAAACCGCGAAGTTAGAATGTTATTGCGAAAATACAGCTGTTATTCGGTGCTATGCTTTCGTTTTGTACATGTTATTTCTATAATTTTTTGGACAATTTGAATTGTCCCTAATTTTGGATGTTTTTTGTTTCGTGTGTCTGACATCGCTTGACGACTTCCATCAAACGATAACAGCCGGGTCTGTACCAGCATGTAAAATGTACCAGCTGCTATTCTTTCCGCACTGTCTGTAAAAGACAATTGAGTGAATCAGACAATTAAGGGCATTCGTTTCAATAGGCTACCTTTCTTTCTCATTCCCGATATAAACTAACTTTTAAAAGTCGGTTAAGAACTGGAATTAGGAGGAGTCATCAATTCGATTTGTAATAAAATGTTTGTATAGTTTGTAATTAACAATTTCGTACTTTTTTTAAAACATGTGCATGATTAGACAGTAGGACGTTTGTAAATTTATTTGCCAGGTAAATTAAAAAAAACCCCCGACTTTCTACCGTTCACCCCCAATAACTTTTGAACGTCTGAACCGATTTTCATCAAACATACCTGGAGACCATCTCGACAGACTTTCGATTAAAAAAAAAACACATCAAAATCGGTATATTTGTATAGAAGCTACGATGCCCCAGACAGACACACAGACACACAAACACACAGAAACGTCAAGTTTATAACACTCCTCTTTTTTATAGGGGGTTCAAAGGATAGATTTTGTCTAAATTTTGTTTTTGATAAATGATTGCAAGAAACGCCTAGTTGTGCGTAAAAGTAATCTAAAATAGCTAAAATAGAATAAAATATGAATATAACTGCAAATGATTTCCCTCCAAATGGCCGTGCAACTCGGCGAGCAACTCCATATGTGCATATTTAGTTCTTTCTGCTTTGAATATGCAATTTGTTCAAATACAATGCTGCATAATGTTCTTTACTCGACCGACAAAACTGGACTGCTAAAGTTCTAGAGTATGCTAAGCACTCAGGAACATATTTTTTTAGTTTTCTGTGCGTATATTTTTGAACGAGCGAATCCTATAATTACATTAATAATAGAAAAAAAATACATAAAAACATACAATTAAATAAAAAAGCGGCCAAATGCCAGTCGGATTCGCCCAGAAAGGGTTCCGTAGCAGCAAGTAACATAATATAAAAGTTCTAAAGGTAAATTGCGGTTTACGATTTATGACGTATTAAAAAATAACTATCTATGATACCGAGACCGCTATAGTTTTAATTGAAAGTACATACTTTGAGGTATAAATTACATTTTTTTCACACCTCAATTTTTAACTTTGTATTAGATTATCTCAAGACTGGGGGGTTTGATCTACACAGTTTCAAACCAGTTTTTGTTGCATTTTAAAAGACCTTTTCAACGATATCCCACACGTTGGAGATAGTCCAATTTAATTTTTTAAATTCACTTTTCGTTTTATGGGCTGAAAAAAAAATCATTTTTTCATAATTTTAAAAACCAACTTTTGGAACTTCAATATCTTATCTCATATCTTATCTTATCTTATCTTATCTCGTATGACAATCGGTGCAGTAGCGGCGGAGTACGAGCCCGGACGGACAGACGGACGGACGGACGGACATGACGAAACTATAAGGGTTCCTTGTGGACTACGGAACCCAAAAAAAGAGTAAACTGTTTAAAAAACCGAAGTTGTTGGAAACAAAATTATGTTTTTCGTAATAATATAATAACCCCAAACTTGGTAAGGTTGCGTCGTTTTATTACAGGGTTCCTATAGACACTTTCAGGTTCCATCATCAGATCAGCTTCTTGTCATAATAATATTGCATCGTCATCTGATTTACATTAGCATACAAATTTTCTTCTCAATCCGAAACCGAAAAGTGGCTCAAATTTAACTTGCAAGATTTGACCCACAAAACAACAGAACAAGCTAAAAAAACTTGTATAAATATGCATTCCCAAAAATCTACGATCACATGAAAATAAAACACGTATCTGGTGTTTGGGTGCCATAAAATTGTTCGTATTATAAGTTTTAATATTAGTGCAGCATAGCAGTGTGTAATTTATATTTACCTAACTATCGCGAAGCCAAAGGGAAAGTTATGTATTTCGCCGTTATGTATGTATGTATGTCCCTTGGATCCCTCGGATCGTAATAAACATGAGTTATGTGCATTGTACATACTTCATTTGTCAAGGTATCTTCAATGATATCCATAATACCTTGCACTGATTTACAAATAAGGTATTTTTGGAAAAAGTAGTTAACATTCTTCGTTTTTTTTTCTCTTAGATCCAGCATGGTATATTATGTAGGAAGGTTAAGAGCCCGTACTAACCTAAAGTTCTTAGAGCGATCTTAAATATTATCAATATTAACGAAATACTCACTTTGAAATAAAAACACAGCAAAGTTCAGAACTAACTCTAAACATAATAAGTTTCGAAAACACGATTGCTTAAAATTTTCTCTATAGAAGAACTTTGCGAAGTTGCCTCCAAATCACCTCAGAATTATACTAAAACAGAAACTATTTAAGAAATAACTTTGGATTATAATTGTATTAAATATAAGGCAGCCATCATATTTCTTACTTTTTAAATATTTTTTGGGAAACGAAAAATCCTCATAACAAGAAGCAGCCTCATTGACCCACCGCGATTCCCGACGCCCTGCATGGCTCGCTGTCTCGCTTCGGCTGGAGTAAATTTGTGTGCGTGGAAGCGGGAGCAAAATTTAGATTATTGACATCAGGCGCCCTCTTAAGTACATATACCAAACTTCGGTACTCTGCAAGTTCACCTGTCTCGTCGTCTCCTGGATTATAATATCCGACATAAATTATGTACCGAGTAATTACTGGGCTTTGCCCGACTTTACCAGGAATTGGATTATAATATGAAATTACTTTGAGACGTGCACGTTCTGAAGTTCAGGAAAATTTAAAACGGTGTTCATGATTTTACGTTGACGGAGAATGGAGGAGGTTTTTGTGCTGATTCATAAAACTTTTCTGTTTAAGATTTACATAAGCAGCTTTTATATAAACTAGTGCCGCTGTGAGCTGTAGACCTTGCAACCTGTCTTTGCATAAATCACATACTGACCGCTTGAAGTTTATCGTATGAAAAAGTTGTAGTAGGCGACATGTTGACAGCCGGAAATTTGGACATCCGGAATTCGGTTACACAAAATATTTTTTAGGTGGACTAAGATTAGGTCGGACGACTTTTGCAAGGTTTACAGGGAGACGCTGCATGCAGGCCGCTTAGGTTCGGTGGTTTTCGACATCCTTGGGGGAGGCCTATGTTCATATGAAGAAAAATGTTTAATAATGAGACCAGATGATGTCCAACCAACCACATCATATTAATTATTGTTAATCTCCAACAAGAGCAAGTTCAAAATGCTGTTTTTAGGGTTCCGTACAAAAATGAAAAAACGGAACCCTTATAGGATCACTCGTGCGTCTGTCTGTCTGTCCGTCCGTCTGTCACAGCTAATTTGCTCCAAATCTACTTGACCAAATCAAGTAAAATTTTGTAGGACGGTGTAATCCTATGACCCAAATACACATGTGCAAAGTAAATAAATATTTTTTTAAAATAAGGGTCATTTTCGAGGGACAAATAAGGAAATAAAAAAAAAGTTTTGCAAACCTTACTGTGTCATATATCAAATAAAAGGGCTCGTTATAAGGATCTCAAATATATTTTTATATTGTTGTAAAATAAATATTTTTGATTTTATTCATGAAAGAAGACGAAAATTGACCATTCCCCCCTGATCTCCGAGACTACTGAACCAAAAATTTTGAAAAAATACAAAATATAGTTCATTGCTTGTAGATTACAGGAAAACCTATAAGAATTCAATTATTTGTACGGAACCCTCTCCACGCGAGTTCAACTCGCACTTGGCCGGATGTTTGCTTTAACACTTTATTGCACTTTTAAAAATTTAAATTCAATTTAATTCAAAATATCTTTATTATCATAGGATATTTATAATATCTCTTAATAATAGTCACTTTGTTTTGTTTTGCACAAATGTTGACGTCAAATCGTTACTTAAAGCTAAGTTTACGCCGCTTCCTAGGCGCAAGTGCAGAAGAAGCGGCAACAAACTGCACTGCACGTTTTCTCCAAAGACGTCAATTAACAAACTAAAAACTTGAAATTAGTTATATAGATGGACAGAGATTACATTGTTTATTATGTCATAATTAAATTGAATTATAAGAATTACGAAATTTAAAATAATGTCAATTTGTAAATTTAGTATGTACCAATGTACCTAAATTATGACATGTCTAAGTATACAAACCTTTAAGAGGGACCCGCGCCAAGCTCAAGCCAGACCTTATTGTCTTTAAGATAGTCATCGGTCCTATAATAAGCCTTCTCATTTAAACAAATATCTTTAAAGATAAGAGGAACTGTTCCATCGTATCTTTAAAGATATCCATGAATATTGTATTGTAATATACGTACATACATAGTGGCGAAATACATTACCCTCCTTTTGGCTTCGCCGCAGTCGGGTATTAAATAAAACAGCTACACTTTGCAAAGCAGTCTTGTTTCCTGTAAATCTTTTTCTGAGCTCTAGATTTATTTATGCTAGGGTAATCGTGCGATTTATCCCATAACTTTACGTTCGATAATTACGTAGTAAATTGTAATTAACGGCATCTCCCATACGTGTCGTAGATGCAGTGTAAAGGTGGAAACACACGAGCCTGAATGTTATCAGCAGCTGCAAAATAATGTTTGAGTTTTCATATTGACCGAGCAAGCGATGCGTCTCAATTTCCAGATTGTACAATAACGCTTTTAGACCATCTGTCTGTTTTCGCATACAGGTTGCTTTTTTTAACCGATTTTGATGGAAATTAGCACACAAGTTCCTTGATTTATTAAAAATTTGAGTCGATCGCGAGTTTTGATTTGAGACCAATTTGAGAGGCACACTAATCAGAGAAATAAAAATTATAATTGAGATACACTGTGTTCTACAACATAACCATGCCTCTAACTACCTCAGTTTCTATTTTAATTATTTAAAACAAAAAATCTACAAAATACTACCGTCTCAGAACCAGTAAATACGGTAAACTTTCCCGTGCGTACACGAGCTAAGCCGCTGCAAGCTTTGCACTTCATTATCATTACCGCTGGCGCTCAAACTGAGATACACTGCGTTCTACATTATAAACACGTGGCCCTGACGAGCTCAGTTTCAATATAATAATAAGACAAATACTCCTTAGATATTACTACGAGGTGTTGCAGCGTATGAGAATGTCATTGGATTTTATACGGTCGAGCGGATTTTGCTGTATTTTCCGGGATCCATTTTTGCGGGATATATTTTTCAAATATGCTTCTTTCAATATAATCAAAGTCTTTTGTGTAGATTCCAGGCTATAATAGGATCACTATTTCTCTGTCTTGACTTAATATACCTAAAGACGAGCAACAGTTAGCGACCCTGGTCGGCGTTTAGTGTCACGAATTGTTGCGCGTCGCTGACGGTCGGTGACAGTCGCGACTGTCGGTCGGACAGTCGGCAACCGTCCGCGGTACAATTTTTTGTCGTCGCCGACTAGTATTGCGAACTATCGCTGGTACACCATCGCTTATCTTTAAGAACCCTTGGGGTTGGAACACATATTAGCACGGAACAGCACTTTTCTATTCTGCTATCCTTTTCTGTCACTCAGACGCGTCTTTTGCTAGAGCGAGAGAGAGTAAATTCAAATTCAAAAATATCTTTATTGTCATAGGATATTTATGATATCTCTTAATTATAATCACTTAGTTTTGTTTTGCATCGTTACTTACAGCTAAGTTTACGCCGCTTCCTAGGCGCAAGTGCAGAAGAAGCGGTAACAAACTGCACTGAAGCATTTTCTCCAAAGACGTCAACTAACAAACTTAAGAGATTACATTGTTTGTTATATCATAATTAAATTGAATAATGAGAATTACGAAATTTAAAATAATTTCAATTTGTAAATTTAGTATGTACCAATGTACCTAAATTATGACATGTCTAAGCATACAAACCTTTAAGAGGGACCCGCGCCAAGCTCAAGCCAGACTTTTTTGTCTTTAAGATAGTCATCGGTCTTATAATAAGCCTTCCCACAAAGTACTTTCTTTACATAAGCTTTGAGTTTTCTGTCTAGCATATCAAGGACCGATACTGAGCGACTCGGGAGCGACGGAACGCTTCAGCATCTGCCATGCTGAAGCGTTTCGTCGCTCTCTCTCGCTCTAGATAATGATGATGATAGATGTAAGTGATTTTGTCTTTTTCTTTCCCACTTCACAGGGACTTCGAAATCTTTGAAACTCTATTGCTACAGAAAATACTTTATGTCATTCAAGAAAATAATCAGAAAGCACATCCTAGGCTTCAATGTAGCACAGCTATGGATGAAACCGGGAATAAACTAAGTTGAGAAAAAAATAATTACAGGCAAACTACATTGAAACAAAAATAAACCCAAGATCACATTCAGACATCGCTTAGTTTCAACTCCCAAACGCCGCATAAATAAAAATATATTTTAAATCGCCGCTCGTTAACCGGAAGATTAAAGTTGCACGATTGCTGATGCATTTAAAAGTGTTGGAAGGAAATTGCTTTTACCGACTAAAAGCATCATAAAAATAAGGAACATTTCAGGTTTCAATTTGCGATTTTATACCGTGATATATAGTTATAGAGCTTGCAGTTAGAGATAGATAAATTTAGCTTAGCTTATTTTACTAATCTAATCTTTAGACTAGTAATTTATTAAAAAAGCGGCCAAGTGCGAGTCGGACTCGCCCATGAAGGGTTCCGTAGCAGCAAGTAACATTTTACGATTTATGACGTATTAAAAAAACTACTTACTAAATCTCGTTCAAACCTAGGTATTTTCGGTGGAAGTTTGCATGGTAATGTACATCATATATATTTTTTAGTTTTATCATTCTCATAATTTAGAAGTTACAGGGGGGCGGGACCAACATTTTACCACTTTGGAAGTGTCTCTCGCGCAAACTATTCAGTTTAGAAAAAAATTATATTAAAAACCTCAATATCATTTTTCAAGACCTATCCATAGATACCCCACACGTATGGGTTTGATAAAAAAAAATTTACTTTCAGTTCTAAGTTTGGGGAACTCCCAAATTTTATTGTTTTTTTTATTTTCCTGTAAAAATCTTAATGCGGTTCACAGAATACATCTACTTACCAAGTTTAAACATTATAGCTTTTATAGTTTCGGAAAAAGTGGCTGTGACATACGGACGGACAGACAGACATGACGAATCTATAAGGGTTCCGTTTTTTGCCATTTGGCTACGGAACCCTAAAAGCTAGCTAATGAACTAAGCCAAGTTAGTGGTCGGTTATACTTATCGGGCTAGTTTTCCAGGCCCGGGTAGGAAGATAGCGAAAGATAGCTAATAAGTAACTTAATTTTTAGATTGAAAGCTAGTGAAATACTAAGGTGAAGGGATAAGCAAATGGCCTTGAAGTGTTAAATAAATTGTTAACTTGTAAATATGGTGATATATATTATTAGCAGAGCTTGACTTGGGCAGTGTCGAACCCCCACCGCCGCCTATAAAAGGGGCCGTTCAGTCGTGAGCGAGCCCATTTGCCTCTCGTCCGTCGCCCGGTAAGGTGGTTGGTTTCGACATTGCGTAAGTCCGTTCCTATTTATCAATTTTGTTGTGTTGATTTTTGCTTTGAATAATAACGGTTGTTTTTGATATTGAAATTCGTGCCAAATATTGTTTAATTGTTTTTCTAAAATTAAATTATTGTTAAAGTTGTCACAGTTGTATTTTTTTTTTAAACTTAATTACTTAAAGTAGCTTATATCAGAAGTGGGATAGATCTCTACTCACAATTAGCCTTGAAATAGCAAACAACCGTTACTTTTAAAGCAAAAGGAAAAATGCCACGTGTGTCAAGTGAACGTCGCGGCAGGCGCCGCTCACGATCGCGTGATGATGTGCGGTCGCGCCGTACGTGTTATGATAGATCGCGTTCGCGTTCTCGTCGAAATAACTCGCGTTCTCGTGGCGATAGGTCACGCTCGCAGTCTCACGTGCAGTCGCAATCACGGTCCCGATCGCGTAATAATAACACGCATTCCCGCCGCGGTCGTTTGCATCGTAGTGACAGTAATTACTCGTGTGAAAGGTCAAGGTCAAGGCCGATTAACTCGCGATGCCGCCGAAGCAAATCACGTCCTTATCCTAGTGATGACTCAGTGAAAGTTGCGTTAGGTACGATTATGTCGCGGTTAACGGCTATTGAGGAAAACACAGCCGGTAGTTCGCGTGTCCCGTCATCCCTTCTTGACAACACACCTCCTTTAGATAAAAGCAGTGCGTCTGCGACCCAATTACTTGTTGATGCGTTGGGTACGTTAACAAAAAACAAATCTAGCAACTATTACGTGTCAAACTTTGACCCAGCTATAAATAATTTCGAGGTGTGGTGTGATGAGGTGGAGAGGGCTAGGCTCGCGAATCGTTGGGACGATCTTGAGTGTTTTTCGCGCGTTGCTCATTGTTTAAAGGGTGATGCAAAGACCTGGTTGAACGAGAGGGCTACGAATGACCGCTCGTGGTCGAACTTTATTAAGGAATTTAAATCGTTATGTCCGCAAAAAAGGAATTACGCGCAGGTTCTTCATGAGGTTATAAACTCCACGTCTGAGAAGTTTCAGTCGTATGCAGAGTATGCGCGTCGTTCTTTACTAAGGTTACGTGTAATAAAGGGGTTAAGTGAGGAACTTATGGTACAAATAGTTATCCATGGTATCAGTGATGTACAGGTTCGTGCCGCGGCTACTAATGCTGACTTAACGACAGAAAACCTGGTTTCATTTCTAGCCACCTATGTTAAACCTACCCGTAAAACCGATAATCGTAACTTTGATAAGCCGACATCAAATTCCAGTTTAGTTAAAAAGCGTAATTTTAATAGTTCCGGAAAATCCGATAATAAGTGTTTCATTTGCGACCAAACTGGTCATTACAAAGAGAAATGTCCGAAGAAGCGTAGCACTACCGATAAAACCGTTATAAACGCAAAACCTGCTTGTTCTTTCTGTAAGAAAGTAGGCCACAAGGAAAGTGACTGTTTCGCTAAGGCTCGATCCGAGACCCAAAATAACAGTCAGCGAAAAGTTAATTTGTGTACTGAGCTTTTAAACGCAAAACAGAACAACGATGTAAGTACAGCCGTAATTCAAGGTATACCGGTTGATATCCTTATAGACAGTGGCGCACTTGACGTGTCCTTAATATCCTCTGCTGTGATACATCATTTTTCTGGTTCACGGAAACAGATAAACCGTTCTTTGAAGGGAATAGGCGATAAAGGTTTTGTTGCCCGCGAGTACATTACTCTTACGGTCGAGTTTAGTAATATAGCACTTGAAGTCGATTTTGTCATAGTACCCGCGTCATACATGAATACGCCTATTATCATAGGAACAGACGTTCTCAACCGCGATGGCGTTACATTTATTCGGACAAAACACGGTCAGTACTTAACTCACGCATCGGATAGTGTACTAAAGGTCAATACAGTGACTGAGCTTGATAAAATAAATACACCCCTTGAAGGTGCAGAGCTGGCCAAGTTGATGGTTGTCATAAGTTTTCTCAATTTTTAATATCCGGTACGGCAACTACGACTGTAAAGTCTGGAAAAATGCACATCAACTTGACTAGCGACGTACCTGTGGCATACCACCCGTATCGTTTATCTTACCAAGAAAAACTTAAAGTTCGGGAGATTTGTCAAGACTTGCTAGACAAAAAGATTATTAGAGAGTCTGATTCCGAGTACGCAAGCCCGATCATTTTGGTCAAGAAAAAGGACGGTTCAGACAGAATGTGCGTAGATTTCCGTGCACTCAACCGTATAACGGTTAGGGATAGGTACCCCTTACCCTTGATCGACGACCATATTGATCGGCTTGGGGGCTCGAAGTTCTTTTCGTCGTTAGACATGGCCTCAGGGTTCCATCAAATCCCTATTGATGAGGGCTCAATACACAAAACCGGCTTCGTGACTCCTGAATCCCATTTCGAGTATTTGAAAATGCCGTATGGTTTGTGTAATTCTCCCACTTCAATTCTTTTTTAATTCTAATTCAAAATATCTTTATTATCATAGGATATTTATAATATCTCTTAATAATAGTCACTTTGTTTTGTTTTGCACAAATGTTGACGTCAAATCGTTACTTAAAGCTAAGTTTACGCCGCTTCCTAGGCGCAAGTGCAGAAGAAGCGGCAACAAACTGCACTGCACGTTTATCTTATCTTAGCTTATCCACTGTGTATCAGCGTATCATAAATAGCACATTACGCAAATTCATAGAGGCTGGGACTGTACTGGTTTATATTGACGATGTCCTCATAATAAGCATGACTGTCGATGAAGGCATTACTTTGTTACGCGATGTCATGAGGACACTCACTGAGGCCGGATTTTCTATTAATTTACGGAAGTGCTCCTTCCTTACCACAAAAGTAGAGTACTTAGGTCGCATAATAAGCCATGGTCAGGTTAGGCCGAGTCCACATAAAATTGAGGCCTTAGTGAATTCACCTACTCCGACTAACGTTAGACAAGTACGCCAATTTTTAGGCCTTGCTGGATATTTTCGGCGTTATATTGAAGGTTATGCGACAAAAACCGCTTGTATTTCGTGCCTCACCAAAAAAGATGTAAGATTTGAATGGGGGCCTGATCAAGACCAAGTCCGACAAGAAATCGTTAAACAATTAACTAGTGAGCCTATACTTGCGATTTTTGACCCGAACCTTCCTACTGAGCTGCATACCGATGCCAGTAGCGCTGGCTACGGTGCTGTGCTCATGCAAGTTCACGCGGACGGTGGTAAACGAGTGGTAGCCTATTTTAGTAGAGTTACTCAAGGTGCAGAGGCAAAGTACCACTCGTATGAGTTAGAAACGCTGGCGGTCGTCAAGGCACTGCAACATTTTCGCCATTACTTGATCGGTATCAATTTTAAAATCATAACCGATTGCAATGCCTTGAAGGCCACCGAGCGTAAGAAGGACCTCCTACCACGGGTCGCTCGCTGGTGGATTTATCTACAAGACTTTAACTTTACAATTGAATATCGCAAAGGCGTGATGATGGGTCATGCAGATTATCTCAGCCGAAATCCACCAGCGACGCAGGTCAATAATATTGAACGACCACTTAACTGGGCACAAATAGCCCAGTCGGCAGATTCTGAGACCTTCGATCTCATACAAAAATTGAGAGATGGTCTTCTGGACTCAAGTCGGTATGTTTGCCAAAACGATGTTCTTTACTACCGCTATTCACCTGTGGGTGAGGAATCGAGGTTGCTATGTTATATCCCTAAAGGACACAGGCTCAGTTTATTGCGAGTCTTTCATGACGAGCATGAGCATATAGGGGCTGACAAGACTTATGACCTTATTCTAAAACATTTTTGGTTCCCTGGCCTAAAGCAATTTGTTCAAAAATATACCTCCCACTGTCTGATCTGTATTTCTAAGAAACGTGTCCCAAGAGCACCTCGACAACCTATTACGTCATGGGAAAAGTCGGATATCCCTTTCAGTACGGTCCACGTTGACGTACTAGGCCCACTACCAGAGTCAAACGGTTATAAATTTGCCCTTGTTCTTGTTGACTCTTTTACCAAATTTTGCCTTCTGTATCCTATGTACAGACAGGACAGGAACGAATTAAAAAGAGTTTTTAATAGCGCAGTATCTTTATTTGGAACGCCCAAATTAATTGTTTGCGACCGTGGTCGTATGTTTGAATCTTCTGCATTCACTGATTCGGTAAATGAAATGGGTTGTGACATACATTACATAACGCCCGAAATGCATCATTCGAACGGGCAGGCCGAACGATATATCAGGACAGTCCTTAATATGATTCGTCTAGAGAGTAGTAATAAGAAGTCTAACTGGTCTGATACTTTGAGTAAAATTCAGTTAGTTTTAAATGTAACAAAACAAAAAACAACACAGTATTCCGCTCTGTACCTACTTATCGGTACTAATGCGACTACTCCTGTCATACGTGCTTTGATCCGCGACATTGCCGTGGAAACCTCCAGCCCTAACCGTGAAGCCATGAGAGAACTTGGCAGGAGGTCGGCCAAAGCATCGCTCGACAAGAATCGAGACAGCCAGGATGCACGAGTGAATCGTCAGAGACATCCGCCCAGGAAGTTCCAGGTTGACGATCAAGTATTTGTGATAAAGTACTCACAATCTGCTGGGAAACTTGATCCTGGCATGAGGGGTCCATACCGCGTTATTAAAGCCTTACCAAGTGACCGGTACGAGCTGAAACTACTGAGCGGAGCTAAGGGCAAGACGTCCCAGGCTGCTGCTCAATACATGGTACCCTGGAAGGGCGAATGGTGTCCTGAGAGCTGTGCCGCATTTTTTGAAAGTAAGTTCTCAATGAACTTTTTAATGTGTCTTTATGTTACAGTAGCACGCATGATTGTGTGTGAGTGCGCGCGGATGTGAGGCATGTGGCTGCCTTGCTAGTGGGGACAGGCTACCAGCGGGCGAGGCCCGGTTATGGTGTGGTCCCGAGGCTGCCGGTGCTCTGGTGTATGGAGCTCTGGCAAACGCGCACTTGGCGTGTGCGGCACGCAAGTGGCAGGCGCAGTCCTGGGAGACGTGTACTCTGTACGCGTGGCGGGTGCTGTCCCGGCGGGTGCTGTCCCGGTTTACATGTTCTTTGAACGTGTATCAGGCGCTGTCCTGGGAGACGTGTACTCTGTACGCGTGGCGGGTGCTGTCCCGGCGGGTGTTGTCCCGGTTTACGTGTTCTTTGAATGCGTATCAGGCGCAGTCCTGGCAGCCGCTGTGCTGGTTCACGTCTACAACGTGAAGGGGGGAACTTGTACAAGTTCAAGTATGAGAATGAAAGAGACATTTGTTGTGAAGATGTATGCATACTGTTGAATGTGAAGCGTTTTAGTTTTGTATCGAAAGTGTTACTCTGTATGAGGGCCTTGTATGTGCGATGTATGACAGATTAGGCAATGGTGTACATCGTAACAGGCTATTAACGATTTGTTGCTTCTTATGCAGATTGCGATGATGACTACTCTGGTGACGATGCTGGTGGGCCATCGGAGGCCCCTGCTGACCTCGTCGACGCTACCAGCGAGGACGCCGAGCGCACTCCCGCTTCACCTGCCTGTCCTGCCGCAGAGGACTTCTCCAGTGCAGCCGAGGACGGTGCACAATCAGGAGGGCCGTATTAGCAGAGCTTGACTTGGGCAGTGTCGAACCCCCACCGCCGCCTATAAAAGGGGCCGTTCAGTCGTGAGCGAGCCCATTTGCCTCTCGTCCGTCGCCCGGTAAGGTGGTTGGTTTCGACATTGCGTAAGTCCGTTCCTATTTATCAATTTTGTTGTGTTGATTTTTGCTTTGAATAATAACGGTTGTTTTTGATATTGAAATTCGTGCCAAATATTGTTTAATTGTTTTTCTAAAATTAAATTATTGTTAAAGTTGTCACAGTTGTATTTTTTTTTTAAACTTAATTACTTAAAGTAGCTTATAATATATACATATTTCTATATTGCTCTTCGTCATGCACTAGATAACCCTTTAAATTATTTTATGAACCACCGTTGAAAGTATTTACATTAGTCCGTCTAGCTTTAAAACTTGCCTCCGCCAAAAGTGGCCACGGCAAGTTTTAAAGCTAGACGGATCACCAATAATAGTTTCAAATGCAGTTCATAAAATAATTTAAAGGGATATCTAGTGCATGACGAAGAGCAATATGGAAATTATCACCATATTTACGAGTTAAAAATTTATTTCACACTTCAAGGCCATTTCTTACCTCTTCACCTTAATAGACTCGAGTTCAAATGTTATTAGAAGCATAATGCTTCTTTACAAGTTGTAGAGTGCATTTATACACTACAAATACAGTACAGTAAGAAGTAATACGTAAATATATATATTTTTATACAAAAAGCGTAAAGTAATCCACCTGTAACCGCAGCGCAAGCTAAAACCCTTCTTAATTTACAGCTAAATCTATCTTTTATTGCGAGCAGCACTTGTAAATAAATCTGATAATCTAAATCTGACAACAGTGTGAGCTTTTTACTCATGCGATAAGAAGATGTGTAATGTAATAGCCTATAAACGTAAAGATTTTATTCTGAAATTGCATTTCATCGCAAAGAGATGCATATTAGGCTTAGGCTTTAAGTCCGCCGTTTACAATTTTTGTAATAACGTTGAATAAAAAAATTAAAAAATAACTTTTGTTAAGCCCTACTTTCGAGTCGCTTGTTTCATATATGTACTTAATATATTAAATAGTGTACTTTAAATTTATATTTGGAACATTTTGTATGTAAAAATAGTTTTCCCGGCGCTCGTACTTTAATGACATTTGGCAAAATTTAGATACCTAGGGTTCCATTAATGCAATTTTCGTATAGATCTCTATTTCTTTAAATATAAAATTTTGCGTATGTTATTCGCTGATAACTTACTAGCTTTTTTTTTTAAAAAAACGACCTTACTATCAGTAGTGCCAACTTACTCTCAGTAAAATATTTTTTTAAATCGGACCAGTAATTTATAGGTAATGCATTATAATCAAAAAAACACAATACAATCTTTTCTTTTTATAATATAAGTTTATGTAGATAGTCTAGATTTGTAAATACGGTGGGGCGAGGCGCTTACCTATGGTGCAGAGAAGCATTGACATTAAATATATAGAACAGCTATCTCAAACATTGGCCCCTGTTATATTTTTAAATATATGGTAGCGTGAATATTAGCCTATGTATTTAATTTTCAAACAATGAAATCTGGTTATGTACTTACCGATGGAAAGTTTATTATTTTTATTTATTTATTTACGCTTTGCCGTGTTATCTGAAGTATTTTTAGACTTATTGAACACACACCAAGGCATTTTTAATTATGGTTACCATATTTTCTTATGGTTTTCGCTTATAAACTGTTAAAGTACAAGGTGCATAAGAGTTACGAGTAGCAACGGACCAAATGAAGTTTATGGACATAGCTGCTACATCTCTAATGGGGCAGACAGAGCATTTTGTATCTTGCGGCTCTAAGCAGACAAAGCCCAGGGCCGCAAGACTCAAAGGCCACTTTAAACGTAACGGTATATAGGCGATAAAGCGGAAAAGGAATCAAAATAGTGATGGGTTGCATGCCGCATTGTCTATTAACATGACTTACATTTTCGCCCATTCCCTCGATCGGCTCTTATGATATGCGTTGGAAGAGAAGCAGCTGGTATATTCTAAGTTTTTTCTTTTTTTACCAGACCAGCATGTAAGAGATAGCTACAATTAAACGGGACAAAACAGTGATATGTGGTGTCTTCTCTAGTACTTGTACCATAATAGCTCTTTGCAGAGATGAGGGTATTTAACTATTATGCACATGTTAGTAAGTACTACGGGTCGAGAATATTAATTGTGCGCCGCAGGGCTGTTGTACGCCGCTTCAAAGGTGAGTGGATAATGAAATGCCAGTTAAAACAACTTTATTTGTTCGTTTCCGCTCGTTGATCAAAAGCAACTGCATTATTTTTGGACTTTACAATCGTAATACAAGAGGCAACAAAGGAAGTATGTTTTGCTCAAATGAGTTTATTGTTTTATAATAATTATTTATTATAAATTGTGCAGGCTGGCCACGAAAAATAGGCCACCCTCGAACACGTTGGGCAGACAATTTGAGGCCACATAAAAAGAGCTGGTCAACTATCTCCATTGATAGAAGTTTGTAGAAAACTAGAAGGGAGGCTTTTGCCCAACTACGGGACACAGACTTATAAAAAAATGACATTTTTTCCTCTCTTTCAAGTGTAGAAGACACTATGTCTTCTACCACCACCTAGTGGTGACAGACAGTTGTGTGTAGTGGTTTGAAATTGTTTGCTTAATAATTTATTTCATTTGTTGTTGTCCAAGTGGTACACGAACATACCTAAGTTAGATTAAGTACCTATTTAATGTTTTTTCAATTCAAAATATCTTTATTTTTCATAGGATATTTATAATATCTCTTTACTAGGAATGATGGTTCAGAATGAAGCAGAGCATTATCCGGTAAGTAGCCTCCTCTCGCCATCCCTGCCATGCCGCGGCGTGTTGGGTGACCGGCTAATTTCCCAACACTGCGAATTCCTGTGTACTTCGGTGCACTAATCTCAATAAACTTTCTGACGTGCGATCTAAATAAAAAGAAATCCAATGAATCCATTGTTTTCCAGTGACCTTGTCCAGGTTGAGCTTTACAGTACGTGGTCGCCATTTGAGAACCTTTCTGTCCCATCGATCATCGGTTCGTTGGGCTTTGTAATCTTTTACCTATCAAATACTACACGTATTTACTCAAGAATTAATTTAATAATAATGCAACGCGATAGTTTAAAAGTATTTACTCAAGAAGTTCGTAAAAGATGAAAAAAACTATAACAAAATCCTGTTAAAAACATTCAGTAACAAACCGTGCGCAAAATCAATCATTCATCAGTGTTTCTTTGAATAATTGAACATCCCTCCTTTCCAATCAACTGCATGTTTCAACCACGCTCGAGTTTAATCACCGACCTATTGACCGCGCTTTAAAATTAAACATTGACAAGTGAACGAGTGAACGAATGATCGACGGCATGGCAATGAACGAACGAACGTAAAGCCCTAATTGAAACACGACGGCTCAATCCGGTCACATTAAATTTGACGTTCAAAAAACATGAACCAAAAAACGTAATGGAGATATACGGACAGACTTGACCAAAGCTAAGCGTTTTGAAATTGATATAAAGATTAACTAATACTGATGTATTCTTTGCTTTAAGAAACCAATGGGAGTTTAGAATTAGGTATACATCGCTATCTTTTCTAATGAGTCAGTAATGAAATTCTTTTGTTTGTTAAAGTCCACTTAACTTACATTACCACGTCAGACAGATATACCTATATCACATTATCACGTCTTTATCCCTACCAGCGCAGACAGAGCTTAGTGTGATGGTGGGCGTGAAGATGACAAAAGGGAATAAAAAAAGTGATAGGTTGCTAGCCGCATCGCCTGTTACATGATTCAGATTCTCGTCCAGAGATCATCACTTTCCGGTTGCATCCTCAGCTGTGCTGCTTCGGAGCCCGGGGTGCGCTTTACCACTTTTTCTTCTTCAAATATAACAAGCATGTTAATGGTCACCCAAGGATGCCAAAGACCTTGCGTAGTGGAGAAGAAATAGCTGGAACAGTTTAAATACGTGACACGTATACCTATACGTGACAAGAAAATATTCCAAGTTTTTGTTCCCAGACCAGCATGGAAGAATAGAATACACTACGATAGAGGCTACTAGAATGTAACAAATTCGAATAGTAACAATTTCAGTTTCTATATTTCTTTTTTCTATGTCTTGCTTGAAAACTAAACTTCCAATATACACAAACGCATTTTATCAACCTCCACTCGACTCTGAGTTCATGGTTTGGAAATTTAAAATCGAATGTTCAGTTGAAATACGATTTTCGCTCAGCACTGACAGCCGATTTATTCAAAGGAGTGTCGCAATACGAGCGTCCCATTTAATGGAGGTACACTAGTTTTTAGTTTTACGGATTACTTTGTCATCATCCCAGCGTATTCCCGGTTGAATCCTCAGAAGTAACGCTTCAGAGCCCGGGGTCCGCTACCTAACCTAGGTGATTTGACGAGGTTACTGGTTTTTACACAAAGCGATTGCCGTTTGACCTTCGAACCTCCAAAACCAGACTAATCCTAGGATAGGTTTAAACAAACGCTTAATGGAGTTCGGGACCCACAGCTTTTCGTGCCTTCCGAAACACAGAATCATCTTTCTTTTCTGATTATCCGAATCAGGTGATTCAAGTCTGCAATATCCTAATGAGTCTGGAAGCAACTTTTCAATAACTAACAATAATAATTTATTATAATTTATTTATTATTACATCAAAGTAAATAACTCAAGTAAAATTATAATAAATATCATCTGGGATTGGCACTTTTCGATTTATCTAAATTATTCACTACAATTTTCACGCTGTCAGACGCAGTTTCCTTTCAATATGAATAGAATATTTTTAAGCCTCTCAAGACAGTATCAGTGCTCCCGTTGGTATTTATTTATTCTTTATTTTTTATTAAAATAATTAATATGTAATAAATGTGTAACTCACGTGAAAAGACACACTGGCCGACATGTTTCGACCTCATTCGAAGGCCTTCCTCAGGGCAAATATGGTCATATACCTATGCTATTATCTTAAACCCACAAGTGTTTTTAAATGAATTTTCTTTCCTGTTCCAACAAAAATATTAATAATGCAAATCCCGCCAGCACTCCACGTCCTGTCTATTCCGCTCGCGCAGCATATTAACATTATTCCATGTTAGTTTATTTACAAGCGCTGCTTGGAATAAAAGGGAGTTTTAGCTTCAAATTAAAAAGGATTTTAGCTTGCACCGCGGTTACAGAGAAAAATATATTCTGCGCTTATTTGGTTGACTTATTTAAAAACACAAAGCTTTATAATTTTAAACTTCAAGGAATTTACATGTAAAATGCCCGTCCATCCTTATCATCACGTTCTTAGTTGTTAACGGGTATTTCTGTACGGCCCTGGGTGTGTTCTCTCCGGGTTTGTGTCCAACGATGACTACACACAAATAAAAAGTAAAAAAAAAAAACATTTATTCGTACAAGCTTTTACTGTGAGGCCTAAGAATTTATCAACACAAATTTAATGAACCCAAACTCGATGGAGTTCCGTCGTTTTATTACAGGGTTACTATAGCTACCTTTCGGCTCCATCATCAGATCAGCTTCTTGTTATAATAATATTGCATTGTCATCTGATTTACATTAGCATACAAAAATTCATCTCAATCAGAAACCGGGAAGTGTGGTCACCCAAGGATGCCAAAGACTACGCGAAATCAAGAAGAAATAGCCAGTGTAAAATATTTGGCTATAATTTGACGACCAGCCACCTGCCTGACGTCAACCCTCTTTGGGAATTTATTTGTGCTAAAAGTTCGCCGCTCGACGTCAACCCTCCTTGGAAATGCAATTGTAGCACGAGATGTTTGTCCTTAGTCCTATAGTTGTCTCTTACGACATCCACAGAAAAGATGGAGTGGTCCTTTTCTAGAGTTTGTATCGAATGGACGCAAACGCAAATAGTCTATGTAAAAACTCGTCTAAAACGCTCATTGTCTAAATAGCATGTCGTCATAATAGGAAGTCTCCCTGTTTTTCTACAAAGTTGTTATAATAACAGATACCTAATAGTTGTTTATCAATGCTATTGTCTGTTATTTAGCCATACAAAGTTTATTGTGAAAAATGACAGCCTGAGCCCGTCGCATGCATGAGAACACTCAGACATCACGCACACACGAACGCCACATTAACGGGAAGCACCTGTTAATTTTCCAAATTGCCGCGGTGTACATTTGCCTTAATACTGCGATGGATCATTGAAAATTAGAGACTAGTTAAGGGGAAGATGAAGTATTACCACAAAAACATTTATAAACAGAATAAAAAAAGCTATTGAGTCCTCATGGACCTCGAGTAGTTGTAATACATACATACATGCAATCACACCTGTTTCCCACAGATAGGCAGAAGGAATGAAACATTATATTATACTTAATACAATTAAAATTGAAAGGTATGTCGCTTCAGTCCAAGGGCGGATCTGGGGGGGGGGGGTCATGGGGGTTTTGACCTCCCCTCCTCTAGGCTGGGTGTGCCACTGCCACTTCACCATCCACGGCTGAAGAGAGTGAAGTGGCAGCGGAGTCAGGACATACCGCAGTCAATTTCTAGCCGGTAACGTAAGAGAAAAGATTGTGCTCTGAAAGTTCATGGTTCGAGTCTCTGTAAGTAGATGCAGATTTTTTTTAATTTTCTCCGGTACTTTATAAATATATATCGATCTTTCAAGCTAGGTCTTACAAAGTGACTAGTTACTGTAGGAACATTTTTTAAATTACTTATTCCATTCCTAATCAAATCCTTCCACCATACCCATCTAAGATTATCTGTCTAACGCAATCTCAAACCACTTAAGTATATATTAATTTTGATAGAAATTGAATCCCTAGGACAAAAGCTTGTTAGTACGAGCACTAAAACAGCTTCATTTTCCAGCTATTTCCCAGGCATCCTCTTAACAGCAGATCGTTGAAAAGGCTTGTTAATTACACTCCTGACGGAACGCTCATAACACAGAACATAAAAAGGAAATAAGGAAATGTGTAATGTTTATTAACCAACTATTTTTGAAACAATACGTGTGACAATCAAAAGGTTAGGAAGTGATAAAAATTAAGGAAATGCACGGTTATGTGACGGTTAGTTAGATGAAAGAGTGTTTTTTTATAAATCTCGTCTTCATCCAAAAATTTCGTGCAGGCCTCTATAAGTTATCTTCACTTCTCTTTATTTTAAGCAGTAAAAATCTACCAAGAATGCCGTTGTTAAGATAATTTAGTCAGGTTCGTAAAACGTTTGCCACTGTGGTTTCTGTCCACAAACTATGGATCCATGCCCACTTAATTTAAATTCAAAATTAAAATTCTTTCTTTAAAACACCTGCACTTGAGAGATCTGATTGCCTCAAATAGGAAACCTATAGAACTGGTCATTCAAGAGAGTGAAAAATTAAATATAATCGACTCGAAAAGAAGAAGTTAGAATCAAGTTGTTTATACTACGTTGATACTCGTATAATAAGTTCCCTTATTTTTTGTAAGATTGTAAAATCTTTAAAAGGTTACGACGTCCTTGGTGTAATAGTCAACATGCTAGTCCACCAATATTTTCTTCCAATTCTGCGTTCGATCCCTAGCCGGGGCAAGTTGGAAATGGACTTATTCAAATTGTTCTGATTTATAAAAAATAAATTAAATAAAAAATTAAATTTCTTATTATAGTTATTTTTAATGCTACAGGTAGGTTTTATTGCATTTCAAACCTCAAGGTAAAGAGCAACATAAATGTGTTGGAATATAATACCAACAATGTCAGTAGCTTTGTTTCCATGCCCGTATTGTTTCATTCACATAATTTGTTTCGAGCACGGTTGTAATCCAACTGAAATGGTTTATTATGCCTCTGGGTTATTAAAATTGTTGGTAAGTGGAATGAATACGTCATATAATGTATTTTAAACATGATTGACTCTAATTTAAACAATGTCGAGACTGGGCGCGTCCTTTGTTAGGCATAATGTTGATGTTGTGATGCTTTTTCGATTATGTCTATCAATTTGAATCAAATATAGTTTTATATAACAGAATAGAAGGGTTTATTTTATCAAGTACTACATGTCACATTTTGTTAGTAATACTTATAAACTAGGAATTAGTAAAATGTTGCTATTACTTTAAACAGTAAAATGTGTAAAGCCCACTCCTCGTAGTGCAGGCACTACAATGCTGCGCAGCAGTGGTTAACATACCGGCAGTCCAGCCTACTTGCAATCATATTCAGGATGCTGTTTTCGCTGGCCCGCACACCCTGCGCACTTAGGTTGCGCATCTTAGCGTAGAAGCAATCTACTCGCGCCTTAGCGAACATCCCTGATGCACTACAGAGCTAACAGGATCTTGAACGCAGTACATAAATCTCGTTGCTGAACGCAATATAAAATTGGAAACGTTGTAAATTTTTTGAGTATATCTAGCCCACAGGCCACACGTGCAGAAAGCTCTAAATAAAGTTATTTTGTTGAGCAAACCTGCGGGCTAGCATATTCGTTCGCTCTCTCTGACAACGCTCTCGGTCCAACTTCGAGGTCGGGAGTCAACTCATGAGATATTTTAATTTATATACTCTCTTATCGTATCTTTAATAATAAGACTTTGTTATCAATTTTACAACTATTGTTGACTTCAAATCGTTTCTACTTTACGAAAGCTACTTTTAGTGCCGCTAAGCGGTAACAAACTGTCCTGCAGCATTTTCATTAAAGACGTCAACTCACAATCTTATTTCCATGTGAACAAAATTAAAACAGGTCCACAATTTTTAAACATTATCTGGAACATTTTGCGACGTAGAACAAGGAAAAACAATGTTTTCCCGGTCGGTCGCCAGGATTACGTGCAAAAGTTTCACATTACGCAAAATCAAGGACTCATATAAAATTCCAGAAACCAAATATTAGTCTCTGGGCACGTCGCCAGTAAATCTTAAAGATGTAAAAATATACCACTATAGAGATAGCGAGCCAATATCATGAGAAAACAAACGTGAAAATTGCCTGGATGTAATAGTTTCCATAAAAAAGTTTGTTTGAAATAACTTTATTGTACCATAAAAAAAGTATAAAAGACAACGTAATACGAAAGAGCAAATATACAAAGGCGGACTTATCCCATGTAGGGATCTCTTCCAGTCAATCTGCGATAGATTGAGAGTGTGCAGCCGCCCGTGAAATTTGAAGGTAAAAGAATGTATTTTTTTTTATTTATTTGACTGTTAGTTAAGTTTTACTGCGCACATTTGCCAAAAGTGGCCGTTTTTCGCAAATGTGCGTAGTAAAGCTTAACGTTCTTACTTTAAACTGTAAACAGTAGTTTGAAGGGTTATCTAGGGCTTGGTAGAAACAAAATTTTGAATGATGTCTCCGTTTCCTTTGAAAATTTTACCCGGAAATTTCAGGTACGTCCTTAAGAGTTACAGCCGCCTAAAAAATTACATACGGAAGGATGAAATGACACGGAAGTGGACTATTGTGGACTCTGATTAGCAAATAATGACGAAGATACATCGGATTTAAATTTCACTAGACGGTGAAGTTAATCGCCTCCACTTCGAAACTTTGATGTTTGTGAATTTTCACTACTATAATAAACCGAAAATTTCGGTCGATTAATATTTTTGGAAAATCTGACGAACTTAATAAAATATTACTTTTCGGTTCCAGCCCACATCCCTATTTACCTAAACAAAGTTGTAGCTTGTTTAAAATGGGTAGTAAACATGTAAAGTTATGAAAAATAAACTTTCTAGGAACGTGTAACTCCGGAACTCTACTCTGAGCGCGGCCCGCGGCGCCGTAAGTACAATTTAATTTTCCAAAACCATTAGTTCATCTAAAGAATATTGAACTAATGATTCTGGCTTTTCTTGCATGATGGTCTGAGGGAAAAGAACACTTCGAATGTACCAGCTGCTTCTCTTCCTACGCAGATTGTAAAAGCCGATCGAAGAAATAGGCAATGCGGCTAGCAACAAGTCACTATTTTGATTCTTTTTTCCACCTCTGCGCCCACCATCATGTTAATAGTGGCCTTTGGGTATTGCAGTTCCTCCTAGTATCCAAGGCTCTGTCTGCTAAGAGCTGCAAAACTCAAAACGCTTTGTCTGCCCCATTAGGGATAAAGACGTGGATAAAGACGACGTATTGCATGATTCTGGTTAATTTAACTCGATTACCGGACTTCAATCACAATAATAATTACTGTCGAACACGTCTTTCATTCCGAAGCCAAATATTGTCGGAAGTAATTCCCGCGTCTGAGCAAACTCGACTCAATCGAAAACTCAAACACAACACATTACGACATTTCCAGAAATTATTCGATTTGTAAAGCGATGGGAATTGACAAAGATAATTGTTTCAGCGCAAAACGAATTGCTTGATGGCCTGATTTAATAATGTTTTGTTTCATAGATAAAAGCAAAGTTTCTTCACTTGTCGTTCATATCCTCTAAGGTTCATCCAAGAGTTTTTTTGGACAACCCGACGATATCTCTTCAAACGATCTTTGTATTTAAAGTTGGAAATAGCCATAATTTTAAAAATATACCTAGTTCTGGATAAAAACCGAAATGAAAGATCTTCTTCTTATCGTGTTGTATTAACTGCTTCCGTGGTCCAGTGGTCAAAGCGTTTGCCTTGTGATTTGGAGGTCGTAGGATCAAATCCCACTGGGAAGCATACTTTATGAAAAGTTGTTTCCAGTCTGGTTAGGATACATCATCATTCTTTTCGGATAATCATGTGGATCAATCACTTTATTATCGGAAAAGAAGGATGATTCCGTGATTCGGAAGGCACGCAAAGCCCAAACGCCGTCTAGAGTTTGTTTAGCTATCCTAGGATTGGTTCTCGTCTACAATCTTGGTTGCGGAGGTCAGACGGCAGTCGCTCTGTGTAAAAACTAGTAACCTCGTCAAATCACCTAGGTTAGGTAGCGGACCCCGGGTTCTGAAGCGTTACCGCTGAAGATGCAACCGGGAATACGCTCGGATGTTAATGATTATGACTTATTATTTAATATTATTATATTTTTATATTAACCACTTGCTAGCTTTGGTTTATCAAATGAAGCGTGCCCTTATCTACGTCAAATGTTGATCGAGCAGAGCAAACAGCCCCGTAATCACAGCGTAGTCGAGTTTTTCTTGATTTTTTGCGAATCTAAACATGCAATATTAAAAAGAGTGAAAGTACTTATTATTTTAATACTACCCACTGATAAATTTACCATTAGGTGATTGGTTTTTCAAATGGAGCGTGCCAGCAACTACGACAAATGTTGATCGAACAGAGCAAACATACACGTAATCGAGTTTTCCTCGAATTATTGCCAATCTAAACAGCACTGCAGTATTAAGCGACTAAGTGGAATAGTACAAGTACTGCCTTAGAATAATTAACATTACCTATATAAGTGTCTGACTAGCCGCATCGACTAATAAGATGAAATTTGATGGTTTTTTGATGGATGATGAGGTTTGATGGTCCTATCTTAAAGTAATGGGTAGCTTCTCAAGTGATGCCATCTATTGTAATTGCGAAAGCCATCAATTATATCTTACTAGACTATGGTAGTAAGACGTAATTTATGGCTCAGGTTCAATATTAGTAACAAATTATGGAGAAATCTGAAATAAATTTATTTATATTATTATACTCTATATTTGATTTTATTCTTAGGTTAGGATATAATACGTCTATAAAAAGTTATATAAAATTATTATAAAAACTAGCTGCCCGCTGGTAGCGGGGTAAGGCCCAAGCTACCAGCGCGACGGTAGGGCTGCAGAGAGAAAATATATTATATTATTATTAGACTAACAAACCGTTACTATTTGATTTTGTTGTCAACCTGCACAACAACCATTATGCAGAAATCGTCCTCCTAAAGAAATATAACAAAATTGCAGGCATAGGTTAGCCATCTAACGAACCATTCACCATCGCCCCCAAATGAAGTGCACAAACTGAGTCCAAGCGGCCGTGGCGTCTTTTATTTGCAGAAAAAAGTGGCTGCGAAAATTCACCAGCGCCGAATTAAAAGGACGCTGCAAACCGTGGAAAACGCCAAAAAAGGCGGGAATACGTCAAAAAAGGTGGAAAAAAAGCGCCGACAATACCGCCACTTGTTAACTTTGGTGATACGGAGAGCGACAATGCGGTTGCCAATTTCTGCTGCATTGATTTTTATCGAGCTATTTCATTTTTAGCCTAATTTTGCTTCGACGTTGCCATATAATTTCTTCGATAATTGCGGGTTTTGTTCTTTTAAGCTGGTCTAAGAAAACACAAAACAAAGAACTATTACTACTTTGAAACGATTACGTTACATCATTATTACGAGTACCGGTGTGATCTTCGTCCACCGACATGTTATTTTTCTCCAACTCTTGTCACATACTACACTCACAGTGTCCATATTCTGTAATCTGTAACGCAATCGTATTCTGGTGATTAACCGATTGTGCACCAAACCGGGGTTGTGTTTTGTTAATAACTGGATTCCACGCTGCTGACAATTATGGAGATTTTCTCGGTTGAAATTGTAAGGAT
The DNA here is from genome assembly GCA_963576875.1 of Acrobasis repandana. Lineage (NCBI taxonomy): Eukaryota > Metazoa > Arthropoda > Insecta > Lepidoptera > Pyralidae > Acrobasis > Acrobasis repandana. The sequence goes on along the minus strand of OY756229.1, from coordinate 20,261,518 downwards.
GTTTCTTTATTTCATCAAAACGTCAGTAAAAATAAATTAAAAATGTCAGTATCGCGTTAATACCCATATGCATTAATTTAATAAAAAGGAGCTGCTGCTACTGTAGTTATCTTACTGCGCAGATTGTAAAAAATGAATTATAGAAATGGGCGAGAATCTGAACCATGTTGGGCGATGCGGCTTGCATCCTATCACTATATTGTAGTTCAGTTTTCCACATTCACAAATTACTGAAAATAACCTGATGGTCTTGGCTCTAGGTCGAAATTAAAATTTATGTTTGTCTCATTAGCATTCTAAATTTGATGTTTTTTTTTAGGAGTTTACTTTTACATGTGACAATCTTTGTTTAATTTTCTTAGAAAAAAAGAAGATATGTCTTTCTGATGGAGAATCAGTTAAAGAAGCTTTGACAATCTTTGCATACAAATGTGATGATAAAAAAGTTAAAACTAAAGCAGACAGTTTTCCACTCTTTTCTGATTTTTCAGTGATATTTACGGTCATAAGAAATAAAGTCACACTAAACCAACTTTAATTCTTGTGACCGTAAACATCACTGAAAAATCTGAAAAGGAAAATATGCAACTTTTATGTTTTTAGTATATTTACTTTTTGGAAGAATTGTATGACGTATACTTTAAAAAACACGTCTAGCACGCGTGGAGAGTGTAGACAAAATCCTCTGACTACTCTAGCTAATACGAGTATTATTGCTCTGGTAGTACAGACAGGGTTGTGCTCCTGCAGTGGAAACTAAAAAAGACCTGAAGATGATGTTCCTAGCTTTGTTTTGTTTTAAAAAATACATTCGTTTTTTTCGTAAAAATTACATTAGATTGTTCGTTTTCATTTTTTTGTTGTTGCCGGACAAATATACATATCTCGCAGTTCATCATGCTAAAAGGAATTGCATAGTTGCAAGCTATTGTTTCGTAAGAGTGGAGCCATAGTTCTTCACCAATGTCAAAAAAGTCGAAAAAGAAACAGCATTTAAAGCGCCATGTAACGATTGCCAATTTGCGGCCGCCTCGTATCGGTTTGTAGTGGTTTAATTAAAATTCCCGACACTCAAACAGTGGTTTCGTGATGGGATGTAATCAAGAATGTATTGAACGAATTGTTGTTTCGTCATTAAATACTTATAAGCCTTAATAGATCAAACAGAATGTACAATGGCGGACTTATCCCATAATGGGATCTCTTCCAGTCAGCCACGTATCAGCGAATGGAAAATGAAAAAAAGGGCATAATGGGCTAAAGTCAAAGCGTACAAGTTCAATAGAAATTAATTGTTTACTTATAATCTAAAACATATGTTTGATGGTCAGTCCTGAGCAAGGTTGCAGGAAAACGCTGAATCGCTCTTTCGTGCTGGTTTGGGAGAAAAAAAAACTTAAAATGTACTAACCAGCTGCTTCTCTTCCCGCACAGATCGTAAGAGCCGATCGAGTGAATGGCATTTATGCGGCTAGAACTACCCATCACTATTTTGATTTTTAGGGTTCCGTACAAAAAATGAAAAACGGAACCTAACGAACGAAACGGAACGGAAATTAAAAAAAAAGTTTTGCAAACCTTACTGTGTCATATATCAAATGAAAGGGCTCGTAATGAGGATCTCAAATATATTTTTGTTATTATTGTAAAATGAATAGTTTTGATTTTATTCATGAAAGAAGATGAAAATTGACCATTCCCACCCCCTGATCTCCGAAACTACTGAGCCTAAAATTTTGAAAAAAAAAATACAAAATATAGTTCATTGCTTGTAGATTACAGGAAAACCTATAAGAATTCAATCAATTGTACGGAACCCTCTCCACGCGAGTTTAACTCGCACTTGGCCGGTTTATTTTTTCCACATTATCACCCACCATTACGGTAAAAGTAACCTTTGGGTCTTGCAGCCCTAGGCTGGCTGCTTAGGGTTGAAGACCCAAAATGCAATGTCTGCCCCATTTGGGATAAAGACGTGATAGTGTATGGTTAATACTAATCGATCATTTTGGACATCCTTGGTGGAGGTTTGTGTTTAGTAGTGGACTTCAGGCAGAGATGATGATGCAGTAAGGATATCAATAAGTTAGGTACATATAATTGTTGACCGATACTCATAAAAGCGAGTAAGTATATCATTTATTTTACTTTGAACTACATTTATTTTATATGACAAAACGAAAGTTTAATTATATTTATGTCATAGAAAATCTCATAATATATAAATACCTAAAAATAGCTAAAACTAGAAAGAACCTAAAACTAAAAACCTTAAAAAATATAATTACTATAATAACTAAAATATATTATTAAAAGGATTTCTGAAGGTACTGGCATCGTTCCCCATTTGAATAGCCAGACTGATTCTTTGTCTTATATTTTTATTTTATATTGAATAATTAACATAATTTACATTTTCGCTTATTCCCTCAACTGGCTTCTAAGATCTATGCGGGAGGAAAAGCAGCTGGCACATTCTAAGTTTCACGTGAATTCGCGTCATTTTGTCACCTACTTTGCTTATCGCAAATACTGAAAGAGGCTTATTTAAACTAGAAATTAAAATAAAAGAAATATGACAGAGATTCCTTGAGCACGTTCCATTCTATCCAGTGCAGATTAAAACGGAGCCTGCATTTGAAATGAAGTCGTTTTTGTTTAAGTACGCGAAATGGAAAAGCAGATCCAATTACTAGTTAGCAATGTAATACGCTTAGAACTGAATTACCGATTATCGCTTATATAGATCTCTTAAACAATTCAGATGATTTTAAACTAGGTATACAATTTTTATCAAATAATACCCAGTTATTCTTTTGATTAAAATTGCAACCATTTGCATATTTTAAAATATCTAAGCATATATACATACATGTACACACAATCGCGTCTTAATCCATTTCGGGGTCGACAGAGTAAAAATATTTTTATGGTAGAAAAGGAATGGTAGTGGTTATCCAAATCGCCTATTGATGTGACTTTTAATAATTCTGCGGAAAAGAGTGAAAAATGCAATGTCAATTACCTCCTACACTGGCCAGCAAGTGACATTTTAGGGCGCATAGATACTGATATGCTAATGGTACGTTTTGAAATCAAAGAAGAACTTTCCTCCACATATCTGTTAGTAACTTTTGGTATAGAATATATTGTTGGCAATACAAATGAGATAAAAACAAAGAACAATTTATTACTTTGTCTTTATTCCTCATTAATGGGCCACAAAAGAAAAATAAAACACTTCCATTATCATAATACCGTCTCGTGACCTCGCAGTCTAGCTATGGTTGTTCTCTCATTCTATAAGTAAAACATTGCTACGGCATTTATTTATGGTTCCGATGTAAGGTTGTCACTTGTCAATATCATAGCAATCACAGAAATCTCAAATGGTACCTCCCGTACATTGCAATATCTTAGTCTAAAAGTTACTTTGGTTTGAAGTTAGTAACAATATAGCTTTTTAAACTTTCACCGTTGTGAACATTAGTATGAAATAAATCATAAATAAATATAAGCTCATGCAACTGGGCCAAAATATCGAAGACTCGAAAATAATAATCACGGTAAATATCCCGACTTATTTCATACTAAATAATAGTAATCGATACTTTTGTCATTATGTTCTAAATATCCGAACTACACTGAAAAGCTTTTAATCATTAAAAAAAATAAAAAATATATTAATTTTTTGTTATTTTATGCTGGTTTGAAAAGAAAAAACTTAGAAGCAGGTATAGAAGCAGCTGTATACCAGCTGCTTCTCTACCTGCGTAGATCGAAAAAGTTGATCAAGGGAATGGGCGGGAATCTGAATCTTGTTAATAGGCGATGCGGCTAGCAACCCATCACTATCTTGATTCCCTTTTTTCATCCTAATGCTAATCATCACGCTAAATGTGGCCTTGTGGTCTAACTGCCCTAGGCTCTGTCTTAAGGATACCCCTTAAGGATAAAGAGACGTGATAATGTATCTGAATTATATTTATATTTATTTATTAAAAATAGTCAAGATACCGTACCGATGCAACGTGCGATCAGCCTTACTATTACCGATCATTAATATGATCGGGCCGCAGGAGATTGCCCGTAATCACACAACTTTCCCAAGTTTCCTAATAAAAGTCTAAAATTATTCCGTAGTTTCGTAATAAAAGTATTTTTTTAGGATATTGTGTTTTGGAGTCGATGAATAATTGATTGTAAGAGCATGTGTAAACTTTGTAAGATTAGTTTGTTTTTCATTAAAACATATTATTACACGTATAGGTTTCGTGTGCGCTTTGATTGTGTAAGTTTAAATTTACGGGTCCCTGATTTAAGGCCATACCTAAATTTTCCAGGGTCCAGTGCTGCCCCCATTTGAAATAAATCATTTCAAAGAAAACAGAGACATTATTAAAAATTTCGCTACTACCAAGTCCTAGATAACCCTTTAAAGTATTTTATGAACTACTGTTTACAGTTTATAATGAGAACGTTAAGCTTTGCTACGCACAATCGCCAAAAGTGGCCGTTTATCGCAAATGCGCGTTGTAAATTCTAGGACTTGGTAGTAGCAAAATTTTAAATAATGTCTCCGTATTCTTTGAAATGATTTGTTTTAAATGGGGGCAGCACTGGACTCCGGAAAATTCAGGTACGGCCTTAAAAGAAACAAATGTATATCCATACCGCCTCCGCCAGAGCCCGGCAGACGTGGTAGACCTAAAATATGCTGGCTTGACGCTAAAGACCGTGCGAAGTGGAGATGGAAAAGCCGGAAAGCGGATCCCTGGCTTTTCAGCGTTATAGCTGAGGATGCAACTGGGAAGACGCTGAGATGAGAGGGAGAGAACTTTACGTGCCCATAGACCAAAAGTGGCATTTAAGGCGAAGATATAGGCAAATGGCCTTGAAGTGTGAAATAAATTGTTAACTCGTAAATATGGTGATAATTTCCATATTTCTCTACGTCATGCACTAGATAGCCGTTTAAATTATTTTATGAACTGCCGTTAAAACTATTATTGGTGATCCGTCTAGCTTTAAAACTTGCCGTGGCCACTTTTGGCGGAGGCAAGTTTTAAAGCTAGACGGACTAATGTAAATACTTTCAACGGTGGTTTATAAAATAATTTAAAGGGCTATCTAGTGCATGACGAAGAGTAATATGGAAATTATCTCCATATTTACGAGTTAACAATTTATTTCAAATGAGGGCGCCACTTCAAGGTCATTTGCCTATATCTTCACCTTAACTTTATTTTTCAATGTCATAAATAAGTATACCTTTATACTATTGGTACTATTATAATACTTCGCATACTTTTCTATGTGATTCACTATACTGTCTCTCTCTCTCTCTCGATGTAAAGATATTAAACTAAACGTTATTTACATCTGTGTTATTTACCCTCCGCATTCTGTAATTCTAAACTAACAAGAAAGCGTCTTGCAAAGGCGTGTGTGCACAAAAGGAAGCTGTTTTCCGTATTTTCCTTCCGATACTCTTTGTTTTACAGCCGGTTAATAACTACGAGTGTGTGTACAGCGGAGCATGCACTCGGAGTACCGTTTACATGACACGACTTTTTAACTTTTTTTACAATATTTTTTATGTGACCTTAAACACAAGTTTTTATTAGAATTTACTGTGCTTGTATTATAATTTGCGTATATTGTATCCACGTCATACTTGTTATATAAGTTTTTCGAAATAAAATATCGGCCAAGTGCGAATCGGACTCGCCCATGAATGGTTCCGTAGAAGCAAGTAACATAATATAAAAGTTCTAAAGGTAAATTGTGGTTTACGATTTATGACGTATTAAAAAAAACTGCTTACTAGATCTCGTTCAAACCAATTTTCGGTGGAAGTTTGTATGGTACATCATATATTTTTTTTAGATTTATCATTCTCCTATTTTAGAAGTTACAGGGGGACACACACATTTTACCACTTTGGAAGTGTTTCTCGCGCAAACTATTCAGTTTAGAAAAAAATGATATTAGAAACCTCAATATCATTTTTGAAGTAAAGAGCGGAAGGATATTGTCAGACATTCTGTTGAGCGCTGTTGTGAGGTGGCCTGTGCCGAGCTTGATCATCATATAATTGTTTGTGTATACAGTCCACCAGATAGTAATTTCAAAAGTTTTTTAAAAGCAATGGACCAGGTCCTTAAGTCCTGTTCAACTAGTAAAAAGAATTTAATTATTTGCGGTGATTTTAATGTTGATATTTTAGTACATAATCCAAAGAGCACACAATTCCTAAATCTTTTTAAGTGTTATGGATTAGAAAACTTATTTTTTGAGCCAACCAGAATTACAGCTACATCTGGCACATGTCTTGATAATTTTTTTAGTAATATTCAATATTGTGATAAATCTGTTATCAACAAATTGCCTTCAGATCATTCTGGTGTATATGTAGCTTTTGTCAAAGAGTCCACCAGTAATTTGAGAAAAGATAAGATCTTGTGTAGACCGATTACTTCTAAAAACATAAAAAAACTTAAAAATAATTTAGATAACAAATTATTATCAGTGGTATATACAGGAAATAATCCTGACGACCATTATAATAAACTATTTAGTACTGTTTCCTCTGAGTATTCTAAAACATTGAAACAAAAAAGAGTAGTAGTTCATAGTAAATCACAGTTTAGTGAATGGGCTACTACCGGCATCTACATAAGTAGAAACAGGTTATATGATCTATATGCCCAAAAACAATATAACTTTAATCCTTCTTTTATAGAATATGTTAGAAATTATTCTAAAATATTTAAAAAAGTTTGTAGACGAGCCAAGTCGAATAGTATTAGCAAAAAAATAAATAATGCTCCTAATAAAATTAAAGAAACATGGAGTGTCATAAATAAGGAAACAGGTAAAAATAAAACCAAAGAAAATATTTGCCGAATCAAATGTAGTGGTAAAAATACTTCAAAAACTGAAGAAATAGTAAATATGTTTGATGATTATTTTACTAACATTCCTTTGGAACTCACTTCTAATGTGAGTTCTAGCGCCCAGCGTGCTGAGGCTTTGCTTAAGAGTAATATTAGCCCTTGTGATTCTAAATTTAATTTTAAGCATGTTAGCCCTAGCGATATAATAGATGCTTTTAAACAGTTAAATTTTAAAAAATCAGAAGATCACTGGGGCATGTCAGTAGCCGTAGTAAGTCATATTATACATATAATTGCTGCCGATTTAGCTTTCATATTTAACGAATGTATTGATGAAGGCATATTTCCTAACTTAATGAAATGTAGTAAACTAATCCCCTTATTCAAAAAAGGAGAAAAAACAGACCCTGGCAACTACAGACCTATCTCTATTCTGCCAGTTTTGAGTAAGGTGTTCGAAAAGATAATGCTCAATCAAATGCTACTTCACTTTAAGACCAATAATCTTTTCCATAGCCAACAATACGGCTTTACTGCTGGAAAATCGACCACCGATGCAGGAGTAGCACTTATTACTAATATCTACGACGCGTGGGAAAACAGAAATGATGCAATTGGATCATTTTGCGATCTTTCTAAAGCATTTGATTGCGTTGATCATCCAACACTTTTGCTCAAATTTCGTCAATACGGTTTTGATGATAAGTCAATTAAATTAATAGAATCTTACTTAACAGATAGGCTTCAAACTGTTGATATAAACGGCGTAAAATCACACGGGTCTAATGTGAAAATGGGCGTTCCCCAAGGTTCAATTCTAGGACCGTTCCTTTTCTTAGTTTATGTCAATGACTTGCCTTACATGGTTGAGAAAGAGGCTGACATGGTGCTGTTTGCTGATGACACCTCGCTAATATTTAAAATAGATCGACATAACAGTGATGCTAGCGCGGTGAACAGCACCTTATCTTTAATTTCTGATTGGTTTTCGGCCAATAACCTCATGTTAAATGCGAACAAGACCCAATGCATTCGATTCTCTCTTCCTAATGTGAATCAAGCCTGCGTTGACATACTAATTAATGGCCAGAAACTCGATCTGGTTGAAAGTACTACCTTTTTAGGAATCACAATTGATTCGAAACTTCAATGGGGCGATCATATAACTAAACTTTCTAATAGGCTTAGCTCTGCGGCTTACGCTGTTAGGAGAATAAGACAATTGACAGATGTAGCAACTGCTAGACAAGTCTACTTTAGTTACTTTCACAGTCTAATGTCTTACGGGATACTTCTATGGGGGAGTGCAGCCGACATTCAGACTATTTTTCTTTTACAAAAAGAGCAATTCGTGCTATTTACGGTTTAGGATCGAGAGACTCACTGAGGGAATTATTCAAGGAAATAGGTATACTTACTTTTGCATCACAATTTATATTTGAAAATATAATGTATGTAAGGAAAAATATTTCCATGTTCAATAAAGTAAGTGATTTTACAGATAGAAATTTACGTAATAAGAATGACTTAGTTAGCCCGTATTACAGGCTGAATACAGTCAGTAAGTCTTTTATGGGGAAGTGTATACTTTTTTATAATAAATTGTCAGAATCGGTCCTTGATATGCCAGACAGAAAATTCAAAGCTTATGTAAAGAAAGTACTTTGTGAGAAGGCTTATTATAGGACCGATGACTATCTTAAAGACAAAAAGGTCTGGCTTGAGCTTGGCGCGGGTCCCTCTTAAAGGTTTGTATACTTAGACATGTCATAATTTAGGTACATTGGTACATACTAAATTTACAAATTGACATTATTTTAAATTTCGTAATTCTTATAATTCAATTTAATTATGACATAATAAACAATGTAATCTCTGTCCATCTATATAACTAATTTTAAGTTTTTAGTTTGTTAGTTGACTCCTTTGGAGAAAACGTGCAGTGCAGTTTGTTGCCGCTTCTTCTGCACTTGCGCCTAGGAAGCGGCGTAAACTTAGCTTTAAGTAACGATTTGACGTCAACATTTGTGCAAAACAAAACAAAGTGACTATTATTAAGAGATATTATAAATATCCTATGATAATAAAGATATTTTGAATTGAATTGAATTGAATTGAAGACCTATCCATAGATACCACAAACGAATAGGTTTGATGAAAAAAATATTTTTTAAGTTTCAGTTTTAAGTAGCGGGAACCCCAACATTTATTGTTTTTTTCTATTTTTGTGTGAAAATCTAATACGATTTTTACACAGCGGTGACGTCACAAGCCCCCACTCTAGGACTTAGATGCTCTGTATCTTACTTTTTGATAAACTGAAAAATATGGGTATATAATTTTTGGATAATCTAACAAACGGACTAATTTGAATAATTATTTTCTGACCCAGTCATCATCCCTATTGTAGAACGCAGTTCCTACTTATTAAGTGTAAAGTCTACAAGATAACAAATACACCACTGTTAAGAAACCGAACTTTTAATTCAAACATAATCCACGCATCATACCTAAGAACAAGTTTATTTGCTTGGCAAATTTAAAAACCCCCGACTCTCAAGAACGCCATCTAGTGATAGTCACGGAACTACCAATACGACTTGATATTCATATCTATTATTTGCTAGAGAAAGCCCTTCCTTTCAAGCGTTAATCGCCATTAACTTTTAAACTACTGAACCTATTTCTATCCAACATAGCTAAGAACCACCGCAAGAGAACTTTCTTTCACGTAAAAAAACCGCATTGAAATCGGTAAATCCGTTCGAGCACTACGATGACAGAGACAGACAGACAGTAGCGTCAAACTTATAACACTCCTCTTTTTTATCGGGGGTTAAAAAGAAGTAGCACCAGCAAACGGCAGCTACAGTTATTATTTTTCGTAAGCAAATAGGTATTTCCTTTCTTTCCATTCCATTCTAACTAATGATGTTACACAATTATTCCCGAAAGGAAAAAGCAGTGTTAAAATACCGGGTAAAAAGCACAGACCGCCAAAAAACATTCGTTTTCCCGCCAGTTGCTTGCAAAACGATACCTCTCGATTTAATGATCTCCAGTTTTTACGCTGTTACTTTATATTTTTTTATGTAAACATAAAGTATTTCGAAGCCTTTTCGTTTCTCTTTTGCTTCTATTAAAAACGATTCAAAAAGTAAATTCAGAAATATCGGACTAAGTAGAATTAAATTGAGGAAGTTATTATTTGCCATCCAACAGGCACCCTATTTATTTGATGTAATAATATTTTTGTAGTTCATTCAAATACTTAATTTAAAGAATTTTACCATATCAAAATTGAAAATATGTGAAGAAAATAGCCTTCTTTACATTAATCAACTTTCAATTCATCGAATATGAATTAAGTTGAATACCACACTTCTGCATAGTGGGTAGTAATGAAGATTTACGCATGCTTCAAATGCGTGTACTATGTGATGAGAAAATTCGTCGGAGTGATTCGAAGTCACGATAGCAAAATTGGTAGTGCACTCACGGCATTAACGTGAGGGTCGTGGGTTCGAGTCCCACTCGTGGCGGATTTTTACTTCAGATATTTTTAATTTGGATATATTTCCGAGCATTGTAATGCTATTAAAAATAATAATTTTACCATTGGTCTAAAAACCAAAGACTTGTTATCTATCAAAGATGTTTAGAGATGGAGACTTTTAAGGGGTTTTTTGGTAAACCAGTTTGAAGTTTTATAGTTATGTTTGTAACTACAAAACTTCCAAGTATATAGAATAAACATCAACAAACTGTATATAGGATTAGTCAATATAAAAAATATATTTCCATTTAACCTAGAAAGGTAGTGGTTTCATCTATTTTTAAAATAACTTCAAAAATACCGATTAAAAAAAATATATTAAAAAAAGTTCTTACATTTGATAGTATATCACAGAATATAAGTAGTTTACAAAATTTTAACTCTATCGGTCCAGTAGCTTCGTAGCAAATTGGCTGTGACAGATGGACAGACAGACAAGTGAGCGATCCTAGAGGGGTTCTGTTTTTTACCTTTTGAGGTACGGAACCCTAAAAATGTAGTTGTGTAAAATAAAATAAAGTTTTTATTAAATCGGTCGATCGGCTGTCAAAACACAGATCCGGATTACGGTAACACAAATATTAAGGCTCCCGATTTCAATTACTGATCGACGGTATTGGAATTAACAAGCGGCGGGCTATCTTGATTACTTTTACAATTTTTAAACGCCTGATATCAAGGGTTTGTTGCTTAAAATATACTAAAGAAAATATTACATATTTTTCTTTAAATTTTTGTTATTGTAAATTTTATATGGTGCAATAAAGTTTTCTTGTATGGTATTGTATTAATAGTTCATACATCTTACTTAATTTTATAACTTTGACAAAATTTTATGAATAGCTTGAAATCTTTTGAAGAATGCTCTCGTTTTCAACTACCACCTACTTCTATGGAAAAGATCTTTATCCCACTTGCCCGGACAAATTTTATGTCTAATTCATTTTCCCTTCAAGCGTCACGGCTCTGGAATGCTTTACCCGTTGATATCAGAGAAATTTCGACCAAATTCTCTTTTAAAAGGAAAGTTCATGCCCACCTTTTGAACTCCCTTTCTTCGTAAAGTCGTCATCATTCAGTTCTACTCTTCATAAGCTAGTTATATGTATGTATATTTATATTTATAATGGTTTGTATGTAGTGTGTAATTAGATATTCATTTTGATATTATGTAGTACATATAGTACATGTATGTATTGTATATTATATAGTAATAAACGACAAGAGCCTACCTCTAAAATATACTTTCATGATAATAATTAAATCAAAAGAAAAATGTATCTATACTAATATTATAAAGAGGAAAGATTTGTACCTATTTTTGTATGTTTGTAATGAATAGGCTCAAAAAGTACTGGGCCGATTTAAAAAATTCTTTCACTGATGGAAAGCTACACTATCCCCGAGGGACATAGGCTATGTGTGTACCACGGGCGAAGCCGGGGTGGACTGCTAGTAAAGTATAAAATAACTATATTATGCGTTAAAATCTAATTTCAAAGACTAAAAATATTTCACAGTACAACCAGATCGCTTTATTTCCATGCCAAAGGTGTCCGGAAAAAACTATTAGAAACCTTTACTTTGACTCGATACTCGAGCAAAAAGAAGAATCGGCTTGACAAAGACAATACAAACTATAGACCGTGGACAAATGGATATCTTTTATTTTAAAAAATATTGTCAGAATTTTTTGAAATAAAATAAACGGGCAAGTGTGAGTCGGACTCGTACATGAAGGGTTCCGTACCACCGTACAATGTTTTAAAACGCTGAAGAAACACGTTTCTTGTATGACAACCCCCTTTAATTTTTTAACTTTATTTTATCTTTAGTATTTGTTGTTATTGTTGTCATAGTAATACATAATTGGTAAAAATTAGTTCAAGTATCTAGTTAATGTCATTATGAAGATCAAGTTAAAAACGCTGACCAAAAACACGTTTCTTGTATGACGACCCCCTTTAATTTTTAACTATTTTTTATTTTTAGTATTTGTTGTTATATCCGCCATAGTAATACATGATCGGTGAAAATTTTAAGTGTTTAGCTATTACGGCTCAAGAGATAGAGCCCTATGACTGACGGACAGACAAACAGACGGACAGACAGACGGACAGACAGCGGAGTCACAGTAATAGGATCCTGTTTGCACCCTTTGGTAACGGAACCCTAAAAATATAAATGAGCCAAAAATATTTCAACATAAATATCGAGATCCGAAGCAGCTGTGCTGCTAGGATTTATATTTAAAGAAGACGATAGTACAACAAACAAGATAGGTATAAAGTTATATTGGTTACCAACAGAAAAAAATTTTCATTGTTGTAAAAATTCTCTCATCCTAGCGTATTCCCAGTTGCATCCTCAACTATATTGCTGTGACGTCTGGGATCTGGTTTCTGGCATTTTCTTCTTCACTTCGTACGGTTGTGAGCATCCTTGTTTGTGAGACCATTGCCGCGTATTTCTTCTGGAGAAGCCGGCATGGCTTTACATTTGTTTCCCACGTAATTTGCCGGTTTCCGCAAGACATGACTTTGCGCTTGCAATTTGTCTGTTGTATCACGGATATAAAGGCTGCGTTGTAAATTACGACGCATAAGGGACCTATATTTTTTTTTCTTTTGAAGTATTTTTAAGCATTGTTTCGAATTTACCAAATATTGTTTATATTTTGATATTTCGATAAGTAATAAACGTATATTGCAATATCTTGATAACCTTTTTCTTTGATTACGTTCGAAAATAAATATTTGTATTGTATTTGAGTAGTTTTATGTTATATTTTTTTTTATGAACACGTCTGTATTATTTCTTTATGTAAGCATCTCCTCTCACAGGCCTACTGGAAAATAATTTTGTTGATATAAGTAGCTAGTGCCTTTGTACAACTTTTCTTTTATATATTCTCCATGAACATGTTCGTGTACATAAATTAGTAAATAAAAAAATAATTATTTGTAATTATGGTCTATTATGTTAAATGGTCTATACTCATATTTTAGTCTCGGACACCGTCTAGTCTAGATTTTAGATTGCAGCAGCCTTTGAACGGGCTATCTCCGATGTAATAGGAAATAAGATAGGGTTAATGGAAAAACTTGCAACTTCGGGGATCTTCAAGTTTACTTTGGTAAAGGGATTTTTAAAATTCTTGTTACGCTTTAGCTGTTTGTTGAAAGGATACTTTTTCAAATATTTTGATGTTCAAATATCTTTAGGTTTTTATTTCATGTATGTAACAAACACTTATGAGATTTTTAAAGCTACCTAAAGGCATCTGACGTAGCTTGACGACAGCCATATTATCATGACAGCCCGGACCAATGGTCAAACGTGCCTTCCAAAGCATTTAAGAGCTTTAGCTTTTAACTTAAAAGCCTTTTCAATGTTAAAAATTACTCATCTTTACCCAAATATTTTATAATATATCTAAAGCAAAGTAGAAAACATAAAGCAAAGATCCCATTTTTGTATCGTTTCCTCTTACTTTTGAATATCCATTCCATCACTTTTCTAACCCAGTAATGGTGTTTCGCGATCAATGTCAAAAATACGAGAGAAATATCTAAAATGCCATGACTTATCGACTGCAAAGGGCCAATGGAAATAAAACTTTACCTTCGTCAAGGCGGGCCCCAGAGAGAGAAGGCAGCGGGCACAGAAGTCGCAGCATTAATTCAACTTTTAATGGATACTGGCCGGCGTCCTCTGGGAGCACCGTTGTCATCGGCCGATGTGGGTTATCATTTGAATTTTATACGCGGATTTTTCGAAATAACTTGTGATTGTGAGCTGTGCTTCTGAATTTAAATAGCTGTTTGAGTGTAACTAGTTTAGTTCTGGACGCTTGTTTGCTGCACGCGAGTTGGCGTTAGTTTTTGTGTTTATTTGCATTTTACGGTCACTTGTTTGTATTTTTAATGCATCACAAAGTCGGTTTATTAATAAAATGGTACAAACCGTGGAAGTTTTTTTCACTGATTCGTGATGTAACATAAATACGATTTGTGTTTAAAAGATTTGCCACATTAAGAATTTTTTTATTTGTGTCGCGGTTTCATTCCTTACCGAGCGACGAGGATGATAGGTAAAATATGCGTGTCGACTGTATGAATCAAGATAACGTAGTTTTAGGTAAAATAAGTGCAAAACTGAATAGTCCAACATATTTACGTTCTATTATGATCAGTCTTTATTTTTACTAGTGGCTCTGTAGTCTGTTTTTGTACTGCTTACATTAAAAACTTCACGCGAGGAAAAGTATGATCTTTTTAAGTTTTCAATCCCCATATTTTCACCATAAAAATTTTTTTTTAGCTAAAAGTCTATATATATATATATATTTCAGTTTAGCATATATACAGCAGCTTCAATATATATATATATATGTATATTTGGGCCCAAAAAGGGGTTTATATATATATTAAAACTGCTCACAAAATTTTATTAGAATCGGTTGAGAAATGCGACTTGTAGGCGAGAACAGCCAGAAATGTGAACATGCGAATATTCGGACACACGAAATAATTTTTGCTGAAGCTGATAAGGAGTCACTTCGCTCATTTCGCTCGATCAATTGACAATGTCAAGTTATAATTAATATACGAAATATAGCTAGTTAAGAAAACATAAAATTAAAAAAATGGTTGCCTGTAAAGTCGGTTTTACGGGCGAAGATTTTACGTGACAACGCGCGCGGCAGACCGATCATAGTTGAGTGGGAGAGAGACGCAAGGCATTCGGCGGGCCTCTCTCTCGTTCGGTGACTCATCGTAACGTTACCGAGCGTTACACTTTTTCATAAGTGACTCCCAGCCGCAACCTAATTTAAGACGTTGTCACGTCAAAAGAGTTTTCAACACGGGAGAAATAGAGCTAAGTGTCACACAAAACTGCATCAGAAATTATGACTGGTTAAATGTAGAGTTTCTTGCTAGAACGTTCTTTGTTTATTCTTTGCACTAAGTCCAGCATGGACACTTTACTTGTTTCTAAAGCAATCAAAACAAAACATAGGTCATTTAAATATAAATAAATATTTCGCTTAAGGCCCTGTCAGTTCAAAGCCAACTGATAATTGTTTTTGAAAAATCACTTTAAATAAACTACTACAGTTTATTTCTCAAACATTTTACATAGGAATTTTAAGGCTTTTCTCCAGACACCCACAATACCTAAAATACGATTGAGCAATACTACTTTATACAATCACTTTTTTATATGAAAATTATACCAAAAAATGTATAATCTATATTACTCTTTGAAGTTGTGATAGGTACTCTTTTTCGATAAATATATAAGGAGGTTTTAACTCAAACAAGTTCTAATTTCTGCTAAGCATAATTGGCAGACGGTGTCAATACATTACTCTCACAGTGAGTTTTTGGCGGGAAGTCAAGGGGTTCGGTTGGGGTTTGCTTTAAATTATTTTACACATTGATTTTAGTGGACTTTATAATATGAAATTGGTGTTGTTTGGTGTTATAAATGCTCATGACATGAACAATGTTCGAAATAGTTAAAGTGGACAGTCATAGTACGGCTGTAAGGATATTTATTTTGCGGACTGTGTGGGCGTCTTCAGGCGTCGTCCGCCACTCAATCGTCTATGTAAACCAGTGGACTCGTATAGATTTGTCGCCAGAAGCTCTTTTGCAGCACTCAAAGGCCTACACCACCCTTTGATTGTCTTGTTAGGATTAGGGATAAAGAACAAAATTAAAGATAGGCTCTAAACGACTTGTATCCAGAGCCGTAAAATTATTTAATAAAAAAAAATTACTCTCACAGTCAATGCCATAATTTATGGTGAGTATGGTCGGCTCTGCGGAGTTCCCGCCATAATCTCTGGCAATTAAGGAGTAGTCGACGAACTACGAATTGCCAGATAAATTTCAATCAGTGGCTTTTTATTGCCGATTTTATACGCAGTTAAACTCCAGTCGACCGTTGCATAGTTCGAAAAGGTTTTAAAAGTTTCGAAGCGAGCGCATTAAATTTCGGTGGAAATGTCTGGCGAAGATAATGTATGATATTTTTAAAATATACGTTAAAATAAATTATTTTAACTGAAAATCCATAAATTTAGTTATTCATATCAGAGTACCAATAAGTTATTCATATCTTTAAATATTTTCTGAACTGAATTATACAATTTTGTTCTTATATGATAAACGTATGATATAGATAGGTATATATAGGTATACAACGTGGAAGGGACATACCGGTAATAAATCGAGCCACGGGCTATACTAGATTACTGAAGTGTAATAAAATTAAAATAACAGTAAAAGACCAAAAAAAATTTCAACATTCCCATACAAATCGCCCGGGCGGCTGCACACTTTTGTATGGAAATGCCGAATTTTTAGGGTTCCGTACCCAAAGGGTGCAAACGGGACCCTATTACTGAGACTCCGCTGTCTGTCCGTCTGTCACAGGGCTCTATCTCTTGAACCGTAATAGCTAGACTTTTGAAATTTTCACCGATTATGTATTACTGTGGCCGCTATAACAACAAATACTAAAAATGAAAAAAGTTAAAAATTATAGGGGGTCGTCATACAACAAACGTGTTTTTTCAGCGTTTTTAACTCGATCTTTATAATGAAATGGAATGGAATTGAAATCCTCCTTTTTAGGGTTCCGTAGCCAAATGGCAAAAAACGGAACCCTTATGGATTCGTCATGTCTGTCTGTCTGTCTGTCCGTCCGTATGTCACAGCCACTTTTTTCCGAAACTGTAAGAGCTATACTGTTGAAAGTTGGTAAGTTGACGTATTCTGTGAACCGCATTAGGATTTTAACACAATAATAGAAAAAAAAAACAATAAATTTTGGGGGTTCCCCATACTTAGAACTGAAACTCATTGAGACAAAAATGTGACGAGAGAGTGAAATGTTGGTCCCCCTCCCTGTAACTTGTAAAATAAGAGAATGATAAAACTAAAAAAAAATATATGATGTACATTAATGCAAACTTCCACCGAAAATTGGTTTGAACGAGATCTAGTAAGCAGTTTTTTTTAATACTTCATAAATCGTAAAATGTTACTTGCTGCTACGGAATCCTCCATGGGCGAGTCTAACTCGCACATGGCCGCTTTTTTTAAAGACAGTTGAAAGTAAATATGGAGCCAATTTAAATATACTTTCCCATTATTTCTCTAACGAATAGTACTGTAAAAATATGCCAAGAATATAGGACCTCATAAAAATACCAAAAGTAATTGAGATAAATTAAGTACGCTGACTTTGTTATGGCCCCGCCAGTTGAAAGTTAAGAAAACTGTAAGTGTTTTTAAAAAATCACTGTAATTAAACTACTACAGTTTATTTCTCAAAGACTTTACATATGAATCTTAAGGTTTTTCTACAGACACCCATAATAGCCAAAACAATAATTAAAACACTGCGAAATATCGTCGATCACAGCCTCGGGCCTTTCTTCGCTCTCGACGAATATTTCACTGTGTTTTATTTCTTACTTTTTTCGTATTATATTTATAATTTTTTTTGCAGCCAAAACGGATATATATTTAGATTACATTTTGGTATAATTTTCATATAAAAAGGTGATTGTATAAAATTGTAATACGGTATCTATTATAAAGGCAAATTTAGGCAAATTTAGAGGTATGTTTGTGATTTTTTTCTATCAAGCCAAATGCTTAATCGTGTTTTGGCTATTGTGGTGTCTGTGAAAATTCTTAAAATTTTAATGTAATTTTTTTGAGGAATAAACTGTAGTAGTTTAATAACAGTGACTTTTAGGGTTCCGTACCCAAAGGGTGCAAACGGGACCCTATTACTGAGACTCCGCTGTCTGTCCGTTTGTCCGTCTGTCCGTCTGTCCGTCTGTCCGTCTGTCCGTCTGTCCGTCTGTCCGTCTGTCTGTCCGTCTGTCTGTCGGTCTGTCACAGGGCTCGATCTCTTGAACCGTAATGGCTAGACACTTGACACTTTTCAACGATTATGTATTACTGTGGCCGCTATAACAACAAATACTAAAAATAGAGACACATTTAGTTAAAAAAATCACTTGATTTTTGTAAGGCGAGAGTAGAGCACTACCTCATGCGGTTTGCTTATGAGGCGTGCAATAAAAAAAGTTGAAAATTATAGGGGGTCGTCATACAAGAAACGTGTTTTTTTCAGCGTTTTTAAGTCGATCTTTATAATGGCATTAAATAGATGCTTGAAATTTTCACCAAATATGTATTACTATGACCACTATAACAAAAAATACTAAAAATAAGATAAAGTTAAAAATTAAAGGGGGTTGTCATACAAAAAACGTGTTTCTTCAGCGTTTTAAAACATTGTACGGTGGTACGGAACCCTTCATGTACGAGTCCGACTCGTACTTGCCCGTTTATTCAAAAACACGCATTGTATAGCAAATTGTGAACCCAACTCGCCTTAATATTAAAGCCGACCAACGATCAGTAATTAAAATTATAATTGAAATGTTACCAATATATTAATAATATTTTAATATTGCGCGGGAACAAACAAACAAAACGGAAATGAGGAAATAATCTAAGTCTGGGTACTTTCGACAGGGGTATCCATATAGTTTAACTACTGATAGCTTGCAAGATGTATAAACAACCAAGTACATGTTATTATATATGTCCTTTCCCCGCCTCAACAAGTTTTTAAGTTGAATGAATGAATGAATGAATAACTCTTTATTGCACCTAAAAAATAAATAAAAAAAATTAACAAAACACAATTTGTAAATATATATACATAGGTACAATGGGTGGTCTTATCGCTGACAGCGATCTCTTCCAGACAACCAGTGGATGGAGAGAAATGTAGGCACGTGAAAAAGAAACGGTGGCGCAAAGAAAACGATAAAATGAGATAAACAGTTACATAAATAAGGCTAGGTACTTAAAATTAGCATATATCAATACACTACACGTATAGGTATTCTATAATATACTTACACATATTATAATACAATATATCTACTTATATAGGTATAATTAATATAGTATACATATAAATATATATATATAAATACATATACTACAATTGCTTAATAATTTACGATTACTTAGCTAGATAGACTTCTTTAAGTCTGTTTTTGAAGACAGAGACAGATTGTGCGCGTCTGATAGACTCAGGCAGTTCGTTCCACAAACGCACAGCTTGAACTGTGAACGAGTGGTCGTAGAAGGATGACCGATGCATCGGCATACTGAGCATGAGAGTAAGTTCACATATATCAACAAATTTTCATGGAACATATATTAAACAATACGAAAACAGAAGAAAAATACGATGTCTGATTTAGAAGGCAGTCTGAAATTTCTGATAAAACAATTATTAATTATATGTTTATTCCCATAATTTATTTGAACAATCTAGCGGAGATAATTATTTTTAAATATCTGAAAAAATCTAAAATGAAATAGTATATTCAAAAATACTTATTTACCTAACATTTGTACTGAAATACCGTTTGAAAAAGTTTGTTAAAAAATATACAATGCTTGCCATCACATCCAGTTATCTACCTCTACATTCATTGCAATTTCACCACTATTACAGCTGCATAAAGGTGTGTAAATGGTAGCTTACCGTGGTGTTGACTGTACAATGCAGAGCGTATAGATTTTTATGTTTAAGTTGCTGCGCATTGGATTTGTGATAGCACACCGCAATTCCGGTTTATGGGGCAGAGTGACATCAAAATTTTACTTTGTTTTTTTTTTCCTGGAAACATTTTTACTTATATATACGAGATCAAGTAAAAAGAAAACCGCATATCTCGTATGTGCTGCAATTTCTCTGGCGCCGTTGCTGATGCACTCTTTCCACACATAGACGATGTTCCCCTTAACAAAGTTAACAAGTTACAATACTTTGGATCCATGATAATTAAACGATGTTCCCCTTAACAAAGTTAACAAGTTTCAATACCTTCATAACATGATAATTAAACGATGGTCCCCTTAACAAAGTTAACAAGTTTCAATACCATGGATCCATGATAATTAATAACTCCAAAGAAGACATTGAGAGTAGGATCTAAGCGGAATGTCTCAAATGGAGGTCACTGACAGGGATGCTCTGCGATCCAAAAATGCTAGTGAAAGTTGAGGGTAACATCTGTTGGCGCTAGACGGGAGGTGGCAAGCGACGACTAATAAATAATTTAATCACAAAATAAACTTAGTAAAATATATTTTCTTACAATGACATGTCTGTGTCACTTTAATCGAAACAAAAAAATATATATTAAATGAAGATCAAAGAAGGCGCGTCAACATCAATAAATATATAAATAAATGTATATTACGTCTTACCTAGGATTTCCTAAATTACCGATTTGAGGCGGCCTGCATGTAATGGTTCCTGTTACCTTGGTCAGGCCATCTGACCACCAGGTATCATCAGCTAACAACTCGTATTCAGTGAAGAACTCGTAAAAGACTCATCATCATCATCATTTCAGCCTGACATCCACTGCTGAATTAGGTCTTTCCCAATGATTTCCGAATTGACCTAAAATATTAAAAAAATTTTTTTGCGTACAAACTTTTATTGTGAGGGCTAAGTAATTACACAGAATACAGCAAGAGTAAACAGAACGGAATCTCCTAAGGTACGCGCAATATTCATCCCCGTTCCCCGCACTCGCACCTCTCCCCCGGTTCTTGACGGCCAACGTGAGTCATCGAGGCGAAAACGGGGTAGAGGTGCGGGGACGGGGAACGGGGACGCATATTGCGCGTACCTTAGGAAATTCCGGCCTGTGGTAATAATCAAGGCTAATGTAACAACTTAATAAGCCCAAACTCCATGGGGTTGCGTCGTTTCATTACAGGGTTCCTACAGACACCTTTCGTCTTCATCATCAGACCAGCTTCTTGTTATAATAATATTGCATTGTGATTTGATTTACATTAGCATACAAAATTACATTACAATCAAAAACCGGGAAGTAGCTCAAATTTAACTTGCAAGATTTGACCCAAAAAATAGCAAACAGAGCAAGCTAAATAAAGCTTGTACAAATGTCTAAACTTTATTACAAAAAAATGCGTAAAATACAAAGAATTAAACGACGCTTATAATGCGGAAATATTCTAAACGTCAAAGTTTAGTCGTTAGTCATGGAAGAGGATGTCCTCAAGGTGGAGTAAACTTGACCTTGCAGATAAAGGCGCCCTTGACGACCTCCAAGTTTGATTCAAAAAGCCGTTGTTGGGGCAACGATTTTTTAAGTTTTGGGATATTATAATAGAACTTACAAATTTTAATTTCGTTTATTATTAAATATTTTTCTAGTATGAAACATATTTTTCTTACAAATGACTTTTTACTTTAATAACTAAATACAGACAGACCGACGAACAGCGGAGTCGCATTAATAGGGTCCTGTTGGAACCCTTTGGGTCGGAACCTTAAAAATCAGTAGATGATACTACGCAGAAAACTATTTTCATCCATTGTCTCGTCCAAGTTTTTCCTTTATTCCCAAACCAGCATGGAAGAACGATTCGTAGGTTGCAAATAATTAAAAAATGATAAAACATGGAACAACCGAAAGTCACGCGGCAGTCGCAATGATCGTTGCCTTACGAAACTTGTATAGAATCGTGCCAGAAAGTTAGCAAATGGCGGCCGGAACAAAATGGTGGGTGGTCACGTATGCGTGAAACAAAACATAGCGGCGGGACGTGCCGTGCCCGCCATTACATATTGATATAGGAAACAACCAGTTTTATTTTAATTTCATAGATATTTTGTGACAATAATATGATATTTATTTTAAAAACTATAGAGTTTAGTAAATCTAAGAAATTATGTTAACAGGCCACTACCTTGTACAGGTATTCAATTTTGATGGTTAAAAATTAATGACTCACTATATTTTTATTCGAAGTCATATGTTTAATGTGAAAAACCTGTTAAATTCCTAGATGTAATGCAATTTTTGAAAATTAGAAAATTTATTGTACATCAATTGCCAATATCTGACATGTATTTAAAAATTAAAGCTAAACCAGGGTTATTACGGGCGTGTTTAATTTCCTTTTCTACCTACACGCTACACGCCCTCCACCACTTGGTCGTGCCATTTTAGACTGTGTAGTAGTTAGTAATTGCTGATTATCATCATCATCATCCAAGCGTATTTCCGGTTGAATCCTTAGCGGTAACGCTTTAGAGCCTGGGGTCCACTACCTTTGACGAGGTTACTGGTTTTACACAGAGTGACTGCCGCCTGACCTCCGCAACCCAAAGGGTAATCTGGAACCAATCCTAGGATAGTAAACAAATGCTGCACGCAAACGCAAGCATGATTTATTTGAATTATTACTTTATTTTTTAAATTATAAGAAAACTCTTAAAATGTATTTTTTTGCGTTTCAGTCAGCTTTTTTATCAAAAATCCGTACTCAGTCTAAAATGTTAGTAACAATAGCCTTCTTTCCTAACTACTTTTTAAAATATTTTCGCCTTACTTAATCTCATTTGGACAGAACAGGCTCAAAAACGCGCTAATTCCTTTGTTCTCTAGAATTTCAGACGTCTTTTCGTTGCAAAGTAAGTCTTGGTAATTTAGACGGAATTAAGACGTGTCTGCCCGTGATCACGTAACCCCGGCCCTGAAATGTTTATTTTTCACTCTTTAGCGCCTTTGAGTTTAAAATGGAACATACTTCTCTAATACTGTACGTATACGTATGTTCCAATCCATGTAGTTTCTGAAGGATATAACCAAAGACTTTTATTCAGTAATGATGTCGTTGTTGGCTCTTTTACACGTCAATACGTTTAGTATAGGTACGTACATGTAATGTTTATTTATATTTATGTTAATAATTATTGTTTCTTTTTTGAAAAAAGCTTCCGGTACTACTAAGAAAAAACGCCGAAAGAAACTCATTAAAACAATATTCGCCTACTTGCCAGAAGGGCTGTGTCAATGGCTACTGTATTTTAGTGACCAACGGCCTTCATGGTCATTGGTAGAATATCTGGCTAAAAATAATTATTTTATTTAACAAAATTAACGATAATTTCATATTCTTTCAGGAGTTTCTTCCATAATAACTATCTCCAAACGTCTTTACCAAATTAATATGAGACCAACTAGGTAGTAAAGACTTTCTAATTAAAAAAACCCATAAAAATCGGTTCACAATCGGCGAAGATATATAAATAAATAAATAATAAATATATAAGGTCAAATCACACTGATTGAGCTAGCCCCAAAGTAAGTTATAAACTTGTGTTATGGGTATGTTATGCAGATATCGCGTAACATACGAAAAAACGGGTCGAATTGATAAATTCTCCCTTTTATGAAGTCGGTTAATAAAATGAATCGCGGTGGGTCTCTAACGTGGTTAATAGTCATTGTGACCGCGAAAATCTAAAATCATACCAAACTTCAAACTAAAATATTTAAACAAATTATATTTAATTTAATTTTAATTTAAAAAACTTTATTGTTCCACAATAAAAAAATAGTAAAATTGGCGGACTTAACGCTAAAAGCGTTCTCTTCCAGTCGACCATACTGATAAACAGATACGAATCATGTTGCGGCGCAAAAAACTAGATACAAAATAAAGTATTTAAATATGTGCATAATATAATATATGTCTACTTAACACTATATAATATAATACAATATATAATGCACAAATAACTCATAGAATATACCTACATACGTACATAAGACTATCTATAATACATATAACAAATAAATATATATAAACCTACAATATGTATATTAATAATGAATGATGATGGTGAAAAATAAAGAAAGATACTAACATCGATCAAAAAGATAAGAGTGCACTTTTCTCTTAAAAGGAAATTTTGTCGAAATATCTTTGATGTCAATGGGTAAAGCATTTCAGACCCGTATAGCTTGTAAGTTAAAAGAGTTTGCCATAAAATTTGTGCGATGAGGAGGAATAGAAAGGAGAAGATAATCAGTAGAACGAAGTTGCCTATCATGGGTGTCAGAAAGAAATTTAAATTTACATCTAAGGTACCTACTCAGGGGAATTAGGATTCAGAAGAATTGAAAAGAGTGTGCAAAGAATTCGCACTTGTCTGCGTTCACGGATAGGAAGCCATTTAAGCTCAGAACGAAAAGATGATATATGACCATTTTTTTTTTATGTCATTTTGTCACTTGCGAAAATGTATCGCAAATTAGATTAGATTACAGCACAAATTAGGTTTATCACTTTAAAGGATTAGTTATGTATTATTTTAGTTTAGTTCATCCATAACAATTTTATCATTTTTTTTAATATTAAATAATTTTACGGCTCTGGATACAAGTCCTTAAGAGCCTACCTTTAATTTTGTTCTTTATTCCTAATCCTAACCTAACAAAACAATCAAAGGGTGGTGTAGGCCTTTGACTGCTGCAAGGGAGCTTCTGGCGACAAATCTATACGAGTCCACTGGTTTACATAGACGATTGAGTGGCGGACGACGCCCGAAGACACCCACACAATCCGCAAAATAAATATCACTACAGCCGTACTATGACTGTCCACTTTAACTATTTCACACATTGTTCATGTCATGAGCATTTATAACACCAAACAACACCAATTTCATATTATAAAGTCCACTAAAATCAATGTGTAAAATAATTTAAAGCAAACCCCAACCAAACTCCTTGACTTCCCGCCAAAAACTCCCAATTTTATCATTTTATGTCATCAAGCCGTCACTGTCCACTGACTGTGTGTGTGTGACAGTGACAGCTGTCAGTGCCATAAACATTTTATTTTTCTTTTTCTTTTTGCCACCATACGTGCAGGCAGATTTGTTGTGACAATGAAATGTGCGAGTGTCCGTGAAGGCACTATTGTAACTTGGCTCCAACGGAAGACCAGCGCTGGTGCTGCGTTTACGTAACACCAGCATATATGATGAGTTGGAGGCCAATTTGGAGGGTCATGGCACATACTTATTTTATATTTCATATGTTAGTAGTTGATATGTTATTATTTTTTGAAGTCTGTAAACTGTGTGTTGATCTTTCAAATAAACATTTTATCTATCTATCATATTTGCGAAGGCAGAAAATGAAACGTATACAATTATTAACGAGACGGTCAAGCTTATTCAGTAAATCTACATTGAGATTAGGGTAACACACATCAGCATAATCAATGATGGGTAACACTGGTCAACAAGATTTTGCCACAAGCATACTTGCAGCGGTTTCTAATAGAATTTAGTACACAAAACATGAATCTTGTTATAAAAAATGTGTAGGACGTCTAAGTTTTCAAATATATCACGTCAAAAATATATATTTTTTAAATTTTTGATGATTTTAAAATTATACCATTCATTCATTTAGCTCCTTTTCAATTTTCAAATACCAGTTTAACACTGTGCAAACCCTACTTTTTACAATACTTTTTACATCATTTCTAAATTATTTATTAAAATGGACTTATTAAAGATTTTGTGCGAGTCGGTATAGTGGTATACAATACGCGCAGTACACAATGTATGGGAAATATTATAGTGACTTAAATTTTGTATAACTCCTTAAATAAAAATGGTATAATGGTAAACCAAATTTTGTTTTGATTTCGACGAGTGATTACATTTTTTAATGTGGCAGAATTAAATAACCTGCACAGAAGTTATTTAATATAAATAATTGAAAATATCAGAAAATCGGGAATATCGGATCTTTGATATAACATTATTCAAAATTCTGACGTCCTAGGAATAAAAGTAAATTATGTCCATATACACTTTAAAAAAATCTATAAGAGACAATAAGGCTTATTCCAGTGACAAAAAAAATTACAAATTTTGTCGATCAGTGTAATATCAATGTATGGACTAATAAGAGCTTTGTTTTGAAAGGCAAGAAGTTCTTTAGACGAGGAGGCTGTTGAAGAGCAACAGTAACAGAACGACTGACTTCAGCTACCTGAGTGGTTCAACTAAGTGTGGAATCAATGTAAAAGCCAATATCCTTTACGGATTTACTGTAGGGGATAATACAGTTGTTAAACATGACAGGTGCAACAGCATCAAAGTCAATCAGAGAAATTTGCCTTGCACTGCTTACAATTATAGCTTGGCATTTGGAGGGATTAACCTGAATTCCAAATTGATCGGACCAGGACAAGATAGCCGACAAAGCCAAGTTTACACTCGCTACACTAGAATCAAGGTCGTCAACTGATGATTGGGAATAAATTTGTAGGTCGTCAGCATAAAAATGGTAAGAACAGCCAAGGGAAGTGGAAAGTAAATTAATAAAAAGAGAGAAAAGCAACGGTGATAAGATGCCCCCTTGAGGCACGCCATTAGACAGATAATTCCAGTCCGAGAAAACGCGGTCCATACGAACTGCCTGCTGGCGGTGACAGAGATATTCAGAAAACCAATCCAACACTGAAGACGAGAATTGAAGGTGCTCAAGAATAGCAAGCAGAATATCGTGGTCTACCATATTGTAAGCATTGGATATATTTCATTGACGTCAAGTTTGAAGATCCTTATAAATAGGCAAAGGCTATGAAACGACTAAAAAATATTTTCAGCTCATTAGGTAGATTTAAAAAAATTGTACACGTATTTTTTTTTCTGATGAGCAAACTATTACAAAGATGCAGCGCATTAAAATTCCTCACAACGATCAAGTACGATTTTCACTTGAAGGTGACATCAATCCCCCCCCCCCCCCCCCTACTCCAAAACTTCGATGCGCTGTATCTTTGTGAATGTTCACTAGGTACGTTGATAAACCAAAATATATGGCTCCATTATTCTTAGATACGTATTCTATCTGACGGACTAAATAAAATACAATCCCATCAAAAACATACCTGTTAAAAAGGGGGCCAAGTTCCTATCGGCTAATTGTTCGCCTAAAAAAGGGTTGAAATCCAATCCAATGCCAAGTTTAGATGCACTTTAAAATCGATCATAATCATCTTTATCAACAACCTGCTCCACTGGTAAACATTGGCCATTCCCAAGACTCGCCACCACACCCAGTCCTCCGCCTTCCGCATCCAACCACTACCCGCCACCTTATTCACGTCAACGGTCCATCTGGCCGAAATTCACTTTACCATACAACCAAATCAAAATATGGTATAGTTGTGAAAATACGCAGGTACTTGGTTAAAAATATTTAAAATTATAATACTTCTAAATTTTAACTTGGCAGGTTTCCGTGCTGTACGTAACACTTGATTAATTGTATAATTAAATTTATTATTTATATAATTAAACAATAATAATTGATGATGGTTCGATTGGGGGAAGTCCTGTAGCAGTAGAAGATGATCTTCAGAAAGTTATATCTAAATTTAGAGAAATGGGCCTCGAGGTAAATACAAGCAAATGTGAGCTGTTTTCGTATAATACCAATCCTTCGCATATTGGCAACCTTTTGTCATTGCTTCCAGGAATTAAGATAGTGAATAGGACGGATTAAAATTTACTTGGTGCTCCCATATTTTCAGAAGCAGTACCATCCGCTATTCTTCTTAAAAACGACATATTGAAGAAGTCTGAGCTTACTTTGAAGGAACTTCCTGCTCATGTCGCTTTGACTCTTTTTAAAAGCTGTTTGTCAATGCCAAAGTTGACATATACACTAAGGACTGCTCCAGTTTGGCTTTTTCCTAACGAAGTATCTACTATTGATACTACAATAAAGGAAATACTCGAGAGTATTTTAAATGTGAGCTTGAATGAAGGTCAGTGGCGACAAGCTTCGCTTCCAGTCAGGCATGGGGGTCTAGGTATCCGACGAGTACAGGACTCTGGTTTGCCAGCTTTCTTGGCCTCGTCGCACGGGGTTGTTGAGCTCGTCACTCGTATTTTGCCTTCACACGGTGATGACTCTTCTTTGCCCTTTGTAGATGGAACCCTTGATGAATGGCAAGTCCGAAACCCTCGTCATAATCTGCCTGACCAGCCACAGATTCAAAGAAAGTGGGATGATATTCTGGCTAAAAATAGTATTGACGATCTTTTAAACAGCAACTCTGGTGTTGACTTGGCAAGGTTAAAATCAGTAATGTCTCAAGAATCAGGAGCCTGGCTACATGCGTTGCCGTCGCCACAATTAGGCACACTTCTTGACGACAACTCTATACGTATAGCGGCAGCTCTCAGGATAGGGTGTAACATTTGTAAGCAGCATCAATGTACCTGTGGTGCCCTTGTAGATGCCAAAGGTCTTTACGGTTTGAGTTGCATTAGATGTGCTGGCAGGTTTGCTAGACATCATGCTCTTAATGATGTCATTCGTAGGGCTATGGTAAGCGCCAACATCCCATGTGTATTGGAACCTCCTGGGTTAAGTCGTACAGATGGCAAAAGAACTTATGGGTTGACTTTAATACCATGGAAGAGAGGTCGCTGCCTTTTGTGGGATGCAACGTGTGTCAGTACCTTTGCCGCTTCCCACCTTAAGGACACTGTCAGAAATGCACGATCAGCTGCCGAAAATGCTGCTAAACTTAAACATACAAAATATGCTCCCCTTGAATCAGCCTATATTTTTGTGCCTGTAGCTTTTGAGACCACGGGTGCTTGGGGGACTGAGGCTTAGACATTTATTCGGGAGCTGGGCCAACGCGTCTATGAAAAGACGAAGGATAATCGCTCCGTATCGTTTCTCGCTCAAAGGATTTCTATCGCTATACAACGCGGAAATGCTGCTAGCATTATGGGAACCTTTGGACCAGGGACGGTTCGGGGCGGATTATTAGATTGAATATTTTGACGAAGCATGTTGCGGATATTTATTTGTAACTAGGTAAGTACAACTTTTGACGAAGCATGTTGTGGATACCTTTTGTACACTTTTTGACAAAAAAATAATAATAAATAAATATATAGGGACAAATCACACTGATTAAGCTAGCCCCAAAGTAAGTTTTAAACTTGTTATCGTTGAGTTAGTATCCCATAGGATACTAGATAAATACATATTAGTATTATATATTCTAAGATACATATATAGATAAGACCAAAGACAATTTGAAAAAGGCCATTTTCCAACTTGCCCTGGCTGGGGATCGAACCCAGAACCTACGCCACGGAGGTCGTCGAATTGAAATTTTAATAAAATTACCCTATTTATATAATTAAATTATCGTGCCAAGTTCAAATTTAGAAGTATTATAATTTTAGATATATTTAACCAAGTACCAACGTATTATACATGTTATATCTATTATACATGTTTTCGGTTTCGAAGTTCTCACGTATCTTTAGCCTTACTCAATACAACTAAAATAATACTTACCTACACGTCATTTAAACCAACGCCATCACTAAATGAACAGAGGACTTAGGAAACAGAAGAACTAAAATAGAGAATACGTTTTATTACAAAACAATGAAATATTACTGGGTTTATTTATTAGGTTCTATTCTAAGCTATATACAATACCACCATTCGCTCCAAGACCAAAATAAAAAATGTGGGAAGAAAAGCAGCCGGGCTCAAGTGGGACTAAGCTGGTCATGTGGGCAGGATGCACCCGGATAGGTAGGCTGGAATAACTACAGAGTCCCTGCAGGCTGGCGACGAAAAAGAGGCCGCCCTCGAACTCGGTGGGCAGACGATTTAAGGGCACACGAAAAGAGCTGGCGAACTATCGCCATTGATAGAAGTTTATGGTAATCTAGAGGGGAGGCTTTTGTCCATCTATGGGACAGTACAGTTTAAAGAAAAATAAAAAAGATTTTAATTAAATAAAACTTAATTAAATTAAAAGAAAACTATAAATTAAAAATATAAAAAATTAAAAGTAAATAATTCTAAGTAAAAACTAGAAATGAAAAAAAACAATAAATAGAAATACTATGTACTTTTACTTAAATAAGTACATAATAATAAACTTAAAAATAAAAAAAAACGTCGTGCCGATGATGGATAAATCAAAGATAAAAGAAAAAAGACCCCGGGCTTCGAAGAAGCACAGCTAAGAATCAGAATTATTTATTTAACAGATTTTGGTAATGTCACAGATTTTACATTGTAACAATTTGGCACCTTAAAATTTACCTTAACTAGACATACAAATAACATGCACTTAGATGAAGCGGCATTCCAGGCATTTGTGTTTAAAAATAATTTATAACTACTCCTGTAGATAACCTTGCAATAACTTATGCAGATATTATTTAATAACAATGTCTTATTTTTATTTTATTTCAGGCTGCATTCTTACTTATTGCTTTGAAGCTAGGCGTTCGCCTTCCAGCTTTTTTTCCAAAGATGATTATGGATGTCAATAGTCACCTAGGTGATACTGATAACCTTGATAGCCTCTGAGTGTCTCCTCCTCTGCAGCAGCGTCCTCATGTCATATTCACGGAGGGCACTTGCCCGTCGTAATCCTGCGATTACGGACACCTCCGACCCTCCTCAGCTTTGCATAACTATTTGTAATTGATAATACCTTCCAAAGCGCTACTTATCCACTCTAAGTTTCCGGGTCTAAATGTTTGGTTGAAAGATATTGTAAGGACTTGGCCTGTTTATATGAACAACATCAGGTCAATGTCATAATTATCGTCATATAGTAAAGTTTAGTTAGTATCTCATAACACAAGTTTAAAACTTACTTTGGGGCTAGCTTAATCAGTGTGATTCGTCCCTACATATTTATTTATTTATCATCATTATCATCAGGTCTTTTTAATCTCTACTGCAGAAGCATATACTACCAGAGCCATATATTAGCCGTCAGAGGATTTATACACTCTCCACTCAATGTCATTAGCATCATCTTTTTAGGGTTCCGTACCCAAAGGGTGCAAACGGGACCCTATTACTGAGACTCCGCTGTCTGTCCGTCTGTCCGTTTGTCACAGGGACTCTATCTCTTGAACCGTAATAGCTAGACACTTGAAATTTTCACCAATTATGTATTACTGTGGCCGCTATAAAAACACTAAAAATAAAAAATTGTTACAAATTAAAGGGGGTCGTCATACAAGAAACGTGTTTTTTTCAGCGTTTTTAACTTGATCTTTATAATGGCATTAACTAGATACTGGAAATTTTCATAGATTATGTATTACTATGGCCGCTATAACAACAAATACTTAAAATAAAAAAGTTAAAAATTAAAGGGGGTCGTCATACAAAAAACGTATTTTTTTAGCGTTTTAAAACATTGTGCACTCGCACTTGCCCGTTTATTTAGGTTCATAGGTCTTTTCACCCCGGTACTTTGGGAGGCTTGCGTGGAGATACAGATCCAACACGTAGAGGCCCTTTGGAGAAGTTGATGTAATGTCACAGAATACAGTAAGAGTAAACAGAACGGAATCTCCTAAGGTACGCGCAATATGCGTCCCCGTTCACCGCACCCGCACCTCTCCCCCGGTTCTTGACGGCCAACGTGAGTCATCGAGGCGAAAACAGGGGAGAGGTGCGGGGACGGGGATATTGCGCGTACCTTAGGAGAGTCCGGCCTGTGGTAATGTGGCATTCCCACCAAAACCCATTCTTGAATATACCGAAGAAGATTAGCATCATTATTCTTAAGAATGTTTCTACTAACACTGACTGTCATCTAGCGACAACATGCATCACACACTAGTGAACTAGTGTTCAGGTTGCATCACGATGTTCTCCTTCATCGGAAGGAAGTGGTGATAAGATAGTTGAAAATGTACATAAATACAAACTTAGAGGTACAAGTCGCGCATAGCAGGGATCGAACTTGTGCCTCAGAGACACACAGACAGTGCCTAAATCGCTTGACCATAACTATGTACTTCAATGTCAAGGTCAATGCTGATCTGGACACTTGTGTGTGAGAAATTTATCGGAACCCACCCTTCAACTGTCAACGGGAGCATATGTGTACAAGTAAATTGTTTTTAACTTATTGACTGGTAAAGGGTTGTAGGGTCGTTTATTTGTCTCTGTCATGTGTTTTGGACACTTTTATCTTCGCGTAATCCTAGTTGCATCCTTAGATAGGGTCTGAGGTCCGTTTTCCGGCTTTTGCTGGCAACAACACATCACGTACCTATCACCAACAAGTAGACGGCGCCACTTGTACAAACTTCAGAGCGGATGGGGTGGCGCACTTCACATCGATCAGTGACAGTGACAGATCGCTGAGATACTTGAATTCCGCGCTCCGTATGAAACTGCGCGCGCGTTTCGATATATTATCGGGGTTATTCGGACACTCGGCCTAATGACTTCGGAGAATCAGCCATCGGGCTCATGGCATACGTAATCATGCAAGCTCCGTTTTTTAAGATTACTCAGTGTAACTTATTTCTGTAAATTGGATTTGGCACTGGTTTGCAAGCAACATTTGTAATAGGCATAATATCTTTGTAAACTGACAAAGACCTTCTGGCGCGTATGCGAGCAATACTGTGTAAATGAGTTTCTTCTCAGCAGAGGTCGTTGCGAAACGCTAGTATCGTAAGCTTTTGAACAATAATTTAGATATAATTAACTTTACACGTAATGTACACTATAATTATTGACGTGTAAAAGTGCCTGCAAAGGCCTAATTACTGAATAAATATTTGATTTTGATTTTGAATAAACCCCACAAATTTTGTACCTTTAATTCAAGTACGAGTATAGTCCATTAAAATTAAAACAATAGTTTCAACCAGCGCCGCAGTAGGATTCTGATATACTGTATTTTTCTTATCAGCCAAGAATATACATTTCAAGTGATACTTACACATAGACAAGCACACAATATTGTGAAAAGGGGTCCTTGGCGACGTTCCAGTGTGTAGTTCCGCCATGCCGCACGTCAACTCTAAACTCTCATAGTGTCTCTTTACGGCTTTTTTACGACTCTCCAGAGGGTATTATAATACAGTTGAGTTTTACGAAATCCGGCTGCTAGAAAATATCATCATAATCAGATTTTGGATTTAAAAAGTACGTATCTTTAAAATATTCGCGGATTTTATTTATTAGGACATGAAAATAATGAAATAAAAGTAAACTTTGAGGAAACCTCCGTTTATTATCAACAACGGAAATTCTTACTTTCTGTACATCCATTTATAATTAACATCAGTTCAGTCATTATACTGAACACCTTTTCATAAAGTACACATTACATATTGACACCACCATTATCATATCAGCCACAAGTCCACTGCTGGACATAGGCTTCCCTCAAAGTTTTCAAAAACGACCAATTGAAAGCGGCCTGGTATTTTACCATGATTAACACTATATATAGGTATATAAAGATTGTACGGACGAGCTAGGTGGCCAAGCATTACGCATTACTATCGCTTATATGCTCGTTAGGTAACCTCACCGTGGTTGGCAGTGGTGAACTCCTCCGTAATTCGAAGGCCTAAATTGTCGCCGATCTTGGCTGTCTTCATACAATGGCCGTCATCAAGCTATGTGAGATACCTTTAGGCAACTTGAATATACTAAACTAATGTTGGCTACCTACTTACTTCTTCTTATTAAAGAGCTAAGCTCTTGTCTGTGAAGCAACCAATGCCTTGCATCTCTCTCTGTCCAAAGGCAATTCCTTGACATCTTTGTAAGTTGAAAAATGGATTTGATCTTTCAGTTGTCTGTATAAATCTGGTTTTAGGTCTTTCTTTGCCTCTTTTTGCTTCTTTTTTTCCTCCACTATTCCTTTGAAAAACGCATCATGTCTAATTGGGTGCCTTAGCATTATCCCTCTTCTAGAATTTATAGTTTATAGTAATTTGTGTTTCTCTCCAACAAGGGCCAACACCTCCTCTTTACATTAGTTTTCTTTTATGTCCAGCTAATGCCCTCCATTTGCCGCCAGCACCACATCTCAAACGTTTCCAGTCTATCAATCAAAATCAAATATTTATTTAGTAATTAGGCCTTTGCAGGCACTTTTGCACGTAAATAATTATATTGTACATTACGTGTAATGTTTATTTATATTTAAATTATTATTTTTTTGTTCAAAAGCTACCGATACTAGCGTTTCGCAACGACTACTGCTGAGAAGAAACGCCGAAAGAAACTCATTTACACAGTATTGGTCGCATACGCGCCAGAAGGTCTTTGTCAGTTTACAAAGATATTATGCCTATTACAAATGT
This sequence comes from Acrobasis repandana, assembly GCA_963576875.1. Classification (NCBI taxonomy): domain Eukaryota; kingdom Metazoa; phylum Arthropoda; class Insecta; order Lepidoptera; family Pyralidae; genus Acrobasis; species Acrobasis repandana. The sequence continues at coordinate 20,226,952 of OY756229.1, read as the reverse complement.
TGCTTGCAAACCAGTGCCAAATCCAATTTACAGAAATAAGTTACACTGAGTAATCTTAAAAAACGGAGCTTGCATGATTACGTATGCCATGAGCCCGATGGCTGATTCTCCGAAGTCATTAGGCCGAGTGTCCGAGAAACGCCGAAAGAAACTCATTTACACAGTATTTACCGCCTACGCGCCAGAAGGGCATTGACAGTTTACAAAGATATTATGCTTAATACAATGTTATCACAACATAATATGTAAAGTGTCTATCTTTAACCTTCTTTCTCACTGTCGATGATTCGCAACTGTGTAACTGTGTAGGGCCAGGTTCCAAATAAATACTTTTATCAATCGTTTTCTTAAGTTCTTTTGGCCACTTACACATGTCATAAAAACCTAAAATATGTAATTTATAAAAAAATAAAAAAAATATTGTAAATAATCTATTGTTATTCTTCATTTTAATCTAGTCAAGTTTATAATTAAATTTTATAATGAAACAAAGAATTGTTATATTTATATATTTGTATTTAATATATAAACAGGTTATATATTCTATTTGTCGGCGCGTGGGTATATTGACAACAATTACAATCCCAACTCTTATGTCGCAAAGGGATATAAAACGTGTCGGAAAGGCTGAGCGGGATATGGCCTTGACATAACGGTTGACATGAGTAACACTTTGCTACTTACAGTACTTAAACAGGCTGTTGTCAGGATGCAAACTCAATTACTCTCTCGTCACTTTATCGATGTCGCCGCAAGAGAGACTTTACATTGACCTTATTAAAATAATAATGGTAAGGCAGTGCCCCTCCTTGCAAAAATCCTATGAATTACTTCCTTGGGTAACCACATCCCAGCAATTAATTCTCTAGCCCACACAGGCATTCTGTGTCCAACAGAGCTTACCGTACAGCTGAAATTGAATGTCATTGCAATAAATCGGTATACCAGTCCAATTCATTATAATAACCACAATCAAACCAGTAATGTCCTGGGTCCTGGACATAATAAGCAGTTCGCACGACGGCGCTCCAACAATCACATTTTCACTGTTGCTAAGTTGGCGTTCTCAACGCCCCGTTCACGCAGCAGATTGCTACTCCAAAACAGCCACTGAGTATCTCAGCACAAGTAATTAAAATAATTTTACAAGAGGTAACACGTCTGTCCGGTCTGCCGAGTCGAATGAAGAATGCCTTTTATACCCTCACTGAGCCGGTTCTCGGCCAATCACAGACGAGACGACCGTTGTACGACCAATCACAGACGACTGTTGTTTACGTAAAAATAAATTACCAGCGGTTGATATTTTCACAAAGTACTGAATCTAAAACTTAAATAAAATAAGTGAAAAAGTGCCTGGGAAGTTATAGTTTCTGAATAAATGTTTTTATTTTTTATCTTTTAAGAATTGGGCAATAATTCTTGAAAAAATTTTGTTGATATATTTTGACAATTCTGTCACATGCATGAAAAACAAAGACTGTGAGAAAACTGTGAGTCAAATTGGTGCACCATGTAGCCTCAAACATACGTTTTTGACCTTAACTTTGTTTCTCCATCGCTGGCAGCCAACCATAAAGTGCTACAGAACTTTTATAAGTAATAAAATAGTCATAACATTATGTTATATGACGAGTACAATCTCGTATAATGCTTGGCTCAGCAGTGCTATTAATTTTGTTGTTTCGTGCTTTTTAGAAGTCCGTAATAAACAAGGAATCCTTAAAGTTTCGCCATATCTGTCTTTCTACGGTTTAGTCAGAGACTGTTTGTAATAGAAAGCTGTCATTTGGAATTGGTATGTATATTTTTCATGCCGAAAAATTGGTTACATAAAATCTTAAAAAAAAAATATTTTTATCGTAGAGTTTAAAGATCTTTTAAAAATATTGCGAGTTTGTCAATAACATTTTTCGATTTAGGGTTCCGTTTGTGAAATAATTGGTTTTGAGATGTAATTTTTTTTACAGTCAAGTGTCCCCCTGTTGGCTAAATGGTTCTATTGGACACGTTAAAAAAATTCACGGCTGTATTAAATATAACGAAGATATAAGGAAAACTATCAGAACTAAGTAGGGTTTAAGTCGACCAACTTATTAGAAGTTTTTAGTCGTTAAACCGTTAGGCGTGAACTCTGAGTTGGTATTCGCATCCACGGAACACTACACTGCGCATAGCTCAAAACGCACTTGGCCGGTTTTTTAACTTTTTTTTATCAAACTTTGACAAAGTATCGTGTTTCTACACCGTACGAAGAATTTTTACAGCTATTCCTATAACAAGCGCTAACGCTTGTTATGGGAATAGCTGTAAAAATTTGCTGATTAGGCAGGAGTAAGGATTTACTATGTATTAACAACCGCATAGTTTGTATATTATCGTCAAGCGTTGGCAGAAATACTTGTTTATATTATATGTTAGTGGAGGACACTTTGTACCAACCTCGAAGGCTCAACTTTTTTCTTCTCTATAAACACTATCACATCTTCATCCCTAACGGGGTAATACGGCTTGGGTCCTATAACTTCAATGCGATTTTTGACGTGAAAAAAAAGTAAAGTCAAGGTAAAAACGTATTTATTTTCTTCAACAAACTTAAATATACATTTCTTTATAATAAACATGCAAGCCTGAAGAGAGGAGACTGGTGTCTGTAGAGGGCTGGGAATAAAATTAGCCAAGTGCGAGTCGGACTCGCGCATCGAGGGTCCGTACAAACCTGTAGGTATTCTAAGTAAGTTAAAAATTATTAAAAATATTTTTATTAAATGATGTAACTAAAAATGTATGCTTTTTGCATTTTTGTCTTTATCTGTGCTATAATACGTATTGCTTCGTACCAAATTTCAAGATCCTGAGTTTACGGGAGTACTCTGTAGGTTTTGATTCCCTTGCGAGTGTCGAAAATTTGCGGCATAAACGGCTGTATTATTTGATTGCGTTGGCGTAGAAGTTTGATTTTTTCACAGCTTCAAGGAAAGTAGATTTGAGTATTTGATATAAATTTCAGCTTGATATCTTCAAGCGTTCCTGAGAAAAAGGGTCTTGACAGACAGACGGACAACAAAGTGATCCTATAAGGGTTCGAAATAATCATGGGTTACTAGCTGCATTGAATAATAAGATTACTGCCCATTACCTTGATCGGCTAGTACCATCTGCGTGAAAAGAGACACATTTGGTACACTCTACGTTTTTAGGGTTCCGTAGTCCACAAGGAACCCTTATAGTTTCGTCATATCCGTCCGTCTGTCCGTCCGTCTGTCTGTCCATCCGGGCTCGTACTCCGCCGCTACTGCACCGATTGTCACGTAAATTGGTGGAGAGATAGATATTGAAGTTCCAAAAGTTGGCTTTTAAATTATGAAAAAATATTTTTCTTTCAGCCATTGAGAAGGCTTATTATAGGACCGATGACTATCTTAAAGACAAAAAGGTCTGGCTTGAGCTTGGCGCGGGTCCCTCTTAAAGGTTTGTATACTTAGACATGTCATAATTTAGGTACATTGGTACATACTAAATTTACAAATTGACATTATTTTAAATTTCGTAATTCTTATAATTCAATTTAATTATGACATAATAAACAATGTAATCTCTGTCCATCTATATAACTAATTTTAAGTTTTTAGTTTGTTAGTTGACGTCTTTGGAGAAAACGTGCAGTGCAGTTTGTTGCCGCTTCTTCTGCACTTGCGCCTAGGAAGCGGCGTAAACTTAGCTTTAAGTAACGATTTGACGTCAACATTTGTGCAAAACAAAACAAAGTGACTATTATTAAGAGATATTATAAATATCCTATGATAATAAAGATATTTTGAATTTTGAATTTTGAATTTTGAATTCCCATACAATGAAAATTGGATTTATAAAATTAAATTGGACTAACCCCAACGGGGTATCGTTGAAAAGGTCTTTTAAAATGCAACAAAAACTGCTTTGAAACTATAGAGACCAAACCCCCTAGTCTTGAGATAATCTAATACAAAGTTAAAATTTGAGGTGTCCCCCCCCCCCCCCGTAACTTTTAAAATATTACTAAAATCATTCTGAAAAAATGTGGTATATACCTCAAAGTATGTACTTTCAATTAAAACTATAGCGGTCTCGGTATCATAAATAGTTATTTTTTAATACGTCATAAATCGTAAAATGTTACTTGCTGCTACGGAACCCTTAATGAGCGAGTCCGACTCGATCTTGGCCGTTTTTTTCATTTCTCCCAGACCAGCATAGAAAGATGTTATTAAATGTAGTTAAAATGAAGCTGCCGCTGGCGTGTTGGGTATCTCCGTCCTCATTCGAAATTACCCTAACTTTCGTTCATTAGCCTTAGGCTCGTTAACGTTGTACTGCTGCCAGCAAACTCCGCTCGTGAAAGCAGTGTTCACTTTGCAGCGATTATAGCTATTAGATGAAACCAGAGAAGACATTACATATCACTGTTTTATACCGTTCAATTGTAGCTATCTCCGTAAACTTAACTTAGACCCTTGCTAGCTCTTATACGCCTAGTACTTTCAAGGGTTTATAAGCGAAAACTATATCACTAGTGGCTCTGTGACCTGACTTCGCGAGTTTGTTTTATATTATTAACGGATGAAAAAGTTGCGTCTTATCAAAGGTAACAAAAAAGTTTTATGACATTTTTGAATATTTTTTGAAAAGGGTGAAATATGATATTTTTTACGATGTCAACCACCATTTTGAAAAATTTTGAAAAACTGGCTTGACAAAAAAAATTACATAATCAGCAAACCTACTCACAAAATTTCACGAGAATCGGTTGAGAAAGGGGTCAAAGTTTAAGATAGCTGCTCTATATATTCTATGTCAATGGTTTATAACTATTATATATTCTTTGACACTTATGCAGCGAACTCTAAGTACTTTGGCATGTAAAATACTTCTACATACTTATATTAGAATCTTAGTGCGTCTTGTCGGGAGAGTATACATGGTATAAAAAAAATTAAGGGGCAAGTGCGAGTCGGACTCGTACATTAAGGGTTCCGTACCTCCGTACAATATTTTAAAGCGCTGAAGAAACACGTTGCTTGTATGAAGACCCCCTTTAATTGTTAACTTTATCTTATTTTTAGTATTTGTTGTCATAGTGATCATAGTAATACATAATCGGTTAAAATTTCAAGTACGCTGAAAAACACGTTTTTTGTATGACGACCCCCTTTAATTTTTAATTTTATTTATTTTTTTGAAATGGAAATAAACGCACACAATGACAATTTTTGGCAGAGACAGTGCAGTTGTTTGCCATTACCCTTCTAATTTTTCATACTAGTAAACTTCATCTTTATCATCGTCATATCAGCCACAGGAGGTCCACTGCTGGACATAGGCCCCCCCCCCCCCAAGGATTTTTAAAACGACCGATCGGAAGCGGCCTGCAGCCAGCGTTTTCCTGCAACCTTGCTCAGATCATCCGATCACCTAGCAGGTGGGTGTCCTAGCTACGCCTGCCGCAAACAAAATTAAATCAAAATCTAGTAAACTTAATAGTCACAAATGTGCAGGTTTCCTAACGTTTTTTTCTCCATCCGAAGCAGGTGGTGGTTGGAAATGACTGTATATGAGTACAAACTCAAAGGCACAAGTCGCGCACAGTGAGGATCGAATTTGTGCCTCACAGACGTAAACCAGTGTCTTAACCGCTTGGCCACCACCGCTTCTATTTGGGATTAGAAAGTGATAGAATATCTGTATTGCTGAGTATAGTAATTTTATAGGATATCGTCATATAATATATATTTATATTTATAATATCTATTTCACCTTTTACCTATTTGAGGATCGGTTCTATATGTCAACTCCCTTGATTAATTATTGTAATTTACTACATTCGCTCTAGCTTACTGTTCCTTTATATCCCATTTCATATTCACTAGTTTATTTTAATTTTCAGCCTTATTGCACTTAAAGTATAACCAATGAATATTCTTCCTCATTTGGGAACAAAAGCATTGTGAATCGATTACCTGTGAACTGCCATTATTCTTCGGGTTGGAGAAGAGAATGGCTAATGAAGCCTTTTGTGGCCATCTAGATATTACCACAGTAATCATGAACGCAGAAGGTAAACTACATGTTTCACTTGACGGTGATAAAGTAGAAAAATTGGTGGTCTTAAGAGAAATCGAAGGTTCGTATTAACATAAGTCTTTTTGCTATGTATTTGAACAGCTAATTATAGGCTGAAAGTGGGCCCATAATAATTTAGTATTTACCCGAAAGGCTCTAATGTGATGTTTATTCTGATATCTACATATTAGGTCCTTACATATGAAATTGCCGTTCAGTATCAAAAAAGTGAAACAAGTTTTTTTTAATGAAATTATTATTTAATCAATCGAAGTATGCGCCGTTGTTATCGATACACTTCCGCCATTTTATAGGCAGATCATTGATACCTTTGGAAAAAAATCCTGGGAGCGAGAGTCTATGAACTGTTTGAAGGCGGTTTTGACTGCCTCATCAGATTTGAATTTTTTTCCTTGTAAAAAGTTATCCAAATTTTGAAAAAGTGGTAATCGGTTGGGGCAAGATCTGGAGAGTATGGTGGGTGACGCAGAGGTTCCAGTCGCAGCTCCTCTAACTTGGCGATCGTTTGATGTGCAGTGTGTGGTCTAGCGTTATCCTGAAGGAGCAGTGGGCTAGAGCAATTCATCAGTCTCAGTTGTTTAATGGCGAGCTTTTCCATCATTGTTTGCAATTGTTGGCAACACAAGTCTGCAGTAATAGTCTGGCCTGATCTCAAGAAGCTGTAGTGGATAACACCAGCACTGGTCTACCAAACACTAACCAGAATCTTCTTTTTGGTCAGTTTTCGCTTAGGGCAAGGTTTTGCCGGTTCTCCAGAGTCAAGCCATTGTGATGATCGCTTCCGATTGTCGTACAGGATCCATTTCTCATCACAAGTCACGATATGGTTCAAAATCCCCTAATTATTGTGGCGATTAAGCAAAGAAACGCAGCAAGCAACGCGTGTTTGTTGGTTTGCTTCAGTCAATTCGTGCGGTACCCACTTTTCGAGTTTTTTAATTTTTCCGATTTGGCGCATGTGGATAAGTATCGTTTTGTCACTTACGCCGAAGGCTGCTGCTAATTCAGAAGTGGTTTGAGATGGATCCGCTTCCACTATCGCCTTCAATTCTTCGTTATTCACTTGAGTATCAGGTCGTCCACGAGGCTCACTGTGTAAATCGAAATTTCCAGAACGGAAACGTTGAAACCAAAAACGCACCGTTCGTTCGTTAGCGGTGCCTGGTCCATACACGTCGTTATTTCTTTGAGTCGTTTCTGCAGCACTGGTGCCACGGTGGAACTCGTATTCGTAAATACCGCGAATTTTCAATTTGACCATAGTTGTTGTTATAGCAATGTTGAAACTCAAACAAATGATGTTAAAACAAATGAAATACGAATTTTATAACAATATTTTTCTGGCTTTATTTCGAAATAAATTTGAATTTGGAATTCCTAATGAAACGCAAGATATTTGATTTTAAAGTTGCCAGTATTGAAAATCGGCAATTTCATATGTAAGGACCTACTATTATATTTGCGCCTTTTGAAGATTTCTGCTGCGGCTGCTGATGCACTGATCTTTGAGTTGGTAACCTGAAGTTGGTGAGGGTATTATATGTTAAGAAACGAGACCTTGACATCTATATGAACTTAACTTTCTGGTCACTATTCTAGTCATACTAACCCTAAAATTGAAATTAATTTATGATCCAGGATCCAAATGGGTCCGACGCAAGTTAGAACAATTGATACATTGACTGGAACTAGACGCATTGTGGAATTGCTAGAAATGTAAACTCTACATGAGTTAGCTTGATCCAATTTTTAAAACCTATTTATTTAGGCTTGCACGAATATATTATTGTATGCGTTATAATCGACTGATATATAGTATTTCAAATTTTGCATACGATGAAAACATTACATGTTGATGCTGCCGAGTTAAAATCGAACGATCTAAGGTAGATCTTTTGTTTTTCTACAATCTGCCTTATATCTTGATATTTTTAGCTGCTTTTATGTCCCACTGCTGGGTAAAAGCCTCCCTAGATCCCACTTCCAATCATCTGTCTTGGAAAATTCTCTGCAAAATTCTACAGCTCATTCGACTACCTCATTCTAGATCTATCTCTCTTTCTTTTGCTATCTATTGGAGTCCAGACAGTGGCTGTATGAGCCCATCTTTCCTGTAGGTTACGACAGACCTGGCCAGTCCAATCCCACTTTCTACTCGTCTTTTTTCCAATATCTACTTCCATATATGAAGGAAAATTTTTGTAATGTCCAAATTTTTAAAATTAAACAACATTTTTAGGCTTTCCATGCCAACGCGTCGTTAACTGAGCTATAAATAAAATGACCTAGCTGTGGATAACTTTATGTGCAAAAATTGTTTTAGAAACTTATATTATTTTATCCATCAATTTGACTAAAACTCTTGGTAGGGAAAATAAAAGCAACCAACCGATGGTAAGGTGAACTTTACCCTGGACGACGGATTAAAAAGTTATGAATAATTCAAACAACTAAGTGAGACCTAAAAGAATTCCTTAGGGATCACTGTGTAAAATATTATTTTATAATTTTTACTAGGCTCACGACCTCACGACCTTCTTTACGACCGTCTTTTGAATTACTTATATTGAAATTTAAATTATTTGAAATTCTAATTTTAGTTAATTTGCATTTTAGATTTTCGTAATACTCGTAGTATTACGAAAATCTTTGAATTCCACCTACTAATAAAATTCAACATTTTAAAATAAATTATCTGTAATTTAATAATTTTATGATAATAAACAATTATTACTGATACAATTAATAATTTGGATAAACTACAAGCTTTTTTTATCCACTATTACTTTAAACGAGCAATTCTTGTAAATATATGACGGGGAAACGGGTGTTCTTCATTTATTTTATGACAAGTGCCATAAAAATTAAATCCTCAATTCAACTCGGAAACGGCTCCAACGATCTCGATGAAAATTGGTATGTCCAGTTTCGGGGGTGAAAAATCGATCTAGCTAGGTTTTATTTTTATAGAACCTCTTTCACTCCGTTCTTTAATCGAGCGAAGCTCGGGAGCCCAGGTTCTTTTTATTATAGCCACAATTAACACACAGGGAAATACTACAGTTACTTTCAAGATTATTTATCCCTAATCTAGCGATGACAACATACAACTGTGTATTCCCAGGCATTAGGCAGCTTCAAATAAAATGCTGATAATTATGATTTATAACTATTTTGTAACAAAACAACAAATAACAAACGAAAAATCAGTAAATATGAAAACGTACTTACAAAAATCATCATCATCAGGTCTTTTAGTCTCCACTGCACGCACAACCCTCTCTGTACTACTAGAGCCATATATAATCCAAAACAGAGGATTAAGCCTACACTCTCCACGGCGGGTTTAGTCTACACTCTCCACGGTCTCCCAGGCGGGTTGGAGAAGTGTCATTGATGTATAAAAGCTGTTTTTAGCTTGTATTTCCTAAGTCGCCTTCTAAGACATCCACAGGAAGACTTGGAGTGGTCTTATTCTACTCTGCCGGGAACCACACACCTTACAGAAATAATTTCTCATTATTCTAAGACTATATCCAATGACTATATCTTAAACATGAGAAGCCCGAAGTGAAGCGCGTTGCTCAAGACAGGACGAGATGGAGAATTACTGTGGAACGGCCCTCTTCCCCACCCAGGAGACATAGAATTATAAGTCAAGTAAGTCAATAACCTAAACATGATTCCCTTACGTAACGTGTTTACTGTTTGTTTTCGCAAAGCCCGTAACATGCTCAGTTTCTTTTACTCTAAACATTTAAGCATGCCGAGCGTCGAACTTCCTTCTGACATTGTATTAGCGGAATACAAAACACAAAGACGGTAAAACAAGCGACTCTAATTAGCTACAACCCACACGACGAATTGAGATCTACCCGCTTTTACGAATTACGACAAAATATAACCCAAACACGAAGCGTTACAATTTTTCATGGAGAAGATAATGACAAGAATTTGTTACATTAAACTCCCTCTATTATAGATTATAGTTGAGTTTAGCGATGGATGATCCATGCGTCAATTTGTGAACGGGTGCCGCCAGTAGGGACTGGTCAGCTCGGCTCCTATATTTTTAAAACTATTCAGTATTACCTAGTTAAAGTCTAGTCTGCAAATTGGATTTGGCACTCATTCGTTAGCTTTACATGTTTTATTGTGATAACATTGTATTAGGCAGAATATCTTTCTTAACTGAATAAGCCACTTCACGTAGCCTTCTGGCACGTAGGCGACCGATACTGTGTAAATGAGTTTCTTCCCAGCAATGGTCATTGTGAAACGCTTAAATCGGTAGCTTTGAAAATAATTTAATATAAATAAACATTACACGTAATGTAGGTACACTCGAACTACTGACGTGCAAAAGTGCCTGCGAAGGCATAATTACTAAATAAATATTTGATTCTTTGAAAAATTTTAACGGATATACGAGTAGATAAGTTAGATAAAATATAGAGTGAAAACCGCCTATTATTCTCGAAATGGAAATACCGCTGTAACTCAAGTTTTTAGTGCTAAGTCCTTTAGTCGCCTATTACGACATCTACAAGAAGAGTAGTCATATTCTAGTCTGGAAACAACACGGCCCGAACGACAACCGATATTATATTTTATAATTGTCAAAAGTTAACGAAAAATCATTGAACACGGAAACGTTTTTACAAAAATGATTTCTCAATATTTTAATATTAATTACCTGCGTCATAAACGTGTTCCATACAGTGTCTAGCAGCGGCCATGGACGAACGACCGAATCCATGATCACGACCACTCTGTCAAGACTGTACGACTAAGAAGAAGAATAGTGTCTAGAATAGTGTATTTCACTTTTTTTTTCTTTTATTGATAATTTTAAGTAAACAAACCGGTCAAGTGCGTGTCGGACTCGTACATGAAGATTTGTGTACCTCCGAACAATGTTTTAAAAAGCTGAAAAAATAAGTTTATTATACAACGACCTCCTTTACTTTTTAATGTTATCTTTTGTTTTGTATTTGTTGTTATAGCGGCCACAGTACCTACACACATACACACACACACCACAGGCCACAGTAATACATAATCGGTGAAAATGACAAGTATCTAGCTAAGAGATAGAGCCTATAACAGACGGACGGACAGACGGACAGACAGCTGAGTCTCAGTGATAGGGTCCCCTTGGTACCATAAGTAACAACTTAATGTATTAAGTAATACACAATATTATCTGCTCCATACAATTGACTCACTCGGCAGTAGCTCGGAAGCCTATCTTGCCTCTAGGGACGGACCCTTTAGGGACAAAGGCACGTTTATACTGTAAGTCTACGTATAAAGGAAGTATAAGCGTAATGGGCAGCGTGATTAACGGAAAAAAATCGGACGGATTGAAAATTTTCGACAAATGAGAGAACCTTTTTGCCGTAATTCAAGCTGGTTCTAAAAATTATTTCCTGTTTTATGTACCATTTATATCCAAGAGATATAAAATAAAAATGTGGATTTAATTTTATCAATTTTAAGGATTGAAATAGTAGATATATGTTTACATAACGGAATTGTATCCTTTTAATTCTTTTTTACCCGAATGCGGCAAAGACGAAAAGGAGAGTATATGTGTTTGACCTGTATATTTAACCCTATAATTCTATGTTCCCTAGTAACTACTAAACGGCTAAACCAATTTTAATAAATTATACATGGTTAGATTCTTCTTAACCACTAGAGTAACAAAGGATATATTAAAATGATTGGAAATCAAAATGGCGAATTTTAGGCGACAAATAGGGGGGTATTATTTTTCTTTTCTTTTCAAAACCGATCGAGTGGGGTATCAAATTAAAGGATTTTATTCAAGGATTACAGAAATATATACAACTTTTATGTTTAAATGAAATTTGGAATGAGGAATGCTAATAACAACGATTTTTATGTCCGGTTATATGTTCCCTAGTAACTACTAAATGGCTAAACCGATTTTGATAAATTATACATGGTTAGATTTGTCTTAACCACTAGAGTAACATAGGATATATTAAAATTATTGGAAATCAAAATGGTGGATTTTTGGCGGCAAATTGCACGGCATAAAAAATCTTTTCAAACCTATCGAGTGGGGTCGATCGCTTCGCCAAGCGCATTCCCAGTTACGTCTTACCTTACCACAGAAGACAGTAAGTGCTTAGGCGTAGGTAAGTAGTGCTGTTGTATCCCGCAGTCGGGTTATTTGTTTTTTTTTTTAAATAATTACTTGTTGTTTTTAGTTTACGCACAGACTATTATGGATCAAGAAAGACAGCCTCTATATAAATTTGCGTGTCGATCTGAAGTCAAATTGACTTTATTTAGGATTGTCACTTTTAGTCGGTGTATGTCAATTAATTAGATCACACATTTATTCTCTAACTAGCTGTGCCCGCGACTTCGTTCGCGTGGTTGTCGGAACGTAATGTTATATAGCCTAAAGCCTTCCTCTATAAATGGACTACCCAACAAAAAAAGAATTTTTCAAATCGGACCATTAGTTCCTGAGATTAGCGCGTTTAAACAAACAAACAAACAAACAAACTCTTCCGCTTTATAATATTAGTATAGATGTAAAATCGTCGAATAACGTTGGAGGAAGTAAAAAAAAAGATTCCTTCCATTCGTAAGTGAATTTCTTATTAATTATTTGTATGAAAATTGACACGCTAGGTTTTCATACAAATTGAAAGACTTTCTTTATCTAGTAGTATATACAGATCTGTGAGTTTTCGATATAGATGAGATGGTGGCGCCTTTAATAGAAACAAGGTGCATATCAGAAAATATCTGCATACACTATGAAGTCTTACTCTTTAATGGGGTAGACAGTGCCTAGGGCCATTAAACATTAAGGCCACTTTAAGCGTAATGGTGGGCGTGAAGGTGGTAACAGGAAATCAAAATAGTCGTAGATTACTAGCCGAATCGCCTTTATATATGAGTCTGATTTTCGCCCATTTGATTCGATTAAAAGAGAAGCAGCTGATACGTACATTATGATTTTCTTTCTCCCAGACCAGCATTGAAGAAATAAAAAGCTTAAGCGTCCCCTTACCCTAGAGAGACTTTCATAATACAAACGTATCTATCTTTTATTTTGTAATGACATCTCATGTTTTGGCAATTTTTTTTTAATTTCGAAGAAATTGCATTTATAACTAGTTTTCATAGTCAAAACATGATCTTGAAAGAGAATATAGTTTTTCATAACATATTTGACCATAAATATGGAAAATTTTCTCTCGTAAATGACTAGATAGCACGTATGCAATTTCTTTGAAGATACAAAATACTGACGAAATTTAACATTACAATTTAAAATAAAAGTTAGGCTATGTTTATATAAAATAGTCTAAGATTAGGGGACTCTTAAAAGCTAGTTCTAAATAAAGGTGGGTTCTGCACAAACTGCAAGCCATAATTTATGCAAATAGTTAAATCTGCGCTGCGTCTCGCTCGTTACTGCGCTGGTATTTAGTTAGCTGACTATTTCATTATGTTGCTAATTACAGTACCAGTCGGAAAGCTCTGTTATAGCATATTGTTCTATACTAGTAGCTCTCTAAGCTGTTGACCTTGCGAGTATGTAACATAGTCTTAAACTGACTAAATACACTGAAAACCTGAATAAAAAAATCCGTATCGTATTATCGACCTCCGTGGCGTAATTTTTAATAATTAATTCGCTAGTCCACCATTCCAGAGGTTCTGGGTTCGATCTCCAGCTAGGATAAGATGGGAAATGGTCTTTTTCAAACTGTCTTGGGTCTTGAATGTTTATTTATATCATCATCAAGCCTTTTTAGTCTCCACTGCAGGAGCACGACCTCTCTGTACTACCAGAACCATATATTAACCAGAGCAGTCAGAGAATTTGGCCTACACTCTCCACGCTGGCCAGACGGGTTGGAGAGGTCTCATTGATGTTTTTATGCTTTGCTTAGCTTGTGTTTCCTAAGTCGCCTTCTACGACATCCACGGGAAGACTAGGGGTGATCCTATTCTACTCTGCCGGCACCACACGACTAACACATTCTAGTGCCACACTTCACACAGACCACACGGCAGTATCCCATAATACAAGTTTAAACGTTCGTTCAATTCACAGTTTAGTTCGTAGTCTATCGGGCCACTATAAATGTGGTGCAGTTGTGGTAGAGCCGCCCTACCGGCAAAGCTCAGTTTTGCACAGAAAATCGACGTCTGAGTAGTAGCTTCACCGCTTCTATGCTTCCCTCGGTGAGTGAGAGAGCTGAAGCCCCTCCCCTCACCCCCCTACGGGGAGGCCCCTGAAAGGCCGGTTGTTGCACCCCTGGTGTTGCAGTTGTCCATGGGCAGCGGTGATCACTTACCATCAGGTGACCCGCTTGTTCGTTTGCCGTCCTTTAACAAAATAAAAGAATGCTTCGTATTTAAAGGAGCCACCTTTGTGGCGGCCCGTCAGTCTCCAAACCATTTAAACAAACTATAAAATAAACGCTAATAACAAGGCACCCGCCAGACCATCAAATTCCTGACTTATACAGTATCAGATTCATCGTCGCGGCAATCGTAAAAACATTATTAGCCATTAAATTAATTCTATGGAACCCCTTTATTGTCAACCACAAAGATAATACAAATGTATGACAATGTAATAACGTGGGTGTTTGTTTTTAGTGGGAATAGTAAATATACGTATGAATCGTTTCAAATTTTTATTCTGACTTACAGGTTGATTCTTCACCAACTAGCTGTATTAAATAAATAATAAATAAATGAATATATAAGGACAAATCAATGATCACTGATTAAGCTAACCCCAATGTCAATATTAAACTTGTGTTATGGGGTACTTACTAACTCAACGATACTATATAGGGTGTTAGTGTAAATAGTCTTATCCTTGAAACCAGTGGTTCAGTATCATGAGTAGGGTCGAAAACCAGTGAACTAATAATGATTTTTTTACTAATTTTCAAAAAAAAAAATCCGACAAAATCTTTAGCGCAATACACACCCTACAAGCTCATACGCGCGGGCCGTGCGGCGGGGTCATAGTGGGTCAGTTTCTCAGCGCACGCCTTGGAACGATTACGTCACAGCGCGTTCCATGCGAATCCCAATTTTCGCGCCTAAATTAGCTTAGATCTCCGTACTTGAGTGAAGACGATAACCCTTTTGTGCTTTCGCGAGTGAGTAATAACCTCAGAAAACGTGCAGAAGCTTGCGTGGCTCTTTAAATGTGATCAACCTCTCCAGCCTAGGTCAATGCCAAGGATCCAAAAATGTCGTGTCGATGTAAAGTTGAGATTCGTTGTATTTTCGAGCGGCCCTATCGGGCTGAGACCGCTGGGCCTGAGAGGTAGGTACCTAAATGATTTGTAAACAATTTGTTACCAAGCTTATGTACGTACACAACCTTAGTTGATGATGAACTCTTTAAAAGTACGCCAAAAATACCTACTCAAAATCGATACTTACATTTTAATGTGTGTAGGTAGTTTCAACAATTTTACTTGTCTCGCAAATACAAAAGTACTAGACAGGTAGAGTAAGTAGCTATTTTTGCCTGTCCTAAGTAAGCCAGGAAAAGTATGAAGGGATAATTTCATCACATGTTATGTTTATGTGTTTTGTTTGATACTTTGTGCGACGCAAACGTAATTCCACGGCCGGCGGCGCGGCGAAGGTAGGTGCCTGTTTGAGTAGGGTGTCCATGAAACCACGTACGAAATCGGAAACTTTAATCATGAAAATGCATTAAAACTATAAGTGTATTATTTTGAATACTTGCTTCAGCATCTGTGGTTTAAATGACAAGAGTTTTTATACTAACATCCTGTATTTTAAAATAAATACCTATATAAATAAACACCCAAGACCTAGAACAATTTGAAAAAGGCCATTTTTCAACTTGCCCTGGCTGGGGATCGAACCCAGAACCTCCGGATTAGCGGTCTAGCATGTTAACTATTACTTAAAATTACTATAAATTAAAATCTGTAATCGGAATCATTCTTATACCACAAAAAAGTAAAAAAATAATTAATTATATTTATCCCAAATTTTTCATAAATGGCTAACCTACTGACTTTACTATACGCTCGGCCATTGCTCTTCCCGCTCAACGGCCGCTGTTCGCCACGAGGCCAGTGCGAGAGCGGTGACATTCAAATGGGAGATTTATGGTCCGCATATATTTGTCGGCTGATATCTATGGTTTTTATTATGAAACAAGATATATTTTACAGTATATGTATTTTTATTTCGCTTAAAGAGTACTTTCCTTGAATATAGCAACGAGGATCAAAATCACCCTGTATATATGGTAGTAGTATAAGTCCAACGCTTTTTCGAAACTCAGCGACACTGTAGGTATAGTATATCTAGTAAAGTGGCATATACATTAAATTGTCTCGAATTGTTATCAGACCTGCATATTATTAACTCATCGCGAATACCTCCACATTCTCCGAAAATGTTTCTCAACACATGTTGAACTCCCTACACGGGATTTTTCGCGGCTAATCTCTGCGAAGAGCAAAATCCACACGCGCGTAATCTGATGGCGCGAGTGAATCGCATTGAAACTAAGTGAAAGAACAAACCGAAACTTGGCGACTCTTTTTACAATTTAAATCTTTAAAACATTGTAACATTGTGTGTGTAATTTACTTCCTTAAATTATTTTTTTACTTTGTTAGTTTGATGTTTTCGTTATTTTGTAACGAAGTACGCTTAAAAAGTTATGGTACAATTTTAGTAGTTTTTTTTGTAGACGATATTCTTGGGCAAAGGCCTTTCAAAAAAAAAGCAAAAACCAAAACAAACAATCTACCTACCTAGACCACAAGTAAAATTATTATGTAGAACAATTGACGTATCCCCGGGCTGAAAAGTATTTTTAAAATACTAAACTAAAGGGAACTGTAAGAAACGGGCAAGTGCGAGTCGGACTCGTACATGAAGGGTTCCGTACCACCGTACAATGTTTTAAAACGCTAAAAAATAAGTTTTTTGTATGACGACCCGCTTTAATTTTTAACTTTATTTTATTTTTAGTATTTGTTGTTATTGTGGTCATAGTAATACATAATCGGTGAAAATTTCAAGTGTCTAGCTATTACGGTTCAAGAGATAGAGCCCTGTGACAGACGGACAGACAGCGGAGTCTCAGTAATAGGGTCCCGTTTGCACCCTTTGGGTACGGAACCCTAAAAATGTATGTATCTGGTGACGTGCCCTTAGATCAACTTTAACTCGAGAAAGCTTGATTATAATCGAATACTTATCTTCTTCCGTCGCCCTTTACTTACAATCTTCTATAACTAACACTCTACATGGCCCGGTGGAAGTACGCTAGTACTTTCGCAAGTTAAGCGACGCCAGGTGAGGTCCACACTTGGATGAAAAGAGTAATAAATATCGAGCTCCCCTGTTCTTTAGAAGGACCTATAGCTGATGATCACGGCTGTGATCATTGTATGGCGTTCGTCAAATTGTCAGATGCCTTTAAACATACACGAAAAACAAAACAAAATCTACTATTAATTCTATTTTATGGTTTTAACAAAACTTTCAATGGCTAATTAAGAATCAGTAAGCAACACATCACTACTAAAATGCTGAGAATGCAGCACAATTGGCCACCAACTCGACAATAGTCAAGTTGGTCTGGGAGCGGTTGTTCGCAAGTCTGCGCCCGCTTCCCGAACAAATCATAACAACTTGTGTTGTAGCTGTACTTGGACACAAATACCTAGAATACAGATATGACGCTCATGTTGTATACTACGAGCTTTTGCCAAGGATTCAAAGATGTAGTGTTATTACACAATAGGTAAAAATCTGTGTGGAGGACACGGCAATAATGAGGACCAACTTCAATTATATGTTTCTTTTATTACAATACTCGTAAGTTAAAAAAAACGTGGTATACTCAATTTATGCTTTGTAGATAATGCTAGATTTACAAAAAAAAACACCTTATTCAATTATTTGATTAACACATTTCCAAAGCTGAAGTGGGATTGGGCGAGCCATGGCCACAGAATGCCTTCTGATGAATGGCCGAATAAAGTAACTCCCTGGATACCCGAGGATGGTCGTCGTCGCAGGGGAAGGCCGAGAAAGAAATGGCGCGACGACCTTGACGCATTTGAACGTAGTTGGTAGACAATGGTAGTGGTTGGGGATGCATGGAGGAAAATATGAGAGACCTTTACACGAAATAGGGTGTTTAAAAAAAACGCATTTAAAATATGTGCATTATGTATCCAACGTCATTTCTGTAGCCACACCGTTTTGTGTGTAGGAAGTGACGTGGCCAACTCTGTGTTCTAAGTTCCGCGCCACAAATCAGATACAATGACACGGAAATGAACGAGATAGGGGAAACTTGAAACTTTACAGAAAAGCGAAATAGGTAGTTTTCTAGAAAATTTTAAAATGTTTGCTCGAACTTTATAACTTTACGACTTTTTTCTGGCACTCTCGAGTTTTATGAGCGATAAGGTAAAGTAAAAGTGTTTCAGAAGACCAACATTCAGAGTAGTTCAAAGGATTTGATAGCTAAACCAGGAGGTAACGCAGCTAGCGTATTGTGTACCGGGTGCAATACCATTCAGGGGGAAAAATTATATACAAGAATCAGCTTTTGTATTTGTTTTAGTAATTATGATTTAATTATTTTAAATTGATTACTTTTATACACATTTTAAATGTTGCAAAAAATTTTGTTTCATGTTTTTAAAAACAGAATCATGGACAATTGGAAGTTAAGTTTTTACTTGAAATATAAAAATACATAATCTTTCATGAAAAATCATTATCTTATCCAAAACAAACCACTGCATAATCCGCTAAATTAACAGTCACCGATGAAGATGGATGTTCTACCCTGATGGCTTCTCACTGGAGGTGTAATATCCCTCGGGAATACAGCCTCGTATCTCACCCTCATTTTCCACTTCACAAGCAGAATAAACCCTTATGGTATTCAAAGCAAAGGCGAGTTTAGAATGGCGGAAGTAGATTATCTAGGAGTTGTGATTTTTTCAGATTATCTTTAAAAATCTGAAGTGCGGGTGCAATAATAGCGTTGTTCAAGCTCTGCGTTATGAAAGTGGCTATATCTATACATTTTTGGTACTTTGAGAGCTATTTGAAGAGATACAATTTTAAGAGCACTTTCATATATAGAAGACAAGGTTTTTTGTTTGTTACGGGTAGACAGAATCAGAAAATACAATTACCCAAAGGCCAAACTTATCAAATATTTGAACATATGGATTAAAAAAAGAATAATAGTCACCATTTCTTATGCTCGATACAAAAAAAGAGTTTGTTCTGTGTGCTGTACATACTGTGGCATCAATGCTCCCAAATCAATTTATGATTTAGTTTATTTAGAAGGTTTCTCGATAGAAGTTTAGCAATGACTAGGAACAATTATTGAGTCTAGGGTTTAGAAAATATATATTTTTAATTAGAAATATTCTATAGCGTAGGCGTAATTTAATATTATACGATATTTGCAAACCACTGAAACTTAGAGAAATAAAATATAAACAATTATAAATATTTCCATGCAAATGATGTTATTTTAATGACATAGTCTAAACCATTTTTACTGAAGATTTAAACTTATTTCTAGTGCAAACCGACACAAAACAAAAGCCATATTTTTTTCTAATACTAACTAACAAAACTAACTTAAAAAAAAAAAAAAACAAAATTGACAAGATTTCAATTTCTATATTCGCTAAACCGTGTTTACTGAAGATCTAAAGTAACTTTCAACAAAGAAGCCATTTTTTAGACTTTTAATAATAACTTAAACTAGATAGAAAAATGTTTAATTCTCCACGCAAACTAAGTGGTTTTCAATGACGCGTCTAACCCGTGTTTACTGGAGATTTTAAGTTTGTTCCAGTGAAAATCGACACAAAAAAGGAGCCCCGCGACGCGAAGATTAATTGCAGCTCACTTCTCACGTCGACTGGATTATACTTTTAAAAAGCCTACAATATCGTCCTTATGCTTATATACGAATTCTGAAATGATATTTCTAGTCTTCGAGCTGTTGTTATATTATTCAATCTACCTAAAGTCATCGGTCGTTCATTGGTTTATATAATCAATTTACACAAAGATTACAGTTTATATCAACCAAAGCATCCGCATGGTATTTAATTTTTATACATTAAAAAATAAAATAACTACAAATATTTTAAATAACTAAAACACACTAACATACAATTATGTCAAAAACAGCAAAATATCAAACAAATAAACAAATAAGACAAAATCAATTTAAAATGTCAAATAATTAAAATCAAAATACATACCTAATCTGAAATCGAAAACAAAAATATATTTTTTTTAATTTTTAGCATGACGCCCGCCATCTAAAGATGACAGCTGGGACTAACGGTGTAACTTGCCTCATATTTTATGCTACTTGTAGTTAATATAATTCCAACATCACCTGAGGTATTGCTTAACATGGAAAGCGTAACGCATACTCTAGTTAAACTGTTTTTCATGAAAACTAAGTTGTTTTCAATGACGCAGTCTAACCTGTGTTTATTGGAGATTCAAAACAGGATTCCGTGAAAACCGACACAAAAAAAAGCTTCAAGACGCGAAGATAAATTGCAGCTTACTTCTCATGTTGGCAGGATTATACTTTTAAAGTTATACTATCGTCTCTAGTGTAGGCTGGCAGCATATTATACGTTTTCTCTATTAAACATATTCTAAAAGAAAAAATCTTATAATATTATATAAAGCAGGAATTACGCTTGTGTATGAACGAAAGTGCTGCCTTTATTTGAAGTAAATTATTTTTTTCTGAAAACTAAATGAAAAGAAAATCAATAAAATAATATGCTGTACTGAAAAAGCTTATTAAGCGTAGGCTAAATCCTCTGACTGCTCAGGCTCTAATATATGGCTCTGGTAGTATAGAGAGGGTTGTGCTTCTGCAGTGGAGACTAAAACAAACCTGATGATGACAGCATAGTAGAATACGATTTGTCATTACTTTTTTCCTCGCCCACGGGTGTCGTAAGTGGCGACTAATTGAGGTATAGGTAATAGAGAATAAGCAGCAGCATCTTATGTGCCAAGATTATATACTATCTACCACGATCACCAACTCGCCTGCCTTGCAAACGGCATATTATGGAAAATTTCATCATTAATTTCCATAATTTCAGCCGCATAACGTCCACTGCTGGACACAAGCTTCTCCTAAGGATTTCCAAAATGACCAATCTAGAGTGGTCTGCATCCAGCGCTTTCCAGTAACCTTAATCAGGACTTCTGACCGTCTTGTGGATGGGTGTCCTACGCTTCGCTTGCCAGTACGTGGCCGTCATTCGAGAATTAAAAATTTAGATGGAGTCAATGTATGCTATCATTTAATTAATTTTTTCTTAATAAATTATTGCAACTGCCAGGTATTCAAAATAAGAATCTTAATAAACTTGCACCATAATTGTTTACATTGCTATTTCAGAACAGTATTTATAGAAAGTGAATTGAAGTTTACTATGCCGTCCCTCAATTATAAGCCGGCAATCTATTATTAGGCAAGTTTTTCCGCTACATTAAACTGTAAGAGGCAACGCGAGAGGGAAATCGGGAAAGTTCCCAACTCGTCAAAGGTGTCCGTTGATTTTGGGCTAATTACGATCCTCCAAGATTCGGGAAGTTACGGCGACTTGGCAAACTCTCTAATTTCTAAATTGTTTGGGCAACTTTCGTCCGGTGGTTAAAATGAAGCTTACTTGGGATATTTGATACTTTTGATGTTAAAAGACTTTAATCAATTTATTACTTTTTCTCAAAAATACAAAGCCACTGTTTTAATTTCTCAAATGAACGTTTGTCTGACAATTAACAAAACGAAGTTATGTTTTTTACATTACTTAAGTTTAAGGGAAGGGTTAAACGTGCCTACTTTGACAGCAAGCACTGATTAGATTCAGACATAATGTCATTCATAGATAGATAGATAAATCATTTCATAAAAAAGCAATGAAGAAATACGCATGCTTAAGATGGATGAGGAAATTCGTCGGGGTGATTCGAAGTCACCGTAGCACAATCGGAAGTGAACTCACAGTACAGATATGAGGGGCGTGAGTTCGAATCTCACTCGTGGCTCGTAGCTCGTGGCGAAATTTTTTCATCACATATTTTTAATTTAGAATGCTTCTTTTATAAAAATACTAGCTGTGCCCGCGACTTCGTTCGCGTGGTTGTCGGAACGTAATGTTATATAGCCTAAAGCCTTCCTCTATAAATGGACTACCCAACAAAAAAAGAATTTTTCAAATCGGACCATTAGTTCCTGAGATTAGCGCGTTAAAACAAACAAACAAACAAACAAACAAACAAACTCTTCCGCTTTATAATATTAGTATTGATAAAAATATTGTCAAAAATCCGAAACAATATATGATAGTAGTTTTAAATATGTCCTCAAAAGTTAAAAAGAAATCTTGGCAACCGCATTCTTGGCAACTCTTAAAATTACAAAGAAAAATGTAAAAGGCACGTAAAATCCTGAGGTCTTCTTAAAAATACTGTCAACTACCATATTTAGCGGTAATTTAAATATCATATGACATTTCAGCTTCATACTTGTTCGTGCCAAGATTTCTTCATCCGCGTTTTATTATACAGAACTTAATATAGAAGATATTACAGACATTAGGTACTCAGACAATACGCATGATGACTGAAAAAATATTTTTGACCTATCGGTTAGATTATTAAAAAATATTGTACACGTTTTTTTTCTTTTCTCTGAGAAACAATAAATAACAAAGATACAGCGCATTTAAATTTCGCATGACGTCACGCTTTCGTACGATTTTTACACATCTTTGACGTGAAAAGCCCCCACTCTTGAACTTTGACACTCTGTATCTTTGTGAATTTTTACTTTTTTGATAAACTGAAAAATATGGGTACATTATTTTTGGATAATCTGACTAACGGCCTAATTAGAATAATACTTTTCTGACCCAGTCATCATCCCTATTTGATAGAACGAAATTCTCGAATGAATGAACGTATTGAATACATTCATTGTGATAGTTTTTTTAATCATACTGATTGAGCTAGCCCCAAAGTAAGTTTAAACTTGTGCCATGGCCTTCAAAGCCAATGACACTAAATACGTATTAAGATAAACACCCAAGACCCTAGGACAAATTTGTAAAAGCCATTTTCCAACTTGCCCTGCCTGGGGATCGAATCCAGAACAAGTTGACCGATAGTTTATATGGGATGCAAAATTTTTTTTAATATTTTGATATACATTACTTGGGGAAAGTTGTTCAGTATAATGGACTAAATTCACCGTTAAAATTGTTTTAGTTTATCTATTTTTTACCCTTTTTTAGTGGGTGCGAAACCTTGTTCTAAAAGATGAAATTTGTGTATAGAGTCTCATAGGTGTATGTTGTTCCAACATTTCGTTACCTGATATCGAAAGATGCTGACGAGATGATGTGACGAAGAAGAGGGGTGTTAGGTTTAAGGCATCGTTCTTATCTCCATAACGAATAGACTGATATCGACGCGTTTTTTTTTAATCGATAGCCTTGTATATCGAGATGGTTCTGAGCTATGTTTGATAAAAATCGGTTTCGACGTTAAAAGTTATTGGGGCTGAACACTTGAAAGTCGGGTTTTTTTTTAATGAGTCTAGAAAATAAACTTGTTGCTATATATTTTGTCTGCTCCCTTATCTTCATGTTCCGGATGAGATATCTAAAGAAAAAGCTTATATAAACACGTATACCAAATAATTAAATAAGGAATGGTGAAAAAATACCACGTGAACAGGACTTAAACAAAGAGGCTATTTTTTTGAAAAAATCGTCCCATGGCCCAAATGGACGCCAAATAACATAAATATATCGGTACAAACTTTAAAGATTCATTTTTTTCAGTTTTTAAATGTGCAAGTCCTTTGGATCAAAACTGACAAGGTCCAGCAAAAAAAAATATGCAAGATAAAAATAGGTAAGAAATAAGAGGTATGCTGCATGTACGTGTTTTAACGCCACTATTTACCACAGCCGAAAAGCTTACATAAAACACTAATTATAGTACTTAAAACGAAGAATAATTTTTTCTCCGATACAAAAAAACTTCGCCGAAAATACCGATAGCATTCCAACAAGCGCATAAATTGGATTTCCTCTGCACTTTCTGTCTCCATTAAAACTGTTTACTGCTGTCTCACCCGACCCCCGTCAAGAAAAACATTAGCAGCTAAGTACACTACACTTACCTTATACGACACTCCATCAAAAACCACGCCACAGTCTAACCAAATCTATACTAAAATACTAGTTGATAACAACCCTACTGACTTTTTGAAGTAGGTAATAATTTAAACTGTGGTGAAAGGTTTTTGTTGTATGTACAAGGATCGATCGTCTGTCCATTGCAAGTAAACAAAGAAAGTCGTTGAGCTTTAAGCTTCGGAAAGCCATTTATCAACGCCAGAAGGCAAATTTAGAAAGAGTGCCGGTTTTAAACACCTTTCTCGGCTTAATGTGAAGGAAAACGTTGACGGGTGAAGAGCTCATTATTGTGATTACCATGCTGAGGAGACGGGGGAGCTTTTGTTTGATACATTACTTTAAGGCTCGTTTAAAGTCTTTTTTTTTTTTTTCCTAGCCTTTTGGTGTTATGTCCCACTGCTGAGCAAAGGCCTCCCCCTTCCTCTTCCACTCGTCTCTATTCTCTGCTATCTCTTGCCAATTATTGGCATAACTATCGAGGTCATCCCGCCATCTCTTCCTCGGTCTGCCTCTGCTCCGACGGCCATCCGGCAGCCAGAACGTAGCTAACTTCGCCCATCTTCCCGGGACCATTCGACAAACGTGCCCAGCCCAGTTCCACTTCAGACTGGCAATTTTTACTCCTACATCTGCAATTTGAGTTTGAGAACGCAGCTCTGTGTTTCGCACCTTGTCTATAAGACGTAGTCCCAGTATGCTGCGTTCCATTGCTCTTTGGCAGACCTTGAGTTTGGACGTTTAAAGTCTTACATAGTCATTATTCTATTTGTTAGCAAATTGGGTATGATGAATTTGGTTGGAGATAATACTCCTATTATGTCCAGATTACATAATAAACCCATGCTTTCTGAGGGAAAGAAAAAACGGGTGAAGTGCGAATCGGACTCGTACATGAACGTTTCCGTATCTCCGTATGATGTTTTAAAACGCTAAAAAAACACGTTTCTTGTATGAAAATCCCTTTAATTTGTAACTTTATCTTATTTTTTATTATAGCGGGCACAGTATTATATGATCGGTGAAAATTCCAAGTGTCTCGCTATTATGGTTCATGAGATAGAGCCCTGTGAAAGACAGACGGACAAATGGACTGGACAGACAACGGAGTATCAGTAACCCACCCTTTGAGTACAAAGCCCTAAAACGCAGCATATACCACGTGTTTCTCTTAGCGCATAGAATTGAAGCGGTGGTGGCCTAGCAGTATAGGCCAGGTGAAGCAAAACATTCTAAGGAAACCTGCACACTGGCTCACTAGTGTATAATAATGATTGTTCTCGCTAGATCACAGTCATTGAGCTACTCGTTAGCCAGATGCCTTTAGGCAGCTCGAAAAATCTGACATCAGTGTTAGTAATAACATACTCGACAAGAAAGAGCGCATAGGTAAATTATTTGTATTGAATCTTAAAAGTCTATCGAGAGAATGCTTTAGAATCTAAATCAAGTCAAAAGCCCTTAAGGGGTACATGAATTTTCCAGGGCTACATGAATTTTCCAGGGCTAATGCTGCCCCCATTTGAAATAAATTATTTGAGAGGATATGGAGATATCATTAAAAATTTTGTCTTCACTATCCCCCTAGTTGACCCTTCAAACTATTTTATGAACTACTGTTTACAGTTTAAAGTGAAAAGTGAAGCTTTTCTTCGCTCATTTGCGAAAAACGGCCACTTTCGGGAAATGTGCGAAGAAAATTTTTATTTTGTTATCATTCACAAAGCCCAGGACCATAAGACCTCTGTCTACCCTGCGTCCCTGCTAGGGTAAACGAATGTATATACTCAAGAAGCCAAGACGTAAAGCTATATATCTAGGTTAGACGTAATAAAAGTAAAATAATGTGAACTGCAGCAATTCTGTATTCCCCGATATCATGTATCACACATGACGATTCTGAGTCGACGCGGAATCGAATACGTGACCGCGCGCCTGCTGGCGCTAGGCTGGGAGGGTGACAATTTGATGTTCAGCTGGAATTACGATTCTATCCTACTAATACTAGTGGCTCTGTGAGCTATAGACCTCGCGAGTCTGCCTTTTCATAGCGTCATATACTTATACATACTGACCCCTTAAAGTTTATCGGATGAAAAAGTTGTACGGTCAGAAAAGTTGCGTCTTTACCTCTACTCGTATAAGGGTAACAAAAAAGTATTACGACATTTTTTAATATTTTTTGAAATGGCTGAAATATATATTTTGTACGTTTTCAACACCCATATTTCCGCCATTTTGCTAAATTACGAAAAACTAGTCGTTAAAAACTTGAGAATCGGTTGATAAATGAAACCTATAGGCGAGAACAATAGGAAAACTGGAATTCAGACACTGGATAGATTTTTTGCCGAAGCTGAAACTAAGACCTTCATTCGCTTCTAATATTATACTAGTAGTTTGCTCCTAACTGTAAACTCAAGACCCTCGGCAACCCCTTGACCGATTTGGCTCATGAAAAAATAAAAAAAAAGTCTATTGGCTGCATCTTCACGCCTACCAAAACTCTAAATATCGTCAAACAAACATACTCATAGCCGTGTGGTTCCCGGCAGAGTAGAATAGGACCACTCCAAGTCTTTCAGTGGTTGTCGTAGAAGGCGACTTAGGAAACACAAGTTAAACAAAGCTTATAAACTGATGTTTATAAGCTTTGTTTCACTGATGTGAGACCTCTCCAACCCGTCTGGCCAGCGTATAGAGTGTAGGCCAAATCCTCTAGCTACTCTGGCTAAGTAGCCAGAGTAGCTAGAGGATTTGGCCTACACTTTCTTTACTCTCTCTTTACTACCAGAGCCATACTTATGGCTCTGGTAGTAAAGAGAGGGTCGTGCTCCTGCAGTGGAGACTAAAAAATACCTGATGACGATGATGTATACTTAGACGACATATTTATTCTAGTTATTTTTGTTGAAAAAAAACCCACACAACCGATTTTAATAAAATTTATATGGGACCATTTCGTAAGTACATACTCTTTCAAATAAAACAGAATTTTCCAAATCGGTAAAAAAATGATTTCAGCGAATTGAAAACCTAGATGATAGTCTTTGAGATACTTCAGATGCTTTTAAGCAGCTCGAAAAGCCAGACTCCAGTGTCTAATAACACACTCTGTAAGACTTCAGCATTCATAATAAAATTAGAAAGGTGCTTCCACAACCAGTGCCTAAGAGGCATAATTATGAACATTTAATTAAGAGGGATCTCTTCAAAGCGATAAATATTTACCGTTGCTAATAAATTAATAGCTAAATTATACCGGATGTTTAATGAACTCGCAGAAATTATCCACTTGCTACTTGATTACATTTCATGAATTTTCTTGGGTATTGCGAATTTCTTGCTTATTTTATTAAGGGTTCTTCTTAGCAGGTTTTATCCAATAAGACAGTTATTACGTAAGATATTCATATGTTTGGATTTAGGAGGAAATTGTTTATGGTATGGTTATATTTATCAAAAATCTGATCTCTCTTATCAGTCATATACTAAGTACGAGTAGTCTACAAATTTAAGAAGTATCAAATTTTTAATTAATTCGACAGATAAACCGCGCCCCTTATATAACATATAGTATTTTCTTCCCGCGATAGCACAAGACTACGTCACGAATATCACAAAAATGTTACCACTGATTGTTTTGTTACGCATACATACTCCTTGGGAAAAGTTGTTCAGTATCATGGACTGAATTCACCCTATAAATAGTTTTAGACCTTATATATTTGATTCTTCTTGATTTCAAATAGTTTCTCGTAAAACAAACAAAATAAGTAGCAAAAACGTAATAGAGAAAGAAATTGTAGCAATTTAAAGAGAATGACAAAAATCGCGATCAAACATTTACTGAAACTGCCGCCTGCAACATGTGTGACGTTATTACATACAAGTACAACAAATAAAGCCTTTTGCGTCGAGTGATGAATTTACTGCTGCCTGCGGGAGCAGTCGTGCTATTTTTTCTTTCAATTAAGTAATTCAACTGTAAGTAGTTCTTCTCCCAATTCCCCCTATTCAGCACAAAACGGAACTTTGTTGCTCTAGAGCAGAAAAAATGTATGGAAATCCTTTTTTATCGCGCGATCAGAAATGTCACTTGTCATAAAACTAGCCTAGATTTACGATACGTTCAGTTGGCCAACCTGACGGCCGTATGGAGTCAGTTTGTGTGCGAATGTGTGTATTGCTTAGCAAAAAAAAATCTAGCCATAAAGATAGAAAAGGCGAATGTAATCAGCAAATGTTTACTGCTAAATATGAGAGTGCAGTTGCTTATATACCTAATAATTTTACCTAAATAAACTTTTCTTACAGTAGTTGAAAGAAAAGCAAATTATGCATCTCGCATTAAGTAATTAATATGGCACTCGTGCATTGAAGAGCCCTCGCTCGGGCTCCAAATAAGCACTCGGTGCAATAATAGCTTACTTTCTGCTTGGTGCACCAATCTTCTATCCTCCTTTGCAGGCCTAATTTATCCACAACTAAATATACGCCACTTCCATTATACGCTTTATCTACCAGCTGTTTTGCGTCACAATGTCGTGACAGTTTGCTATGATGACTTTTGCGAACACGTACACTCTTTTCCATTATTTGATTCCTCCATTTTTCGTCTTCGCTACCACTTGTAATGACCTGCCCATATCCAACTGTGTTTATTATTTTTGCTTTATACATTTTCCCGCTTCTTTATCTTCATGTTCAAGATATCTAAAGGAAATGCCTAGCATAGCCTTTTATGCCAAATAAAGATTTTCTTTCTTTCTTTTCAGAGTGTTGTACTACAATTATTTAAACTAATATTGTAAAGTGAAAATATTTGGTTATACGAGTATGTTTAAGCGTTGGTTTGAAGCAGCTGGTACAAACGGCCAAGACAATAAGTTATGGTCACTCCACTATACCTTTTGTGTGCGTAAAATGACATAGTGTAAAATGAATTATCGGAAAGCGCGGAATTAAAATGTCGGAATTACGAATTAATTAATTTATAACGGAATTAATATATATTTTTTTCGAATTAAATAGCGCTCTTAATATAAGTTTTTGTTTATCATATTAATAAATCTAAAATCAAGTTAAAAATGGATATGATCAATGACAAGTGACACTATTTTGTGACGTTTAATTCTCTTGGCAGTACTAAATAATGTATTTTTGACTATTTGTCATCTACCGTGAGCATCTACCCTAAGTCGACGTTTGTACAATTTACGTTATTTCTTCCAAGTAATGTAAGTAGATCATGTAGTATCAGTTAAGACTTGTTAAAGTATCAAGTCTGCTTCGTCCCACTCATCATAATTATTGTGGCGATGAAAACTGCATATTGACATCATACCGCATTTCAAAATAACAACCAACTTTATAATCAACACTATAAAGTTCAAAATGACATGAACGCAAAATGCCTTTAATTTTTACACAAAAATAACAGAAATTTCACCTTTACTACTTTAGAGTTAAGGTTGGGAATGTTATGTGGTTTAATAACGAGCAAAGTTCCCTTTTAATTTGTCGTAGTAGTGTGATTTATTCTTTCAGTTGAACAGCTGTGGAGGTGATATTTCCAGTTTATTTTAGTGTGCAACGCGCTTTTTCTCATCTTTGCATGAAACATACTGCGAGCGATAATACTTCTTCGCTCTTGTCAGTGGAGTGCTTTACAGCCTGTAATAGTCCACTGCTGGGCTAAAGGCCTCCCCCAATAAAGGGAGGATTTGCCCGTAATCACCACGCTGGGCATTAATTTTATTACCAATTTTGTTTTTCTTCATAAAAACTAAATAACCCAACTTTTTATGTTTGTTAAGAAATAAATCTGAAAACCAGACAATATTATTTATCTCAAGATCCTAAATATAATTTGAAGAATTTTTTTTATAAACTTTTATCCACTAGAAAAATCTTGTATGGCGATAAAGGACAAACTCGTCTCTGCACCACCTATCGGTTGACTGGTAGAGTAAGCCCAAGGCTTTAAGTCCGCCTTTTACAATTTTTTGTAATAAAGTAAATAAAAAAATACGAGTATAAACCTTTATCGGTATTTTACCTAACCTTACCTATCCACAATGTGTCCATTTATCTGTAACTAATATGAAAACGTGGGTTGATTTGATTTCAATTAGATACTAAATAATTGTGTGGTGGTCGTGAAGCGTGATTAGGATTGCAGATATTTGACAGCTCTGTTACTGAAATTGAAATAATGATTACGAATGAGGAGTAATTACTAATTTACACAGTAAAATTTTGGTGTATCTGTCGTTCATTCGGTCTAAGGGCCTGTGTCCACGAGCATAGCAAGGCGCCCGTCAGCCGGTGCACGTTATGTATGGACAATACATACAGTGTACAAGAAGCCGGCGCTGGCGACGCCCGTCATGTATGGAGCTCCATACAGATCTGTCCATGAAGCCGGCGCTAGTAGAGCCGGCGCTGGCAACGGCCGTCATGTATGGAGCTCCATACAGATCTGTCCATGAAGCCGGCGCTAGTAGAGCCGGCGCTGGCGACGGCCGTCATGTATGGAGCTCCATACAGATCTGTCCATGAAGCCGGCGCTAGTAGAGCCGGCGCTAGCGACGCCCGTCATGTATGGAGCTCCATACAGATCTGTCCATGAAGCCGGCGCTAGTAGAGCCGGCGCTGGCGACGCCCGTCATGTATGGAGCTCCATACAGATCTGTCCATGAAGCCGGCGCTAGTAGAGCCGGCGCTGACGACGGCCGTCATGTATGGAGCTCCATACAGATCTGTCCATGAAGCCAATACATTACTATTTAAAGTTATTCTTCCATGCTGGCCTGGGAGAAAAAAAAGCTTAAAATGTACCAGCTGCTCCTCTTCCTGCGCAGATCGAGGTAATGGGCGAAAGTGCGAATCTATTAATAGGCGATGCGGCTAGCAAACAACCCATCACTGTTTTAATTCCTTTTTTCACCGTCTTACCCACATCATGCTAAATTAATTGCCCAATGCTCTGTCTGCCCCGTAAAGCTTGTCCGCGTTCAGTCTGTCTATCACAAACTCTATACGTGCGATTGAAAGACATGACCTGCGACGGTTTCAGCTATCTCTATAGCTTGACGTAGTTTCAAGCCTTCTGGATAAAAAATTGTAAGTGAATGTATTAATATAAAAAGTTATATAATGACCCACTTTCGCGTTGGCACTAGTTATAGCCTCCACAAACTGCCTCACACAATTCTAAACACGTTCGCCAAACACTTCTAAACACTGGTTAAAATAAACATGGGATCCAATTTGCAGTGCACACACGGCATTAGTGGTAAATAAAAGCTGTTGCAGAGAGCAGGGCAAAAATGGCGGAAAAAGTAAAGAAAATAGCGCTTAGTACTTAGATTAGCTATTCATTTAAATAAACGAGCAATGTTCTTGAACTCTACTTGAATATATACATATCACACTGATTGAGCTAGCCCCAAAGTAAGTTTTAAACTTGTGTTATGGGATACTAACGCAACGATACTATATTTTATAATAAAAACATATATAGATAAACACCCAAGACCCAGGACAATTTGAAAAAGGCCATTTTCCAACTTGCCCTGGCTGGGGATCGAACCCAGAACCTCCAGATTGGCGGACTAGCGCGTTGACCATTACACCACGGAGGTCGTCGAATAATTTGGTATTATGTGTATTTTAGATCTTTTTAGGGTTCCGTAGTAAACAAGGAAACTTTTTAGTTTCGCCATGTCTCTCTGTCCGCGGTTTTATTTGGAGACTATTAGTAGGTACTAGAGAGCTGTAATTTGGCATGGGTATGTATTAATCACACTGACAATTTTTTTATGATAGCTCCTCATTTCGCCCCTATTTTAGCCAAATCAATAAACGCGTCCAACAAAAAAAAATCAAGGAACTTGTGTGCTAATATTCGTTAATATCGGTTGAAAAATGCGACCTGTAGGCGAGAACCTCAGAAACTGAGACGTTTCGCTCGCTCAATCAATAAAATATTATTTACTTTTATCAAAGGAGGTCTAAAAAATAGTTATCTGTTACGCAATGCCATAAAAATGTTCAAATAAAACTCAGTGCGTTTACCTTTCGCCAGTTTTTAATTAAAAAACGCTTAAAACAAAATGGCGGCTTACACGGAACGTAGCCATTACTTTCCGCTTACACTTCTTGTAAGTGCTGTGTAGAGTAGCTCAACTAAGTTATATAGTACATGTGCTATAAAATGCGTAGTTGTAGACTTCCGGTTCAGATTAAAACAAAATGGCAACCGCTTGCATATGAAACTGCTTGCAGCGTTATATTTAAAGCTTTTTTGAGTAGGAAATGAGAGACACTAAGGACTTCATTCAACACAACATGTTGCTAAAAATTCCAAAGGGAGTAGATGAGGGAAGCAGGTGGAAGTTTGTTTTAGAGTTATACAATATGGAAGGGACATACCCGTAATAATTCGAACCACGGGCTATACTAGATCACTAAAGTACATATAATGAAATTAAAATAAATGTCAAAAGACAAAAAAAATCGACATTCCCATACAATTCGCCCGGGCGGCTGCACACTTTTGTATGGAAATGCCGAAATTTATTTTTGTTTTTGGCTGTTATTTTTATTTTATTATACTATAATGATTTAGTATAGACCGTGGTTCCATTTATTACGGGTATGTCCCTACCACGTTGTATATGGACGAATTTAAATTTTGAAAATAAAAAAGATTTTTCAAGCTCATATTTCAGCTTTTAGAGAGGTGGGGGACGCTATACTCAAACTCATTAGTTTAATAGTTCGAAAAGGGGTTACTAAATCAAAAAGGGGGTTACTAAATCGAAAAGTCGTACCAACTAATCGCAGGGACACGAGATGGGATCCCTGTATTGACACCAGCATCTCTCAGTGACGAGGGTCCGCTATTAAAAGTTAGATTAGAGACAAATTTCCCCCGGATCTCGCATATTATTGAACTTTGCCTTCTCAACTGTTGGTCCACGATTATTGTGGCAGTTTCCAATAAGTTGTTTAGTTTGAGTTTGTTAGTTTAAACTACAATAAAATATAATATAAATAATCTTTATCGCAACATTAGGAAGGAATTATAAAAAGGTCAAGTGCGAGTTGGACTCGTACATAAAGGGTTCCGAACAACCGTACAATGTTCGAAAACGCTGAAAAAATCACGTTTTTAAATACTTTTAAACTATCGTGTTGCATTATTATTAAATTAATGCATACGGGAATTAACGCGAAACGTACCTTTTTTTGTTTATTTTGCTGACGTTTCGTTCGGGTTTCACCGAACGTGGTCCCAGCTTGACTGAACCAACGATGACGCCTACGCCTCCCCCTGCCCGGTGTGATCTTCGTCCACCGTCATATTGTTCATTTTCCAAGTACCGTCACACACTACACTCACAGTGTCCCTACTCCGTAACGCAACCGTATTCTGGTGGTTAACCGATTGTGCACCAAACCGCGGTTGTGTTTTGTTAATCACTGGATTCCACGCTGCTGACAATTTAAGGCCATCTTCTCGTACGTTTGCCGTTAATTCCCGTATGCATTAATTTAAAAATCACGTTTGTTGTATTACGACCCGCTTTAATTTTAAACTTTATTTTATTTTTAGTATTTGTTGTTATAGCGGCCACAATAGTACATAATTGATGAAAATTTCAAGTATCTTCTAGCTATCACGATTCAAGACATAGAGCCCTGTGACAGACGGAGAAACGGACAGATGACAGACGGCGGAGTCTCAGTAATAAGCCTGTTAGGCCCCTTCAGTACGGAATCCTAAAAAGCTACCCCATGGCTACAAGATCCATTTTAGCTTGATGATGGTGGACGAGGTTTAAAAGGTGGAAAAATTAATCAAAATAGTGATGAGTTGCTAGCCGCATGCCATCAACATGATTCGCATTTTCGCCCATTCCCTCGATCAGATTTTACGAGATCGTACACACAGATGTGCGAGAAGAGAAGCAACTGGAAAATTTTAAGGTTTTTTTTTCTTTGACCCACACCAGCATGCAGAATATTTCACTTTTTCTTCTTTAAATATAATATGCATGTCAATGGTCACCCATGGATGCCAAAGACCTTGCGAAGGTGCTTAAAAAAAGCCGAACAGTTTAAATGATTTGGCTATATAATTTTACGATCGACAGTGTCGACGATGTCAACCCTCTTTGGGAATGCATTTGTGCGAAACGTTTTACAACCGGCCGCCGACCGACGTTAACCCTTCTTGGATTTGCAGTCAAAGCACAAGATACTTGTGCTTATTCCTTTAGTCGCCTCTTACAACATTCAGAGGAAGAGATAGAGTGGTTCTATTCGACGCCTGAAGCCACACAGCATCGATTATTATAATTATACTTTCTTTCTTATACTTATATGACGTTATTTTATCACGTATACAGTGAAAATATATTATGCTCACGCCTGTCGTGGCCTTAAATAAAACTGCATAAAAATCCCCAGGGCTCCGAGCCAGTTGAAATATGGCACCCCAACGTATTCAATTTAAAATTTCGCTTTGTAGCGACTTCTCTAGATAATGACCGAAAATGTTCAAACACGGAGTCCTGTGGGACGCTGTGGCCGCTTTTCCGGTCACAGTGTAATAAATATTTTAAAAGATATTGCTTTGAATTTACAGGAATGAGTCGGATTGCTGGATGCCTTCTTATATTGGTTGAGTTCATCGTTTGGAATTTTATTCCACGCATACAAAAAAATATAAACATGAAGTTTGGTCCGCTAGGAGGTACCATATTTTATTAGATAATAATGTTATGATTCGTATCATCATCATCATCCGAGTGTATTCTAGGTCGCATCCTAAGTGGTAACGCTTCAGTGCCCGGGGTCCGGTATCTAACTATGAGCTTGATAATTCTTTGACGGGGTTACTGGTTTTTTACATAGAGCGACTGCCGTCTGACCTCCGCAACCTAAGGGTAGACCAGAACCAATCCTAGGATAGGCGCTTTACGTGCCTTCAGAGGCACACAATTGTCTTTCTTCTCTGGTATTGAAGTCGGTTAAAAAAATATCAATCTTATATATAAAATTCTCGTGTCACAATATTAGTTACCATACTCCTCCGAAACGGCTTGACTGAATTTTATCAATTTTTTTATGCATATTCAGTAGGTCTGAGAATCGGCTACTATCTATTTTTCATACCCCTAATCTACGCGGCCGAAGCCGCGGGCAAAAGCTTGTAATTGCATAACAAGGCATTATTTTTAAAATATAAAACTTAACATATAATTAAAATACTTAAAAATAGAAAATTTCATCTAAAGCGCCACATCAAAGCAACATGGCAAAAATGCTGGCAGCATTTCCTCTCTGGATAGCTAAGCTAATCCGTTGGGCAAAAAAACTGCCAGCTCTTAATAATTTTTTCTTAAAAAAAATATATGTCCAAATACGATAATTTTACGAAAAAGCAGTTACATCTAGCAACGTTAGAACAATATACCTAAATACTTTTTACAATTATAAATAAAGATCATAGTAAATTTTACAAAATTAAAGTATTAATGCCTTTACCTATAGACTTACTTACCAAAAGAACTTGTAAAAAAATCAAAAATCCGTATTGCGCCACCGCTCTCCTGTAATTTGTCACAGTGTCCGTCTGTAATTTTGTCCAAATAATGACGTCACGGGAAATTAATGGTTGTTCTAGACAGCTGTGATCCCTGCATTGTATGTCTGTCTGTAGATTCAATTTATAAGTGTTAGTCTACTTTTGAACACTTTTTTGTTCCCCGTTTACTCGAAGATACCTATTTGGAAAACCTTTTTTTATTTTTTTTATTTTACTATTTAGTTGGTTTCATATTATTTATTCATATTTTCTAAATCGAGTTGGAAGCGAAAACACATTGTTTTTATGTATGTATGCATGTATGTATGTATGTTTGTACCGCAATAACTGCTAAAATTGGAACATTCGTCCAATTTTGATGAAATTTGATAAGCATGTAGAAAATATCAATAGAATTTTCAAGTCCGTTGGGCATTAAAATCGGTTCAGTAGTTTTTTAAATATTAATAAAAATGTCCGCGATTATGTAGCAAACGAAACCATAGCGCGTTCTAACTTTGGATAGCACCATCTAGGTATTACTTAGGGAATTATAATCACGAGGTCTAAGTTCGCGGCGAACCACTAGTTATTTAATAATATCTTCATTAAATGACTAGTGATTCTGTAGAACAGTTAGACCTCGCGAGCTCTTATAACTTCACTCCCCCTTTTGAATTTTTTTTGCAACACCTTGGTGTAGAATAAAATCTTTAGTATGCCTCTTCTTCATTTTACACAAGATGTTGCATAAAAAATTCCAAAAAGGAGGAGTGGTTGGGGAAAAGGGGGAAGTGTGCTTTATCGTTATATATGGACAAATTTCACTGAAATAAATGGCTTTGCTAAGCCAGGCGAAAGTGTCGGTTATTGCATGCTTATAAGAGCTCTACTGTTCCCACTGGAACCACTAATTATTTATCTGTGTATGGGCTGCACGTTTTGTACATAACTTTGCCGCGCGGTATTCAAATACCGGCTATCAGCTGTTTAACATACCGTCAGTGTTCCGGTGTGACTGCATTTCCGGCTACGAAATGACCCTTCTTATCTGTGCCCACTTCCTCTCAATATACGACAGGTAAGTAGAATAAATAGGTTTCGGACAAATGCACTCCCACAAGGAGGTTGACGACTTTTAAAAACCCGGTAAACTGTAATACTTGAAAAAAGTTGTCTTCAAAATACGATTGCTTTTTTTAATAACAACCAATATTTTTCCATTTCTTAATATTTTAACCCATATTTATTTTAATATTATTTCAGTTTTTTTTTTGGCGGGAAGTTAAGGGGTTCGGTTGGGATTTGCTTTAAATTATTTTACAAATTGATTTTAGTGGACTTTATAATATGAAATTGGTGTTGTTTGGTGTTATAAATGCTAATGACATGAACAATGTGTGAAATAGTTAAAGTGGAGAGGCATAGTAGGTACCTACGGCTGTAGTGATATTTATTATGCGGACTGTGTGGGCGTCTTCGGGCGTCGTCCGCCACTCAATCGTCTATGTAAACCAGTGGACTCGTATAGATTTGTCGCCAGAAGCTCCCTTGCAGCAGTCAAAGGCCTACACTACCCTTTGATTGTCTTGTTAGGATTAGGAATAAGAACAAAATTAAAGATAGGCTCTAAAGGACTTGTATCCAGAGCCGTAAAACTATTTAATAAAAAAAAAAATATTATTTCAGATTATAGAAATAAAATAAAGGACAACAAAAGCGCAAACAAACAAGAATAAGTAGCATTCTTAAAGAATTTAACATAATAATAATATCGTTTGAGGGGCTCTTCTAGGGGACAGCAAGCCACCACCTGCCACAAAAATAGTCAATAATCAAGATTATGGCAGGTGGAGTCCCAATTGCAATAAATAGCCCAATATCAATCCCACCTAACCCCACTCTATTACCCATTAAATATTTTCATTTTGTTGCAAGAGATCCTTCTCCTACCGAAACCTTATCATGGGTATATCTTTCATTGGTATATCCAAGAATAGGTTTTGGCAGGTGCGAGGTGAAAAGACACGTGAATCCAAAGGAGATACAAATAATAATAGACAGTGTACACTGTGTCTGCCTAAAAATAAAGCCAAATGGAGGCTCTTGGCTGAGCCGAACGCAGATAGTAGTGGCACAAGGCCAAGAAGACCAATATCATCATCATCATCAACAGCTTTCAGGTACCCACTGCTGGGCATATGCCTCCTTTTGTCTGCGCCATCTTGCTCTGTCATTGGCCATCGCAATCCAGTTTCCAGAAGACAAATATTGTTTTTTTTCTTATTGTAACGTATTCCAATTAAATATGCTAATATAATTTACAATCTAGCCTAAACTCAAACTAATGAGTAATTTAACATTGACCTAGTAGTTTTATAAAGTACTTATTTTATAAGAATGTGTCCATCGGCACTTTTTTACTGTCTTTTGTTTTCAGTGTCACTATTTGTAACTGCTATATATATGTGTCACTGCTACACTAATTCGAACGGTTTAGTTCTTTAAGTCTTCGCTCTATGTCCGTGTTGTTGAGGATCTGGATCGCCTCAACGTTCACATGGTGAAGCAACCTAAACTCGTGTGCTTCGGCGTACTTTTTTATAGTTTTGTCGGCGAACTGTATATTAAGTTCCCGGTGCAGGTCGTCATTTCTTACATACCACGGAGCATTAACAATATCCCGTAGCACTTTGTTTTGGAATCGTTGGACGATATCGATGTTGCTTTTTTTGGTACAGCCCCACAGCTGTATGCCATAAGTCCATACTGGCATAAGGACTTGTTTATACAAGAGTATTTTGTTTTTAATTGACAAAGTAGAGTGTCTTCCAAGCAACCATTGCATCTTCAGGTAGAAGACAAATATAGCAGCGTTAATTTAAATCTGAATGCCTGGCTCTCCAGACATTCAATCTCCTCCTGAAATACACTCTAACAGTATCCCTAGTCAACTTCTTAAATAAATAGAATAATATTACAGGCATCATTCTATATCTTGTGTAAAAGGCTACATATAATGTGAGCTTAACAGTGTTTTCAGTTACATAACTTGTTTGCAGTGTAATAAAGCAGAACACAAGTAGAATCCAGTTCCAAATTAAAGTTAAGTCACACATTATTGCAACTCCAATGAGAGAAACTACTTGCCTTATATTGGAGCGTCTCAAAGAACAAAACATTATAGAAACTGATACATTGAAATACATGACAAAATTTAATATCAGTATAAAACCAGGAATACAAATCTTAAATAAATATTTTGCTGTAAAAACATCTTTATAAAAACTAAAGTTATGATCAAAATCTAAATATAATGGCTGAGACATCAAACTTTGAATTATATCATCAAGAAGTGTTTTAAAAGAAATCCAATTAATTATTTTTATGAATAAAAATATTCCGAGAATAAAAGCAGTAGCTTTCCGCTTTGCAGCTGCAATTCTTATAATTGTAACAAATGAAACTTTAACATTAGCAATCACCACGCTACAGAAGGAACAACAAACATG
Organism: Acrobasis repandana; assembly: GCA_963576875.1. NCBI lineage: Eukaryota > Metazoa > Arthropoda > Insecta > Lepidoptera > Pyralidae > Acrobasis > Acrobasis repandana. Next base: position 20,187,401 of record OY756229.1, on the reverse strand, counting down.
TAGTGTAAGGTAATCTAAAAAATAATCATTACTTTTATATTCATTTTCCACATAAGAGTCCAAGAGGTAATGAATCGAGTGCAAAATGCCTAAAAAGATCTGGCATAGCCCGACATAGTTCTGTATAGACCGCCATCCAGGACTCAAAATCCAAATGATCAACAATAAAAAGAAGCCTAAACATTGTATAAAAGTAATTATAATATTTACATTATCATTTATATAAAATATATCCTTCATATTACTCATTTTCGTACGCAACAATCACAAATAAAATAAAAAAGTTTTCAGCTCCTACAATCATTTATAAATTCTTTTTAATAAGATCACACTCTTGAAAAATCTTCAGTTAATTTATGTGTGATTTTCTTCTAATGTCCTTCTCTGTTCGTTATTATTCCTCGGTGCGGTTTTGAAATTGTAAAAGTATTTTTGATGATAAATCGTCAGAACTTCACAAAGTTCCGAACTCTGAAAATGCAAAACAAGTGTTGTAGTACGAGTTTGTTTTTCTGTTACCGTGATTTGATGTTTGTAGTTTTACTATCGTTTGTTGTAAAATTTGTGTAATTATCTTCTAAGTATACTAAAATTAATTATATTTTTTGTATGACATACCTATAAACCAGGGATAGTAGGTAAGTGTCACAAACTAGCCAAAAAATTCCAAACGTGTGAACACTTCAAATATAGCATAATTGTGTGAGCACCATGGAGACTTTTTATATTTTTTTCCTGATAAGAGTAATGAGTTAGTTATAAAATGTTTTACATACACAACATTAATTAACAAAAATGTTTGGTATTCTCATAGATGGACCGTCAACAAAGTAATTGTTTTAATTTTTTTATTGAAACCTCTACGACCAATAAAATTGCGTAGTAATCGACAATAAAGCTTTTTTATATTATGTACAAGATCTCATTATAATAATTTTGATGACTGCGTTTGGGAACAGGCCTCTTTGCCTATTCAGTACAGAGGTTTGGGAATCCCAAAAAAATCCAGTGTTGCACTACCAACTTTCTTGTCTTCTGCAAATAGTGTTAAAAAAGCATACTAAAAGATCCTCAAAAGCTCTAACATTGAAATTTACCTACTTGACAAAGGCCAAGAATGCATGCCCGTTTTCGTTAAACATCTCCAAGTACCTCGGTTTCCTGGAAGAGATTGCAATTCCGATAAGGCCACCTTTTATCATCTGTTTTCTATAATATAATAATGTGTACCGCTATGTTTTGGTGCAATAAAGATTTTAACTAACTAACTCATTTTGTATGTTCCAATTTCAAAATCACAGATTTTCCATCTTCGCAAAAACTATGGGCCAGACCGCTTTGTAGCTTAGCCCAGATTAATTTAATAGAAACATCTTGGAGTGCTACAGAGCGAGCCCGCGAGGCCTCGCCGTCGCGGAATGGAAATCTGGGCTTTGGCTACAATCCCTCCCATCACCCAACCTTGGTTCTTTACTTGACTATGTACGTATCAGTTCAGCTGGCGACGTTCCGAAGACCAGGTGCAATAAATTAATATTTGGTTGTTTATTTATACTTTTATACTTTATTGTACACACATATACATATTTAAAGTACAGCAGGTGGATTTAATGCTAAAAGCATTCTCTAACAGTCAAACCTTTGGGTCGATTGGAGAGTTTTATGTGGGTGTGAATATATAAAGAAAACTTAAACTAAACTAAATTTAAAAAATAATAATCACAACACATACTATAAACATACTATTATTATTATTACATATACACAATTACTTACATACATATATATTACTTCATAAAATATATACCTACATTAAAATATATACAAAAATAAATATACGAGTACAAATACATAACCATAAATAAATATTATGCAATCAAGTCTGTCCTATGTTTAATTGGAAGTGGAAGTGCCTAAAAACTCTAAGTTTAAAGCTATTTTTTTATTTTTATTATCGTTTTGATAACAGAGGTTCAATAACAAACAACATTATTTTATTAAAACTAACGTGAGATGACTCCATACTTATCTTTCCGACTATATCACGTGAGTCAACCTGTTTAAAATAATTAATTACAAACAAAATTATTAATTAAAATGAAAACCCACAAATAACTGCTGAAAGTTGGAAAACTCCTAAACAATTCCATTTATTAGTACTTTAATGTGATCTAATTGTTTTGTGAGATATAAAAATAACTAATATTTTTGCCTCATCAATCATTTGATAACACCCATTATATTTATGATGTACTACAGCATATATAAAAAAATAATAGCTGTTACAATTAATGACGTGTGCTAATAGCATTCGCACATTTTTGCATTTTGGGCTATTTTGTAAAGTAAACTGTCTCTAATTCTAACTTTCCAATCATCATCATCGTATCAGCCACAGACAGTCTACTGCTAAACATAGGCCTCCCCCAAGGATTTCCAGAATTTCTTTATAACTAACATGAAAATTAAAAATGTAAACAAGCAAACAGGCAATAAGTGAAAAAAGTACGCATATACCTTACTTAATTCCCCGGTATAGTTGAGTTTTATACCTCTACCGTCAAATACATAACAGTTGCCCTGTTTCAAAGCCTACCATTTACTTGGAAGAAGTTTGTTTAACTCGATCTTTATAATGGCATTAACTAGATACTTGAAATTTTCAAATATAATAAATAAATTGAAAATTTCAAATATAGAAATATTTATTACGGGATGACATAGCTTCTTCTGATCTCAAGTTTTATTAAATTATCGCGGGTCGGTTCTTAAACAGATTATTTCCAAACAAAGGTGAACGTATTAAAGATAAGGCCTTTTCAATTATGAACATTGTAACACCTTCGACGATAATTAACGGGACCGAAATTAATTTAAACCATCGCCGATTATTAAATTTGTCGCAATATTAATATTTATAAAGGACATAGAATAAAGTAGCTATGTGCAGAAACTCAAGTAGGCATCAAATGCTTGTTTGTTTGTTTTTCGTGTGTGTAAGTGGCCAACTGGTGTCAGATTTTCGAAGCTGCTCAAGGCATCTGACATATTCATATTCATTTATTCACTAAAATTTGTAACAGGTACACATAACGTTGTCATAAAAGGTCTTATTATTTTACAAATTTTACCTTTATAAGGCATTGTGAATTCTAGTAAATTAACTAAAAGGAAACACAAAACAATAATTATTATTCGTCTAAACACAATACATATACATAGCTTGACGACTGCCATCTAATGATGACAACTGGGACCATCGGCTGACGTGCCTTCCGAAACACGGAAGAGCTCAAGAAAATTTGTATGCCATTTGTGGTCACCCATCCAAAAGTGCGGACCACGCCCGGTGTCGCTTACCATACGCAAGCGCTGGTAATACGTGTCACCACCGAGCCACCGAGCTCCTATGACGTCTTTATCACTATAAATAAGTGCGTGTGTACTTTGTAGTCACCACGGAGTAATTCTTCTGGTCTGTGGTCGTCACGCTAAACTTGGACTACTAGTATCTATCATTTAAGTCGAACGAACCCAGGTTCTCTCTACTCTATTAGGGAATGGGCTAGATAGAGCCTGGGTCCGTTAGACCTAAACGCCACGTTTTGCGTAATGGTAGACATGAAGGTACCAAAAAGTTAATCAGAATAGCGATGAGTTTCTAATTAGCTAGCCGGATTGACATGATTACAATTTTTACTCATTCCCTTGATCAGCTTTTTCTTCTGCTACTGCTGCTTCTCTTCCTGCGCAGATCATAAAAAAATATTAGGAAATGAGCGAAAATATATTAATGAGGAACGCGGCTAGCAACCCCACACTATTTTACAATACAATATAATTACTCTTTATTGCACCATGAAGAAAGGACATACAACAATACAGAGAAAAAAACAAAAATGATACAAAGGCGGACTTATCGCTTAAGTAGCAATATCTTCCAGTCAACCTTTGGGTAGAGAGAGAAGCGAATTATGAGAGAGGCGATGCAGTATGTCGGATTTACTGATAGTAGATATAAAATAGAACCTACTGAAAAATAAAAATATATAAAGTAATGAAAACATAATTAAATAAAATAAAATAATGAGCATAATGCGAACGAATCCAGTACAAACTGAATCATAATTTAGACAAATAGTGAGCTTTTACTTGGTTTTTGAAACTGCACAAAGTTTTGGCTTTAAGGATATTTTAATTGGTTTTTTACCAACATCACCCTAAAAGTGACTTTTTATTCTTGTGGCATTACGCTCTGTCTGCTCAGAGACGCAAGATGCAAAATGCTGTTTCTCCATTAGGGATAAAGACGTGATAGTTTTATAAGTACACTTTTTTTCGATTCCGTAGTAAACATGGAACCGCTATAGTTTCGATATGTCTGTTTGTCTGTCCTCGATTTTGTAATAATAATTTGTTTATTTCGGTCACACATGTCATACTCGTAAAACCATATAATTTTTAGTAACAAAACTTACAGTCTAGTGTTAGTAAAGAGTGCGTCCATATAAAATAATTCATAATAAATAATTGAATTCACGATATATAATTATTTAATTTTCTAATTTGAATATATGGTGTGCACACCCCCGGGGATCCCAACTACGACTCTTTTACTCAGAATTTATTAGTAGGTACTAACTAAACATTCTACTTACATTTATACTATGGTTCAAACCGATCCTTACGATTGTAACGGACTAATTGCTATGATTTACAGTCGGACGGTCGGAGTGACCACAAAATAAAAAACATACATAAATATCCATTACGTCTTTATCCAAAACGGGGTAGATAGAACAATTTGAATTCCGGCTCTAAGCAGACAGAGCCCAGGGCCACAAGACTCAAAGGGCGAGAAGATGGAAAATGCAATTAAAATAGTGACGGGTTACTAGCCGCATCGCTGACTTGCATTTTCGCGCATTCTCTTGATTAGTTTTTACGAATCCCCCGGAAAGAAAACATTCCAAGTTATTTTTTTCCCAGACCAGCATGGGAGACCATACAAAACAAAGAAGCTTTACGCGCAAATAAATCAAGGAGGACTGATGCTATGCTGGGGGTAAGGTTTTTTGGCGGAAAAATACTGTTTCACATCCTCTGAGGTCACTATAGACGTGTGGTTGAAGGATTATGCAGCTATTTGATATAGCCTGCTTGCTTGCTTGTTTGTCCTAAAGTATTTTAAACTTGTATTATGGGATACTAAGTCAAATATTTTATATTAAATACATACATAGATAAACACCCAAGACCCAGAACAGTTTAAAAAAGACCATTTTCCATTTTGTCCTGGCTGGGGATCGAACCTAGAACCTCTTGAATGGTGGACTAGTGTGTTAACCATTGCCATGTGGCTTCCTGCCTAGAATAGAACCACTCCTTATTATCCTTTGGATGTCGTAAAAGATTACTAAAGGACTACATCTTATGCACAAAAATCTAGTGCTATAATTACATTCCCAAGAAAGGTTGGCGTCGAAGAGGGGTCGTCTGTAAAACTTTTCACACAAATGCATGCCCAAAGATCACATTAGACTCCAAAGCAGCACAACTGAGGATGTAACCAGGAACGCGCTCAAATAAAGAGTTAGGACCACTTTCTTGGGTCGAACAAACAAATCTCTAGACCCTAAGGTAAAGCAGACGACTCGCCACACACAATTAACGTCTGTAATATTTGTAATTTGTGCAGTGACAGTCGTCGGACGGTCGGATCGTCCGTGAATAATAGCACTGTCGTTGACTGCCGAATTTAAAACCAGCATATTATGCGTTGGAATTAATTGGAGGATGCTTCCATTTAAATATAAAGGGTGCTGTGATTTACTCATTGTAATAAAATTTTAAATCATAAGTTTATGGTCCCTGACTGAATGTCAAAAGTCCAGACTAAAGATTATACTTTTTATCCTACTATGGGAACGCCAAAAAGAGGATTATGTTTTCGCCGTTATGTATGTGTGTATGTTTGTTCATATTTCCCCTTCTATCTTCAATATATGGACAAATGAGGTATCGTTTGAAGCGTTTTGCCTGTCCGCTGGTTATAGGCGAAATCACAATAAAGTCAATGTGGCGCCCTCTATCCTAATCCTAATCCTAATTCTAACTTCCTAACTAATATTATAAATGCGAAAGTGAGTTTGTATATTTGTTTGTTTGTTTGTTACCTCTTCACGCTTTACCTACTGAACCAATCTTTTTGAAAATTCGCATACACATAGTTAGGAGTACTGAGAAGGACATAGGGTACCTTTCATCCCGGAAAAAAGTAATGTTCCCGTGGGAATTCGGATACGCGAGCAAAACCGCGGGCAAAAGCTAGTAGGTCATAAAGTAATCAACAAAAAAATTTAATAAATCGTATCAGAGTGTAGGCCAAATCCTCTGACTGCTCTGACTAATATAAGTATAGCTCGGTAGTACAGAAAGAAGCGTGCTCCTGCAGTGGAGACTAAAAAGGACCTGATGATGATGATGATACCGTATTGGGTAACAAATGAACGAAAATACATTATTATCTAGTTATCCCCGCTGTGCTAGTATTAACTAGATAAACGAACTTTTGAATGCGAATTGCTCCGTAGTCGAGTTTACTTTTTTACTCCTCTATATAAACTCTCTATATAAACGTATTTTTCTTTTTATTTAGAAACTACATGTCGGTTTTGACCAAATTTTGAAGTTTAAAAAAAAAACATTGTTTAGTTAGGTAACTGAATATACAGGCTGACTTTTTATCCACCTGCTAAATTTTTGGAGCAAGTTTAGTCCGTGATACTGAACTACTTTCTATAAAATAAGTTATTAAAAATAGATTAAAATTTTTCGTCCTCCCATACAAATCAGCGCTCAGCCAAACGGATTTTGTATGGGAGGACAAAATTTTTTTATCGATTTTTAGGGTTCCATAGTCCACAGGAACCCTTATAGTTTCGTTATGTCCGTCCGTCCGTCCGTCAGTCCGTCCGTCGGTCTGTCCTTCCGGGCTCGTACTCCGCCGCTACTGCACCGATTGTCACGAAAATTGGTGGAGAGATAGATATTGAAGTTCCAAAAGTTGGTTTTAAAATTATGAAAAAATGTTTTTTTTTCAGCCCTCCCATACAACGAAAAGTGAATTTCAAAAATTAAATTGGACTAACCCCAACGTGTGGGGTATCGTTGAAAAGGTCTTTTAAAATGCAACAAAAATTGCTTCGAAACTATGTAGATCAAACCCCCCAGTCTTGAGATAATCTAATACAAAGTTCAAATTTGAGCTGTCCCCCCCCCCGTAACTTTTGAATTATTACTAAAATAATTCTGAAAAAAATTTGTGGTTTATACCTCAAAGTATGTACTTTCAATTAAAACTATAGCGATCTCGGTATCAAAGATAGTTATTTTTTAATACGTCATAAATCTTAAACCGCAATTTACCTTTAGAACTTTTATATTATGTTACTTGCTGCTACGGAACCCTTCATGGGCGAGTCTGACTCGCACTTGGCCGCTTTTTTAATAACTTAAAAATATGTAGTTCAGTACCATGGACTGAACTTGCTCCAAAAATTTTGCAGGTGGATAAAAAGTCAGCCTGTATAAATAGTAAATGCAAAAACTCGAATGTCCTGACAACTTTTAACATTCTCTAGATCCAACACAACATTATAAATTTATAGCTAATTCCTGAGCTAGATCGAGTTCGCAGACATTGAAACAGTGAAACTTTGCCATTGTGACGGAACAAAGACAAACTTGCTCACTGTTATAATCAAAAGATTCATTAACTAACAACCAAAAACCAAATCTCAACCTTACTCCATTACCATAAAAGCTACATTAAATATTTTTAGAACAAAAGGATTAAGAACAATAGCTTTGCGGAAAAATTGTTAAAAGTGCAAATATTTTAGCTGCGGTTTCGAGCAATGTAACTCGTTAAACCGTTATTTTTTAGGGTCCCGTACCCAAAGGGTAAAAACGGGACCCTATTACTTAGACTCCACTGTCCGTCCGCCCGTCTGTCTGCCTGTCACCATGCTGCATCTCATGAACCGTGATAGCTAGACAGTTGAAAATTTCACGACTGGCACTTCATATCATCATCATCATATTAGCCACAGGAAGTCCACTGCTGGACATAGGCCTCCCCCAAGGATTTCCAAAACGACCGATCGGAAGCGACCTGCATCCAGCGTTTTCCTGCAACCTTGCTCAGGTCGTTTGACCACCTGGTCACCAGCAGGTGGGTGTCCTACGCTGCGCCTGCCGGTACGTGGTCGCCATTCGAGTACCTTTCTGCCCCATCGGCCATCGGTTCTTCGCGCTATGTGCCCCGCCCACTGCCACTTCAATGAGCTAATCCTTTGGGCTATGTCTGTGACCTTAGTTCTTCTACGAATCTCCTCATTTCTGATTCGATCACGTAAAGAAACACCTAGCATAGCCCTCTCCATAGCCCGTTGAGCGACCTTGAGCCTTCTTATGAGACCCATAGTAAGGGACCACGTTTCAGAGCCATAAGTCATCACTGGTAACACACATTGATTAAGCACTTTCGTCTTGAGGCACTGGGGTATTTTGGACGAGAAGACACTGCGTAACTTCCCGAACGCTGCCCAGCTGAGTCGGATTCGTCGAAAGACCTCTTCCTCGAAGCTGGAACTTCCTGCTTGGATCACTTGACCCAGGTAGATATACTGGTCTACAACTTCGAGGGTGGAGCTTCTAACAGAAACAGGTAAAGGCGTTACGTGCATATTCGACATGACCTTCGTCTTGTCAATGTTTATTTTCAGGCCGACCTGTTAGGAAACTCGATTTAGGTCTTCAAGCATCGTACTTATGTCCTCCATCGATTCTGCCATGACAACGATATCGTCGGCAAATCGAAGGTGAGTGATATACTCGCCATTGATGTTAATGCCCAGTCCTTTCCATTCTAGAAGCTTGAAGGCATCTTCCAGAGCAGCGGTGAACAGTTTTGGAGATATGACATCTCCCTGTCTCACGCCTCTTTGCAATGGAATAGCCTTCGTACTGAGCTACTGTACTCGGACCGACATAGTGGCTTTGTTGTATAAACACTTCAAAACCTCGATATACCGATAGTCAATACGGCACCGCTGGAGAGACTGAAGCACGGCCCATGTTTCGATCGAATCGAAGGCTTTCTCATAGTCCACGAACCCCAAGCATAACGGCTGGTTATACTCCCTCGTCTTCTCTATAACCTGCCGCAGCGTATGGTTGTGGTCCATGGTACTATAGCCTTTTCGGAACCCGGCTTGTTCGGGAGGTTGGAAGGCATCAAATCTGTTAGCGAGACGGTTCGTGATGACTCTCGAAAACAACTTATAGACATGACTCAGAAGTGTGATGGGCCTATAGTTCTTCAAGAGAGTGTTGTCACCCTTTTTAAAGAACAGAACCACCACACCCCCGTTCCACGCCTCTGGCGTCACTCCCTCGAGTAGAACGGAATTAAAGAGCCTTTGAAGGACTTTCAGTACCGGCGTTCCGCCCGCTTTCAAAAGCTCTGCTGTGATTCCGTCCTCGCCCGGCGCCTTGTTGTTTTTAAGCTGTTTGAGAGCCATCCTAATCTCGTACAGACTGGTGTCCGGGATATCTTCGGTATGGTGTTGGGTTAACTTGGCTCTTGGATCTTTTGCCGTATTTATGTTAGGTTTTGCAACGGATGTATATAACTGCCCATAGAACCTCTCGATCTCTCCCAGAACCCCCTCCCCCGTCGACACAACGTTTCCGACCTCCGTCTTCAGCTTAGTCAATCGGCTTTGCCCAGTAGACATAGCCCTTGCACTTGGCCGGATTTTATTGATTCCTTTTACAGTACTTGCTCATGTCGTAGCCCGCGTAGACAAAGTGTATTTGACAATCCATCGGGAACCTCACATTTTGTGTGATAAAAAGCATATAACGAGTATTTATTTTAAATCAAACTTTAAAGCTATGTTTTCAGCCATTTAGTTAATTAAGTAGTCCTAGAGAACTTAACAACTATTTGACACTAACATCATTGGAGCATATTTTCGAACAATAAATCTAATTAAATTCTCTCAACAAGTTTTCAAACTACACAGACGTGCGTCAGAATATTTAGCTCTTGTAATTTACATCGCGTCTGTTCACATTGATCTAGTTTGTTAGTTAGCTTGTAATATTTACTCTAGAATCTTTAGTGGCATTAGTAAATTAAGTATACATTAGTATACATAGTTACGGTAAAGTGTTAAAAATTGTAATGTTAGTTAGAATATGATTTGCCTGACTTATTTGGTTGCCGAAATAATTTTGTTCATTTACTCCGGATAATCTGGGTGTTAAATTTTCTAACTCGAACTTTTTTCTTTCTGTATAATTCTTTTGTTTTATAAGATTTATCATCCTTTGAAAAGTCCTACAAAACAAAGTGCCGACACAATGTGACTTACAAAACAAAGTAAAATATGTGGCAAATTTTGCAAATAAAGTCGTGATAGTGTATTTTTAGGTTTTTCGATTATAATATATTTAAATAAAACCGGCCAAGTGCGAGTTAAATTCGCGTGGAGGGGGTTCCGTACAATTTATTCAATTCTTATAGGTTTTCCTGTAATCTACAAGCAATGAGCTGTATTTCTTATTTTTTTCAAAATTTTAGGCTCAGTAGTTTCGGAGATCAGGGGGGGGGGGGGGGGGGGGGGGGATGGTCAATTTTCGTCTTCTTTCATGAATAAAATCAAAACTTTTTATTTTATAATTATAACAAAAATATATTTGAAATCCCCATAGCGAGCCCTATCATTTGATATATGACACAGTAAGTTTTGCATAACCCTTTTTTTTATTTCCTAATTTGTCCTCCAAAAATGACCCTTATTTTAAAAAAATATTTATTTACTTTGCACATGTGTGTTTGGGTCATAGGATTACACTATCCTACCAAATTTTACCTGATTCGGTCCAGTAGATTTGGAGCAAATTGGCTGTGACAGACGGACGGTTTTTTGGGTCAAAACTTGCAAGTTACATTTGAGCTACTTCCCGGTTTCCGGTTGAGATGAAATTTTGTATGGTAATTTTAATCATATGACAATGCAATATTATTATATCAATAAGCTGGTCTGATGATGGAGCCGGAAGATGGCTGTGAACCATCTAGTTTGGGCTTATTATATTTGTCCTGATAAATTCTTAGACCTCACAATAAAAGCTTGTACGAAATAAAGTTTTTTTTTTTCAAAACAAATATATCGTAAGTTAAGTTTTAGTACTTGTTCGTTCCACTCGACAAATATGTCATTTGCCTCACATCGCTTAGCGGGAATAGCTGAGATGAAGCCGGGATTAAGTTAAGTCTAAACAAGTTATCTCGGTACAACTTGAGCAAGTTTAATGGGAACACAATGATGAACGCTGGAGGCTGTTCACCAAATAATGTTGTACCTACTTTAATTTCATCATTATATTTTAATGACAGGTAGAAAAATGTTAACATATTTTCTTCAGCTAAGAACTCAAACGTTAGCTAATTTTCTGAAATAGGGTCTTTTTTAGGGTTCCGTACCCGAAGGGTGCAAACGGGACTCTCGGCACGGGCTCTATCTCTTGAACCGTAATAGCTAGAGCTATATGTAGTATATATATATATATATATATGTATATATATGTCTAGACACTTGAAATTTTCAGCGATTATGTATTACTGTGGCCGCTATAACAACAAATACTAAAAATAAAAAAAGTTGAACATTAAAGGGGGTCGTCATACAAAAAATGTGCTTTATCAGCGTTTTTAAACTAGATCTTTATAATGGCATTAACTTACTTGAAATTTTCACAGATTATGTATTACTATGGCCGCTATAACATTAAATACTAAAAATTCAATTCAATTCAAATTCAATTCAAAATATCTTTATTATCATAGGATATTTATAATATCTCTTAATAATAGTCACTTTGTTTTGTTTTGCACAAATGTTGACGTCAAATCGTTACTTTAAGCTAATTTTACGCCGCTTCCTAGGCGCAAGTGCAGAAGAAGCGGCAACAAACTGCACTGCACGTTTTCTCCAAAGACGTCAACTAACAAACTAAAAACTTAAAATTAGTTATATAGATGGACAGAGATTACATTGTTTATTATGTCATAATTAAATTGAATTATAAGAATTACGAAATTTAAAATAATGACAATTTGTAAATTTAGTATGTACCAATGTACCTAAATTATGACATGTCTAAGTATACAAACCGTTAAGAGGGACCCGCGCCAAGCTCAAGCCAGACCTTTTTGTCTTTAAGATAGTCATCGGTCCTAAAGTACTTTCTCACAAAGTACTTTCTTTACATAAGCTTTGAATTTTCTGTCTGGCATATCAAGGACCGATTCTGACAATTTATTATAAAAAAGTATACACTTCCCCATAAAAGACTTACTGACTGTATTCAGCCTGTAATACGGGCTAACTAAGTCATTCTTATTACGTAAAATTCTATCTGTAAAATCACTTACTTTATTGAACATGGAAATATTTTTCCTTACATACATTATATTTTCAAATATGAATTGTGATGCAAAAGTAAGTATACCTAGTTCCTTGAATAATTCCCTCAGTGAGTCTCTCGATCCTAAACCGTAAATGGTAAAACCGTAAATAAGAAAAAGTTAAAAATTAAAGGGGGTCGTCATACAAAAAACGTATTTCTTCAGCGTTTTAAAACATGTACGGTGGTACGGAACCCTTAATGTACGAGTCCACTAACGGGCAAGTGCGAAACTTGCCCGTTTATTTTATTTTATTAATGGCTTGACGAAACTGCGTATTTAGCCAGGAACAAGTTAATAAAATCTGGGAAATTCTTTTTTACTAACAAGGTACAATCAAAGGTTGGTGTAGGCCTTTGATTGCTTTAAGGGAGCTTTTGGCGACAAATCTATACGAGTCCACTAGTTTTCATAGCCGATTCAGTGACGGACGACGCCCGTAGACGCCCACACAGTACGCGAAACAAATATCACTACAGCCGTTCTATGAGTGTCTACTTTAACTATTTCACATATTGTTCATGAGCATGAGCATTTATAACACCAAAAAATACCAATTTCATATTATAAAGTCCACTAAAATCAATTTGCATAATAATTTAAAGAAAACCCCAATCGAACCCCTTAAATCCGAAATAAAAACTCCGAAATAGGCTTTAAACATGTACTTATTAATTTAGAAAGGGTTCCATATTCGCTCACATAAAATTCTACATCCTTTCCTTTATCTTACCACCGACTTGTGTTCATAATAATCACATTTCGTAATTTTATTTTTTATACTTTTTTTATTCATACATTTTTATTACTACTAACGGAGCTCATAACAGTTAGTGATATTTTTTTTTATTAATAATGTTAGGTACTACCAAGAACAAATTTAAATTTATAATTTGTTTTTCAGAACTTTTTTCTTCATAAGGTTCAATGATCATATTGTTTTATTTAATAATGTTGATACTAAGAACATACTTCAACTCATAACGTCGTTGTTCAGAATAGTTTATTTTATAACAGACAATTATCATATTTTTTGTATTAATAAAGGCAATACTAAGAAAATAACTGACCTAGCACTCGTCGGCCGCTGTCGCGGCACGCTTGCCTCACTCGTTTAGCTCATGCGTGTGTTGGTCGCAGTTCTAACATAACATAACCGTGTGCCCTAACCTAGTAAAATGGATAGAACTGTCCTAGCACTCGCCGGCCGCTGCCGCGGCACGATCGCTTCACTCGCTCGGCTCGTACGTGTGTTGGTCGCAGTTCTAACAAAAAGTAACCTATTGGTTTGCCATAACCTAGTAAAATATATAGAAAAGAATGATTGTTACCTATCTCGTTTGTTTTACACTTATAATTAAAAACGATTTGAAAATGAATATATTAATATAAAACAATGTATGATTATAGACATTATTATTTTCAATAATATGGATAAAAACACTTATGATTAAGAAATTTATAAAAACAAATTTATGAATATTATTGTTATTGATTCGAATGTTTCGATCATTAGTATAAACAAATATTAGTAAAAACTAAGTGTATTATTACTGATATTATGAATTTCAATGATTATAATTTTTAATCATTAGTTTTTAATTTTTTTATGAAGAATGATCATAATGATTTTAAATGGTATGAGAAATATTTTAGGACCTCCGATGACAGAAGTTAAAAAGTTATTGAAGTCAATGCGCACCCTTTAGAAAGACTTGTTTTATTTATTTTTTAGTTTTACTTGTATAATGTTATAATTGTTACCAGTAGGTAGATACTTGTATTATACCTGCTACAAAAATTCTATTTTAATGAGAATACGTAACTATACAACTTTGGAATTTTTCATTTAATAATTATTGATACATAGTATATTATTTTTTTAATAAAAAAAGCCGATTTTATTTTCTTTGAGAAGTTTCTTCCATATCTCCAAACTTGTATTTATATCTTTATTCACAACATAAGAAATAATTATAACTATGTAGGCATATAACAATAAAATTATACTAAATACTAAACACAAATAACTAATATATTATACTAAACTAAAACTAAACTAAATATAATAAGTATAAAAGACATTAAATTATATAAAAGATGGACCCCAAATAGCTGCGCTCGCAGGGTAAGGTGCCCTGCGAGCATGCAAGAGGTTAGCATCTTCAAACTTGGTTGTAAAGGCTTTAAAATAAAAGAAAACCGGTTTAAAATTAGTAAGTATCGCTTAACATAAGTAGGTACTCCTCCTTATTTAAAGTCAGTTAAAAACAAAGTCGCTTTCTCGCCGTCTGTGCCTCCCACGGAGTGCCTCCATATGTATGTATGTATGTACCTCGCAACGGATTTTAATGTGGTTTTTATCAACAGATAGGGTGCTATAATATAATTATCATTAGCACACAAAATTTTATATCAGTCAGAAACCGGAAAGTGGCTTAAATTTAACTTGAAGATTTGACCCAAAAAACAGAACAAGGTAAATAAAAGCTTATATCCGTAATACATTGTTTTATACTTTAATTCTTCGAAGCGGATTTGGAAAATGTAAAAAAAGCATAGCAATAATATTTGTCGTTTAACGACAAATGCGAGTGTGGTGTTGTCCAATCAATGACCCACTTATTGTCATGCCCGAAATGCCCCACATCATGCACAATACAAAGCCTAAATGAGGCAAATGACCGGGGAATCGCCGTGGCCAAATACTGGTCAAATTTGATTTAATTAAATTAATAAATAGCCTTTCGACTCGAGAAGAAGAAGAAGCAATAATATTACCTAAATCTTTTTAATTGTAGCTACAGATATGATCCTATTTTCTTTTTTAGGTTTTTATCTGATTTTATTTCAAAATAAATTCTTCTTAAAGTATTTTACTTAGTCATTTTGTCACATCATCATCCCAGCCCTTTTTCCGCCTACTGCTGACCAAAGGCCTCTCCTTCTTCGACGCCCCACATTTCGGTCCTGTGCTGCTCTGATAAGAGGTGCCACCCGCTCCTTTGATTATGTCAACACAACACCCAGCCTTTTTTGTAAAAAATCTCGTCTTACGGGGTAGATAGAAATATTTATTGAAACGGGGAAAACTGTCGTTTATGTTCGCTTTTGAAACATGTTGTACGATGGCTCAAGAATTTCATTAAAGTTGGCTCGTTGGCCGCAATTACTGGGTTCGGAGAGGCTGCAGTCACACCGTCCGTTCATAATTAAATAAATATGCTTCTATGCTTCGTTCGGTGAGTGAGAGTGCCGGAGCCGAAGTAAGTTTTTTAAAATTGTGTTCTGGGATACTAACTCAACGGTACTATACTTTATGATAAATACATAGATAAACACCCAAGACTCAGGACAATTTGAAAAAGGCCATTCAATTAAATTCACGAAGGTATAGAGGTTTTCGAGCTGCCTAAAGGCATCTTGCGTAACTCGATGAGTGTCATCAAGTGGCAACAATCATTTTAACACACCAATGAAGTAGTGTGCACAGCAGGATCCCTCACAATGTTTCTCTTCATCAGAAGCAAGTTAAGAAGAGGTTGATATGATATAACGACCGTACGTTACAAAGGTAAAATGTAGGTACTACTTACAAACTCAGAGGTACAAATCGGGCTGGGGGATCTTACCTGTAGCCTTACGGTTATACGTTTAATTTGGAACTAAAATAAAAACATATTCACAAAATACATAATAAAAAGAGTATTATATAGAACTAAACTCGCGTGACTAGAGTTAAACTCGCGTGAAGAGGATTCCGTACTTCTCATAGGATTTTCTGTAATCTAAAAGCAATTAACTATAATTTGTATATTTTTCAAAATTTTAGGCTCAGTAATTTTGAATATCAGGGGGGTCAATGGTCAATTTTTGTAATAACGACTCATAACGAGTCCTTTTATTTGATATATGACACAATAAGGTTTGCAAAACTTATTTTTATTTCGTAATTTGTCCCCCGAAAATGACACTTATTTAAAAAAAAATACTTTACACATCTGTGTTTGGGTCATAAGATTACACCATTCTACCATATTTCACCTGATCTAGTCCAATAGATTCGGAGCAAATTGACTGTGACAGACAGACGTACGAGTAATCCTATAAGGGATCCATTTTTACAAGCTTTTAACTTGCAATGTATGTTTGTTCGGGTGGAATCTTGTAACTCAATTTTTAAGTACATTTCTTCAATTGATTGAGCTGAAAATTTGCGCGCATATGGATATTGCGTGACAATGCAATATTATGATGACTTGGAGCTGATCTGATGATGGAGCTGCTAGGTGGCAAAAATAACTCTGTCATAATACGACGCAACCTCGTTGAGTGTGGGCTTGTTCTTTTGTGTTGACAGGACCTTTGGTCTCACAATAAAAGCTTGTACAAAAAATGATTTTTTTTATGAAAACTTATTTCATTTTATGTACGGAACCCTAGAAACTATTGTATGCCGTTAGTTTCTTAAAAAAAACCTTTTTATAATATCATAAGTTATCCAAGACTACGTGACGGAAATCCAAAATATAGCGGTCTTCAAATCAGACCTTTCGATAAAATATATAGTACCCTAAAAACCCTTTGGGACCCAAACGTGTAGAGAACTAGAAGCTAACGGATAAACACTTCGTAATAAAGTCAGATACGAGTCTATTTTCAGAAAAAAATTGTAAGATAAGTTATGGTATAAGGAAGTTTATTTGAAAAGTTACTAAGATGACAGTATTGTTTTCCCGTCGAAGACGATGTTTTTCTTACGTTTATAAAAACGATCCGATTGTTCAACAGCGTTACATTATTATCTTTTGTTTAAGGAATATAAATATTAAACTTCAAACTTCAAACATCTTCATTTGTGGAAACAAGTTACAAAAGATGACAATTTAATATGGGGATACAGCACTCTGTTTCCTGCCCATAGGCGTACAAAATTACATAACTTACAAATTACATTATCGTAAAATAAAAAATAAAAACATTATTTTAATTGCTTGTCATTCAAAAAGTCATTCAATTTATAGTAACACTAGCTGTGCCCGCGACTTCGTTCGCGTGGTTGTCGGAACGTAATGTTATATAGCCTAAAGCCTTCCTCTATAAATGGACTACCCAACAAAAAAAGAATTTTTCAAATAGGACCATTAGTTTCTGAGATTAGCGCGTTTAAACAAGCAAACAAACTCATCCGCTTTATAATATAAGTATAGATTTCTGAGCTAGTAGATCATGGAGGTTCTTTTTAAAGTGTCTTGTACTTTGAGTCCATTGTAGTTGTTTAGGTATTTGTTGCATATGACAGGAGCTCGACCAAAAACACTCTTACGCAACAATTCTGTTTTGCTAGATTGTAGCATGAATTTTGTACAGTGACGAGCTCGTGTTCGATGTGTGAACATATGTTTATTCAAATGTACAAAAACAGCACACTCGTATATATAAGTACAGGGTAAAGTAAGTAAACTTAGCTTTTTAAAATATTGCTCACATGAATCATTGTGTTGCAGTTGAAAAATTGACCTGATACATCTTTTCTGCGCTTTGAATATTAACTCTTTATCAGTTCCATTACCCCAAAATATAACTCCATATTTTAGGGTAGAACTAACATACGTATGATATGCCGTAAGTACTGCGTCTTGATTTACAATTTTTATAATCTGCGGAGTGCATGTGAAAATTGATTTAAGCGCTTGCATAAATAATCTATATGTGCTTTCCAATTAAGTCTATTGTCAATATGCAAACCTAAAAATTTTGTCACTTCAATTTCAGAAATATTATTAATTAAGACATCATAATTTAAGGATATTAAGACCACATAATTATAAAAAGTTCAGGCAAATGGGCTTATTTACACGTTTTTTATTAGGTTCACTTGTATGTCTGTATGTATGTATTTATGTTCGCAATGGAATCTTCGAATGCGATTTTCACCCACTTAAAATGTAAAAAATTAATTTCAATATAACAGTAAAAAGACTAACGAGAAAATTCATGTCTGTAAAAAAAAGCGTTGGGTGCTTTGTTTTTTTTTCACCTCACAGTTTTTTTTACAGACATAATTTTCTAGTTAATCACTTTACTGTTAATATTGAAATATTTTTTTTACTTTTTAGTTCGGTTTGCCACTTGAGCGTGTTTTTTACTTTTTTTTAAATTTTAATTTAAATTACTTTAAACTCCTGAATTTAAATTACTTTAAACTCCCATAGGGGGTAGTCGGAAAGGGCCGACTAGTTTTAGTCTAATAAGACGACCATTATCGGGGCGAGTTTTAGGAGCAGCGACCTGCTGGTTTTGCTGCCCAAAATCACAATGTGAGTAAACAGTGTTAAATATTCATAATACATTAATTATCTTGAGCCAGTTTTAACAAATTTATTTTCCTATTTAGGTGTGACTGTATGCCTCGAGGCTGCTTTTGATTTTATAGCGGCACCAATGTCCCGCCTAAGATACACTTTGTCATAGTGCGGTTAAGATCTACGTCGTGAAGTTTCTATTTGCCACACCGACGTTGTTTTTGCCACTTTCCTTAAAAAATTAAGACGCCATGACGTGGCCTTTGGGATTTGCAGCCCTGGGCTCCATTAGAAATAAAAAGGCGTCATAATTTAGTGTATTTATGCGACGCCAAGCAAAGTAATAAAAGTTATTGATATATCTTCAGAACAAGACTAAATTAATCACTTATCCATAAAACTTTAAAAACGTTAGTAAAAACTTTCCAATCAGGGATAAGGTCGTGATAGTGTATATATGTAGTTGCCCAAAAAGACTTTGACTTCTGTCAGCAATCCCGGAGTGCTGGTTTTTTTCATTTACCTACCTATTTTTATCCTCAATAAAGATCTATCCTAATACGAGAACATAAATATACGTCAAACTTACAACACTTATTTTTCAACGTCGGAGGTAGAGTTGGAAAATGGCCTTTTTCAAATAGTCCTTGGGTCTTAGATGTTCATATATTTATGCATCTATTATAAAATATAGTATCGTTGAGTTAGTATCCTATAATACAAGTATAAACTTGCTAGATGGCTAAATCAGTACAATTTGGTCTTATCTATTTATTTATTATATTTTCAATAAAGCGATGTCAATCCCCATGCACTAAAAGTTATCTCCAAAACCTAAACTGTAGCTCCGTCTGCATTTTTTTCTCACTTTGAGCTGCCACTTCTATTTTATAGGGTGTTCGCAAAAGTTTTTAATTTATAGTTAGTACAAGTATTTTTGCCATAATTCTTAGAGTTTGTAAAGCTTTAAAACTGTTGTGGAGTTATCGCAGCAAAATTTTGTTTGTATATAACACATTTTTGTGTGTTATAGTAAATACAGGCGAAGAAAAAAAGGCCGCTCAAGAACACGATGGGCAGACGATCAGTCTGCGTATGAAAAAATACGTAATATACAACTAAATATTCTGTAAATATTTCAAGCGTTTACCTGTTGCCGTTATTAATATCGAGCAAATAACGACAAACATTTCACATTTGTTATAATTTTTCATGTTTGTTGTATGGGAGCCCCGCTTAAATATTTATTTTATTCTGTTTTTAGTACAGAATGACATCATTTGTAAAAATTTCAACTGTCTAGCTATCACAGTTCATAAGATACAGCTTGGTGACAGATAGACGGACAGTGGAGTCTTAGTTCCCGTTTTTATCCTTTGGGTACGGAACCTTAAAAACCAACATAGCTTGACGACTACCATACAATGTTGACAGCCAGGACCAACGGCTTAATGTGCCTCTCGAAGCAAGGAGGAGCTCGAGGAATTTTCTTATGTCACTTGTGGACCCCATTGAAGTGCGGACCATGCCTATGCCCAGAGTGTCGCTAACTGTCAAAAGAGTAGCTAGTGCGTACTCCCGCCAGGCTACCGAGCTCCTCAAGGAGTGGTGACATATTATTTTTTAGTTTCCGTGACTACACGTTCAATTAATTATGGAAACGACATTGAATCTTCAATATAAAAAGTAAATTACAATTTTTAACAAATAAAAAACAGACTTCATTTTCATTGAGCAGTTTGTTTCCATATATCCAAATTTCTTCATCATATCTTCACTAAATTAAAATGAGAACAATTTGGTAGTAAAGGCTTTCAAATAAAATAATAATCATTTAAATCGGTTCACAATTGGCGAAGATATCGCGTAAAATATTTACAAAAAATAAAAATAATAAAAATATAGGAGGTTAATAAATACCTCCTTTTTTTAAGTCTGTTAAAAACAAATTTCATAAAACTATAGCCAAATAAAAACTGTTTCAGCTATTTCTTCTCCACTTCGCAGTCTTGTAACCATTGACATTCATATTATAGGTATTTGGAGAACAAAAAGCGGAAAAGCGCACCCCGGGCTCCGAAGCAGCTCAGAGGATGCAAACGGGAACATGGTAAGATGAGGAGGTATTAATAATGGGATATTATATGAAATGTCTAGACTGAAGACAGATTTAATTAAAGAAACTCTCTTGCTCCCGTCCTTGTAGCGACATAAAACAAAATTTTATAAAATACTAAGTTACAATGTTAGGGAAAATGTGTACTTACAATATATGGACTCAAAAATGAAAGCTATAGTAGTAGATAATGTTTGTGAAGTTTTCGTTAGCTCTTGCCATAAAATAAGTAAGATAGCAAAGTCCAAAACATATTTTTGAATATACATTCATAAAAAACTATACTAGAGGTACACATAATATGATTTTTAGCGTGCGGCTTCCGGCCTCGAATAGGACCACTCTATCTCTTCCCGTGGATGTCGTAAGAGGCGACTAAAGGAATAAGCAAGCACAAACATCTCGTGCTGCAACTTCCATTCCCAAAGAGGTTTAGCGTCAGGCAAGCATATTATAAAGCCGCCACCAGCACGTCTCAAGAGCCGTAACAGCTTTCTCAGGCAGCCGAGTATACCAGCCGCAGAAGCTAAGTCAAACCTCCCACCTGCAGAAAAACTCCTAGAGACCTCCACTGTTTAGTCTGGAAGCCTCTCAATAGACTCCGGGCTGGTGTTGGGAGGTGTCGAGAAAATCGAGTTAGGTGGCGTCACGCTGATAACGACCTTAGCGACTGCGGTACCATTTAGTCGATGGACCACCTTCTGTCGTTTCCGAGTGCTCTACGTCATGTACTATAGATGACCATAATAAGGTTTACGACAAAGGGATCGCCGTGAAATTGAAGCTACAGTTAAAACATTTCGACTTGATAAGAAGAGAAAATTAATAAAGCCAAATTGTTTAAACTGTTCTGGCAATTTCTCCACGATTTCACATGGTCATGGCATCCGTGAGTGACAGGCATATTATATTTGAAGAACAAAAAGCGAGAAAGTATACCCCGGTTTCGAAACCAGCACAGCTAAGGATGCAACCGGACACGCGCTTAGATGAAGGAGATGTGTATTATTACTTGAGAAGAAAAACCCAGAAAGCGCAAAACGGGATCCATAGTAACAAACAGATTAGGGCACAACCGGGATTACTCTAAGAAGATCTTTATTGACGAATTCTAAACTACCTCCATGCAAATAAAACATCCCAAAACTTCCACAGTCCATCCTATCCTATTTGAGTTAACGACTCCCATCTCGTAGTCTTCAAATGAAGTCACCCGTCTACGATCTATTATTACGAAACTTACAACTAACTCAATTACCGCAGCGGTTGAGATATAGAAGGCATTTGACAATTTGGCAAACTTTCCACAAGTAAGAATCCCCCACATTGGTCGAGTAATAAGGGGTTATTTTGAAAAATTAAGTAGCCATTATAATGTAGATAATAAACATTGTTTTAGTTGTGGTAAAGCCACGCTACCGGCATAACTGTTTTGCTGAATGGCCGGTTCGTCCGGGGAAGTACCACACTCTCACAGAAAATCGACGTCTGAGTAGTAGCTTCACCGCTTCTATGCTTCGTTCGATGAGTGAGAGAGCCGTAGCCCCCCCTCTCCCTCCCCCCTCTGGGTAGGGCCCTGAAAGGCCGGTAACGGTCTTGTTACACCCCTGGTGTTGCAGTTGTCCATAGGCAGCGGTGATCACTTACCATCAGGTGACCCGCTTGTTCGTTTGCCGTCCTATGACATAAAAAAAATCGTAATTAAAACGTCAAAAAAATACTTACATACATTTTGGTGCACTACGTGATTTTTTCAAATTTACACATTCAGCTAGCTAAAGTAGCCTCACTTTTACAAACATTTAAGAAGTAAAGTGCCAGTCAACTTGCCTCATGTGAGCATAGTCTTTCCAACTTCCAAGCTTCCGTCAAAACACCCAATGTGATTAACAGAACTAGGGAATTAGTTAACAATAAACATAATTCGTAAACTTGACAGCCAGTTTAACTTCAAGAAGAAACTAAATTTGATGAGATCGTAGTTTGGGGTTCGGGTGAATATATAGCTGAAAACTGAAAACAAGACAGTTAAAATATCTTGTTCTTTTAGCACTAAATCTGATCGATTTAACCAAAATTGATACAATGTCTCAGTATAGTAAAAATGATAGATTATAATAATTGTTTGTTTGTTTGTAATAACTTTATTGTACCAAAAATTTAAGAATAAAAGACAACATAATACAAAATAGCAAATATACAAAGGCGGACTTATCCCATGTCTGTACTTAACTCATCCAGTCAACCTGCGATAGATTGAGAGGATATTTACTCACTTATAAGGTAGAAGCCAGTACATACAAATTTAACTATAAGATTACACTAACGATTATGATTTGAAATTGAACTTCGGTATCCAGGTTTTTTTGGGTCGCAGAATTCAACCCTAAATATTTTTGGAATCCAAGATTGCGTCTGGAAATTAATTTTTAAATTCTTTTTTTACAAAAAGTTATTGAATTAAATTTTAATTTAAGTGTCCATATAGCTTTTGATTCTGCAGTAAGGAACTTCGTCCTCACCGGGTGTACTAGCGAGGTACTAGCGAGAATTCTACGCACAGATAGTGGTGCAATACAGCGAGTATTGCACCAGTAGGTGGTAGTTTTTAAATAAAACTTATTTTATGAATTACATTTTCTGTTGTTAATAAAACTTTCTCAAGCCTGCCAGAATTTAAAACAAACTAAAGCAATAAATCACTTAGAAGTTCATATTACATTCAAGAACATACTTACAGAGCAAAATTATGCCGAATTTCTAGTTTCATCTCCCTTTTCATTTCGTTTCCAATTTATTGTAACTAAAACGAAAGTCACACGTGATGAATAGTCAAGACAGGTAAACAACCTCAGACTAACTCGTAGAATATATTATATTTAGTCTCAGCAAAATCCAGTCTAGTCATTGGGATGGCTAAATAAATGGTACTTTACATGGGTTTAGCAGCTGAATTATTTATAAACAAAGTTCTCATATTATACTCGTACTTTGCCATTCGGCATTCGTATGTATTCCGAATATAATATGTATGTCAATGGTCACCCAAGGATGCCAAAGACCTTGCAAAGTGGAGAATATGGCGGAAACAGCTTATATGATTTGGCTATAATTTTACGACCAGCGTCAACCCTGTTTGGGAATGTTGGCGTTTGTATGTAAATAAATATATGTAAGTAGGCATATATTCAGCGATAGTTTAAGTGTTTATGTTCGATACTCAATAAAATTTAGTACACCAGTTAATGTACAATGTTTTTTTTCCTGAAAGGCTGGTAACGCTCTTGTTACACCCCTGGTGTTACAGTTGTCCATGGGCAGTGGTGATCCCTTACCATCAGAAGACCCGCTTGTTTGTTTGCTGCCCTATAACATAAAAAAAAGAAAAAAAATGTACAATGTGTTTATCAATAATAATTTAAGAACTACGTTCTTGTCGGCGGATTAATTTTTATGTCTCCTATTTTGAGCCATTCTTTTGATATCCCTATACGACACGGCGTCAACGTTCTCCTTTACTTGATCTATAAATGCTCTTCTGGTCTTTTCTTTCTTGTTCTTGCTTCGACTTTTCCTTCAATGATCTTCTCTTCTTGCCATATCCTTATACGGGGTCGGCCCGCCTAATCTGAATATCACACCCAGGTCTCCGAAGCAGCACAACCAAGAACGCAACTGGGAACCGCTGCATGATCACGCGGTAAGTAAGTGGCCGACTCTGGTGTGAGATTTGTCAAGCTGACTAAAGGCGTCTCACACGGCCAGGCAGGATCAAATGCCTTAACGTGCCTTCCGGAGCGTAAAGAAGCTCGAGAATTTTTAATGCCACTGGGCACTTTACTAACACGCTAAGTTGAAGAGGGGTTTAGTGTACTTTCTGCCTGCTCAACTATCCTCTGGCGATTTGGTCCGTGTAAACCCACCATAAAGGGGATTTCAGCTGTCACGTGTAATAGCGACGATTTTTTGCGGGGCGGGATCACGTACGGCGGAGATTATGTAAATTGTCTAGTACGTTAGAGATTTAGTTCTGCTCGGCCTTTTTCATGTGAGCAAATGTTAGAAAATTGTTTTAAACGTTTCACTTTGCGCGGATGTTATCGGATTTTAAAGTTGAATTGTGCTTTGATAAAAAGTGTTATTGAAGTTTTTTATTATCATTATCATGCATGACATACCTATTATGGGAAGTTTTATACCATCTAAATATTCAGTGCTTGGATAATAATAGTACCGTTAGTTTGTTTGTGTGTGTGTAAGTGGCCAACACTGGTGTCAGATATTTTAAGCTGCCGAATGGCATCTGTGACATGTTTCTATCGGATATCAATGAAACACCCTAGTCCAACCGAAGCTCGTTTATGACTGAGTGAAGTACCGTACATATACGTCACTCCTCCACACTTATTTTGAAGCCTGTAGAAAATAATAAATAGCAATCAATAATTACAACTTACTTGTGAACTTAGTATAATCTACTTATTTACTATGTATGTATGTAGTATGTATGTAACAATTACAAATGAACTAATTACTACGATAAAATGAAATGGTAAATGCACCAAAATGGTGTCTGCTTAGCGAATTTTGTGATGTGAACCACAACGGTGGACTTCCGCGAGAGTCTCGTTCAAATAAAATCAAAACAGAAAGTAATTTGCATAATAAGGAATATACATGTAATACCAAACCGGCTCATATTTTTATTTTACAATTTCTATTAATACGTTACCACGCCTAGTTAATTTGGATTAGAAATTAATTATTGAAAATATGCAAATATTGCGCGGGAACTTTTGACAAACAAAAGGGAAATGCCGACAAAGTTCACAAAAGGGAAATGACAAGTTTGACTATCGATGACATTCGAAATGTATGTACTTTTATATAGAGGTTTAACAAACATAACTGGCTGATAATATCAAAAGTACCCAAAAAAGAAAAACATGCGTTGACAGCTTCTGTCTCTAGTGGATATTGCAGACTTTGACGTCATATTTTAAAATGGCGTGTTTTAGTTGTTATAATCTACTCGCTATTTTTAATATTTATTTTTTACATCATATACATGTTTTCGGCACTGATTTATTTTTTGCGGCTATTTCTCGACGAGGACTATCGATTAAAAATATAAAAAAATACATGAATACTCTCTATTAGGGGCTCTAGGAAATATTTTTAACATTAGCATTATATTTAAAAAATAGAATGACTCCTAGCCCAGCAGATTACCTCATTGAAGTGGCAGTGGGCAGGGCACATAGTGCGAAGAACCGAAGGCCGATGGGGCAAATGGCGGCCACTTACCAGCAAACGCAGCGTAGGAGACCCAGCTACTAGATGGTCGAACGACCTAAGCAAGGAAGACGCTGGATGCAGGCCGCTTCCAATCGGTCGTTTTGAAAATCCTTGGGGGAGGCCTATGTCCAGAAGTGGACTTCCTGTGGCTGATATTATGATGCTATTTTGTGTGTTGATAAATAAATAAAATAAAATAAAATATTTATTACCTTATATATAGTAATAAAAAGTAGTATATTATATTGTTAATTTATATTGATTGTATATTATATTAGAATTAGAAATCTCTACTTAACTCCACCAACAAGAGCAAGATCTTAAGTTAAAGAAGAAGTATAATTCTAATTTTAAAATAAGTTTTAAATAAAAAGTCATTTTAATTTAATTTTAAAAGTCTTGACCTTAATTATTTAAATCCTTAAAAATAAGATCTTATCCCTGGCTGAAAACATTCAAAGATCTCATTAATTATTCGCTACTCAGCGGTTCAGTTTATTTAACTTTAGCGATTTGAAGGTAATATCGAGCTATCCGAAGCTCGCGGTGACTGAACTGTTTCGGGTTACTGAGGCCTTTTATCAATTTAGTGTTTGCTATCTGAATTCGCAATCAGGTACTTTATTTCGTGAAATAATTGTTAACTATTTTATTCGGCATCTCTTTGAATCTGCTAGCAACCCATCACTATTTTGATTCCCTTTTTTCATCTTTACGCCCATAATTACGTTAAACGTTGCCTATCAGATAGAAAATAAGGCTAAAATTAATTAAACGACAACAAATCTGAAATCTTCTTCTTTTTTATTTTAATATATATAATATTTTTTTCTTTGTAGCCTTCCTGCGACTGAAAGATGATTACCAAAAGTACGATTAACTGCAAGAGCCTTCCTTTTCAAGACACCATAGCTTGTCGAAACTGTTCCCAGAACTGGCATGATTAACTTAATTCTTTCCCATTCACAACTCCACCGCGGGCAAACTCGCCGGTCCTTTTAACGCCCAATCACGTATGAGGCCGGATGTAAAGGCGTTTTAGCAGAATTCCCTACCCTGCGGGAACTGTAATTCTATTGCGTTCTTCACAGATAACAATTGAAATAGACAGCATACGTGTGACTTGTTTTGAACTGAGTCCGTGATTCAGCGGTTGCCTTGTGATCCGGAGGTCATGGGTTCAAATCTCACTGGAAAGCATACTTTGTGAAAAGTTGTTTCCAGTCTGGTATTACAGGCTTAAATCATCTGATTATCCGAAAAGAACGATGATTCCGTGCTTCTGCCGGGTTCCGAACGCCATCTAGCGTTTGTTTAAACCTATAGAAAAAAAAAACAATTGAATTAATAATTTAAAACCTGTTCTAGGTTTGGTTGCGTTGCGGAGATCAGACAGCAGACACTCTTTGTAAAAACCAGTAACTTCGTCAAATCACCAAGGTAAGGTAGCGGACCCCGGGCTCTAAAGCGTTACCACTGAGGATGCAACCAGGAATACGCTCGGATGTTAATGATGATGACTTGTGACTGGTCTCCGATGATGTGTTTTCGCAAATTGACCGCATCGAAGCTGTTTCGTAGGACCCATCTTCTGTGGGCAGCTACTGCTGGCCAAAGTAGCCTTAGCACAAATATTTGCGCCAAAGCATGTACTCGTATATATTCTTTGGCCAAAGTATTCATATATTATATTAATCATATTATTTATTTATTTAATAACATCTTTATGTATTTCCATAATAGTATTCAATTGTTGTCTGTCTGTGTGTATCTACATTTAAGAACCAAGCTCTTCTCGGTGTCATCATGTGGATATAAATGCACATAATGACTATTTTTTGTTGTCCATTAGGCTATTTATCTGTGTCCTCCAAATAGATTTCTCGGGCGCTACAAAACTACGGCGCGTGACTGCGGACTGCGGCGAAGTTTTCACATAATGACCGACGTAATGCCCGCCTTTTGTTGGTGTAATAACATCTTAATGCATGTCATAATAGTATTTATTTGTAGACTGGATCCCTTTTATGCCGGTTTGGGAGGTAGGGCTGGATGTAGTTCCAATATATCTACCAAGTTAGCTCTACTAGTTGGAGTATTATTGGGATTTATTGTCCCAATATACATACCAGAAGTCTTTTCAACCTAAAAACCTAAAAGTTCTTCAAGTCTACTCGAATTATTCGAATTCGTTTGTACGTATATTGGAGAATAACTAGAGTCTCTTACAAAGAACTTCGTAAAATTTTGCATTTCACGTTTAATTTTAATTGCACTAATGCACTCTCTCTCTCATCTCAGCGTATTCCCAGTTGCATTCTCAGCTCTAATGTTGGGAAGCCCGGGGTCCGGTTTCCGGCTTTTTCTTCTCCACTTTGCTCGGTCTTGAGCATCCTTAGTTGTAAGACCATTGGCACGCATATCATCCCTGATGACGTCAAGCCAGCATTTCTTGGTTCTACCACGGCTGCCGGGGCCTGGCGGAGGCGGCATAGTTATTGTTTCCTACGTAGCATGCCGGTAAAGTGCACTAATGCACTATCTATATATCTATGAGCCCTTTATAGTGAGCTCAGGTTGTTTTCATTTTCTTCTCATTCTCCCTATAAGATGTCTTTGAGCTCAGTGTACCTCCTGGCAAAGGCCATATCTCTTGCGACTTTTCTCCAATTTGGACCCGCTGTCAACTTGAATTTATCCTCCCATCTTGTGAACTGCCTTTCTTGGCTTCTTTTGCCGTCTCTAGGATACCAATGTGTTACAATCTTACTCCAATTTTCTTGTCTGCTTCGCAACATCTCCATTTAAATTTAGTTATATTGGATAGAATATCTATTAACCATGTTTTGCACTAATGCACTATCACGTCTTTATCCCAAAAAGGATAAGCAGAGTCTATCGCCCTAAGACCCGACGGCCACTTTTAGCGTGATGGTGGGCGAGAAGGTGAAATAAAGGAATAAAATTAGTTATGCTGGCCGCATCACCTATTAACAATACACATTCTGTACATTCTCAGTATTTTCTCTTCTCCCAGACAAGCTTGGCAAGCGAATATGAATTTAATGTATTACAAACAAGAACGTAATCTTGCAGTCTTCCTGCAGCGTTCGCACATTCCAGTAAGCTATTCGTGTCTGTTTTTTCATGCCAAAGGTCGTTTTTGCTAGATCGGTCCGGTTATTTACTAAGGTTTCAGGAATCGTAATTTTCGGGCAAGCAGGTGATTAGCCCACTGTGTCCTAGTCTGCTGGTAGGGCTGCCACCTCAGAGTCCACAGACGCATTTGGTTTGGTTCAGGTATCCTCCGTAGTGAAGGTTCCGAGCATTGTAATGTTGTATAAATCAATAATTAAGAACTAAATCAGTTAAGGCGTCGCAAGCTAACAGTTCGGAGCGAACTATTATTATGGATTTTGTTAGATTAATGAATTTTCTGTCACCAAAAGTATCAAAATAGCCTAAAATAGGTCATAAGGCTGTTTGTACACCTCCGTCGTTTATTTATTAACGATGCAAACGTTTTGTCACGAGCATCGATCACCTTCCCTCCTGTATAAAGATTGATTTATTTCCTCGGCTTAGCGCCATTGTACTCGCTATGACTTGTCACATGGCTGCTATTTTTGTATCGCTCGATACAATGTTGTGACAAACAGTAATCATTAAATGACAAACGAAAATAAATGCATACTCATTAGTATTTTCCAGTGAGCTGAACACTTTTGTATGGGAAAGTCAAAAATTTTTTTAGAAAATTATTTATTTCGTACGATATGTTGTTAATATAGAGAGGCCGTGTCACCTTATAGTGTGTCAACTGTAGGTACTTACATTTACACGCTGTATTTTAACTTAGTTACTTTACATCGTACGGTAAATTTTCGACTTTACCATTAATCATAGTAAAAAGATTTGACGAGGTAACTGGTTTTACACAGAACGAGTCTGACCTCTGCAACCGACAGGGTTTTAGAACCCAGAACCAGTCCAAGGATAGGTTTAAATAAACGATATGACGTTCGGGACACACAGTTTTGCGTGCCTCCCGAAGCACGGAATCATCTTTCTTTTCGGATAATCAGGTGATTCCAGCCTGCAATATCCTAACCAGACTGGAAACAACTTTTGACTAAGTATACTACTCACGACCTCTTGATCAGAAGGCAAACGCCTTGACCACTGGACCACGGAGGCAGTCAAGTTTATCTCTTACTACAGGTATTTTTTTTATTATTTTTAGTGCAAGTACTAGCGCTTCAGAAATACTACTGCTGGAAAGCTACGCCAAAAGATAACTTGTTTCAAGACTATGAAGTATTTATTAAAATCGAGTGATCTGAAAATAGCCTCGCAACTATTGCAGGTAGAACTAGTGTCATATATCAACTCATTCACTCGCGTTTTGTTTACGATTCTTCTTTGTTGTGAACGAAATAAAGGATCGCCAATGACGATACGGAATGATTTGAGGATAATCCTTTTTGTTTGTGTGAACTGAGTAGAAATAGACTAAATCGTGATTTATTTTATATATGTAAGTATTATATATATATATTTTATTTTATTATAAGATACGTAGAAGGTGACTTAGAAAACACAAGCTAAACAAAGCTTATAAACATCAATGAGACCTCTCCAACTCTATCTGGCCGGCGTGGAGAGTGTAGGCCAAATCTTTGGCTAATATATGGCTCTGGTAGAACAGAGAAGTTCATGCTCCTGCAGTGGAGACTAAAAAAAATCTGATGATGATGAGGTTGTTATAAACAACTAGCTTTTGCCTGCGGCTTCGCTTGCGTATCCCAAGTCCCATGGGATCATTACTTTTTTCTGGGATGAAAGGTACCCTATGTCTTTCTCAGTACTGCTAACTATGTGTATGCAAATTTTCAAGAATGGTTCAAGTGTTCAATGGTTTAGGAGATAAAGCGTAAAGAGTAACAAACAAATATACAAACTCACTTTCGCATTTATAATATTAGTTTGGATTGGGATTATTAAAATAACGCTTGATAGTCACTAAACACTTTTGGTCTTTTCAATAAAAAAATTGAGAATTACTATAAATAATAACATAACCAAAAATATATTCTCAGTCCACATATCTAATTTTAAGTCTTAAGTTTGTTTGTTAAAGTCTTGAAAAAATGGAGAATATAAATAAATAAATATATACCTACGGCCAAATTACACAGATTGAGCTAGCCCCAAAGTAAGTTCGAAACCTGTGTTATGGCAAACTAATCAACGATACAATATGTTAAAACATATACATTTTTTTTTTGTTAAAAATTTGAGTGCGTTTGACCTCTATCTAGCCTGATGGGAAGCTAAGATGAGGTCTAAGGTGTAAGGTGCTAGACAAACCACTCTATATTCCTGCCAAAAAATCTTTTATGTGTGCGTTTATTTCCATACAGTGACACCGCGGCTCTTAAATGTAGAAGAAGAAATATGTATTATAAAATTTAAAGTGATTACAAAGATTTTCTCAGTTCTTTTACCAAATCGTTTTAAGCCCCCATACAGAATACAAGAAACAAACTCGGCCCCTTCAAATTACGTATAACTCGATTTGCGTTCAAAGAGACAACAGTTTTTAATAAAGCTGGCAGGGTCTGCTTTCGATTCGATATGGTTATCCCTGAATGGAAAATGTTTGTGTTACCGGCGGTAAACTGATTCCTTACTATATTCTTATTTAATGATAAAAGACTTACATACAATTTTTTAAACGACTTAAAAACAGGCTATATATTCGACTGTATGTTTTTCCTCTATTTAATAGTGGAGTGTCGTAAGGCATAAAATTCTTAAAACCTCGGAATCCAGGGTCTATCAATGAATCTTTTTAAAAAGTTTTGAAATATATAGTTCTCTTTTTCAAAATATAACTTTAATGCTATATAATTAAAGGAGCGTTTTACTTTTCTTCACCAGGACGATGATCGACCCACGAGTAGCATTAATGCCCTACGTCTTAAAACCCCAACTCATTCGACCAAATTCTACTCGAAATCCTTTACAGTCCAAGCTGTCTACCTCTGGAATGCTCTTCCTCGTAGAGTTCGTACTGCTCAGACTAAAACAAGCTTTAAAAATCGTCTTCATAAATATTATCTGTCGTTATGCCAGTAAGTCTCAGTTCTGTTAAGTGTCACTAAATACATTTAAATATTTTAATATCGTATATGTATTATAAATATATATATTATAGAATAAGCTTATGTATGTATATATATAAGTATTAATATGTAAGTATATAATTAGGTATAGATACTGCGCCCACCTTAATCCGTACTATTAATTTTTCCTCTACCCAAAGGTTGACTGGAAGAGATCGCATCTAGCGATAAGTCCGCCTTTGTACCAATATTTTCTTTGTGTTTGTTATTTTATTTTATGAATTATTATGGTGCAATAAAGATAATTTGTATTGTATTGTATTAAAGCTAGTACCTATTATTCTTCCTTTATTCTTCTTGACTGCCTACTTCACTGCTGGCCTATTCTAATAAATGCAGAATTTGCTCATTATCAACGCAACATCTGCTTGATAAAGCCTGCCCAGGCAGGCTTTATCAAGCAGATGCAGATGCTGCTGCTTGTTCCCTGTTACCTATACATCTCTTAGTCGCCTCTTACGACACTCGTGGAGGAGGAGAGGGGTGATGACAAATCGATTTCCACTGCGCTGCACGTTGTCACCATACTATTATGGTTTTTTTTTATTCTATTGGAATTTTAGATATTAAAAGATTGATTTAAATGATATTGTCAGTCTACATCTCATTCTTAATTTTTATTTTGATCAATATACGATCAGAAATCAAATCAAATAATCGAAGTTTCTAGAAAATTCTACCAATACTCGAAGTTGATAAACAAACCAATTTCTGGGTACATTCTATTACCGGCATGACCTTCCCAAACATGAAAGCGTTTTAGTTAAGTGAGCTGTTACAATACCTCGCATGCAGGTAAACGGTTAACAAACTTGTAAATACACGTGTTTTGTTCGTGTTCCTGTCACACGAATTTGTTAACATTATTATTCGTTAAGATGTAAATTTTGTTTATTTGACCCATTCTTTATTACCCATTAGTTATTTGGTATCAACTCTGGATCAAATTATTAACATCAACATTAGTGTAAATGTTATTTATGGTACTCGTAAGAAATGGAGACCAAAAATTGTGGTAATAGATTTTTTTAATAATTTAAATAAATTATTGATATTGTAGTAAATACGATTGTGTGAATGTTGAATTAGAAAAATTGATTGAGAATTTACTTTGGTTTCCCCAATGCCTAAAAATACAGAAACAAACAAAAACGAGCTCGCATCCATTTTCGTATCACATATTAATAATAAAATAATAATATATTTATTTGCTGTAAAAGTGGTTACAATAGTTGTTAATTACAATTTTTAGATCACACTTCTAACCTGTCTAGGCAGGCATATTAACCAATAAATGTTCAGATTGGATCGTAAAATCCGGTAAATATTTACCAACAATTTCGGCAGTCCATCCCAACGCGAAAATAAACGCGTATTTTCTTAAAGACCCTTCGTCCCGACATAAACTTTTTGCGAACACGAGTAAATTATTCGCCAAATTAAGCGTCTACGAGCCAGTCGAAAAATAGGTCTTTTTTAAATTCCGCCGAGTCACCCTCTCCGTTCGCCTGGCTTAGGAAACATCCCTGAGGTACTCCATTTGAAAAAGTCAGATTTTATCAGTGAAAAAAATCGTCCCATCGCGGAGCTTCTGATTCTTCCGCGCGACACAGGTATAAAGATCCCTTTGTTGGGATTTGAGCTGTTAAATTGAATGTGTGTTTCGTTCCGATGTGCAAATGTGATAGGTGTCGCAGTCGAATGCCTGTTAGAAGATGCTTTTATGGCGATTACTGTTTTCCGTTCAATTCCAGGCGTCGATGGGTTCATCTCCGAATGAGATAAAAGTCATTGGTAATACTCGTACGTTAACGTATCTATTGAATGCGAGAGAAATTTATTTGATTCTACGTTGGTTTTATTATTTTTTAATCCAAAAATAAAAGATATGTATTAATTTTGTAATTATTTAGTTAATTTTAAGTCATTGATTCGATTTATTACGATTAAAATAATAACTTAGTAGGTACGTGATAAACACATTTTTTTGCTAGCCTTTAGGTGTAGTGTCCCACTGCTGGGAAAACGCCTCCCCCTTATTCTTTCACACGTCCCTGTCTTCAGCGTTCTCCTGCCATTTATATACACACATAAAAAAACAAAAAGATAAACAAATAAAAGTAAAAATTATTACAACACAAAGAAAATATACATAGATGTAAGAAATGACTCAAAGTATACAAGAGACATAGAAACTAAGACATAACTCAGCCGTACAGAAGCCCAGACAGACATTATTTATGCTTTTGGTACAAATACTTGTAATTTATGAAACGATTAAGGACAAAAAGAGGCAGTATTAAAAACGTAAATGAAATTCTTCGAAGATCGAACCCTGACCTAATGGCCAGATTGGCTCAGAGAAGATATAGATAGAGAATAAGTAATTTATGAACAATTTACACTGTAAAAAGTGTAAATTGTTTGTAAATCACGCAAAATCTAAATATACAATACAAAGACTCAAAAAAATATTTTGTAACTGTAAGAACACTCGTAATGAGAGGGGACTTGCAACAACTCACACCATTACTCACTTATCAAAACAAAATATGATTAATAGTTAATTTCTAAGAAAGGGTACCTACCTACATATAATTATGTGCCAATGAACTTCATAAATTTCTATCTATACTGATATTATTAAAACTACGTGAAACATTTATATTGTGTATGAGCTATTTACGAATTTAGTGTAATTCTAATTTTGACATTAAAAGTCAAAATGGGTTGATATCTTTGATTATAGATAGATGTATGTATACCGTAAACAAATAAAATCTCCTAATTACATAAGTTCATATGTACCAAAAGTTCTATATTGCTCATAAAATTTTGGGCGCCCGTATTTACATCCTATTGAAATCATGCTTTTCATGCCAGTCGTGAAGAAAAGAACATAAATAATATTCTAACTGCTTCTCTTTTCGCGGAGATTGTAAAAGCCGGTCAAAGTGGCGGCGAGAATCATGTTAATAAGCGACGCAGCTAGCTACCCATCACTTTCTCTAAGAGTACTCCTTTTCCGCAGCAAACGAGGCATTTTGGGTCTTACGGCCTATGATACTGTCTACCCCATTAGAGAATTAAGGCGTGAGTGTGCATGTTTCCTAACGGTACTTTCCTTCATCGCAAGTAAGTGATCGTAGTAGAAAAATGATAGAAAATTGGTTCATATTTAGAGGTAAAAGTCGCGCCTCGTGAGGATAGGACAGCCTCACAGACGCACAGCCAGGTCCTAAACCGCTTGGCTACCAAGACTTGCCAAAATTTTCAGCTAAAATATCTATATTCAACGTCGAAGGGACATGCCCGTAACAAATCAAACCACGGATTTGTTAACAGCTCACAGAGCCATATAATGATCTAGAATCATTATATGGCTCTGTGACCTGTAAACCTCGCGACTCACCCCCAACCTGTAGAAGTTTATCGGATTAAAAAGTAGTTCAGACAAAAAAGTTGCGTTTTAAAATGGTAACAAAAAACTTCAATGAAATATTTAAAAATTTTTCGAAATATTTTTTTTTCCCTTTCTTAACGTACAAGCTACTAAAAATCATTGGATAATTACGATAATATTATTATAATCTAGCCTTAACTTAGACTAATTAGTAATTTAACATTGACCTAGTTTTATAAGTTATACGAGTAGAATAAGAATGTGTCCATCGGCACTTTTCTTACTGTTTCTATTAAGGGGAAGGCACTTTGTTCGTGTGTCTTTAATTTTTTGAAATGGCTGTAATATGATTTTCTTAAAGTTTTAAACCCCCATATCTCCGCCATTTTGAAAAATTTCCATTAACTGAATCGACAATTTTTTTTTATTTATTATTGAACCTGCTTATAAAATTTCACGAGAATCGGTTGATAAATGCGACCTGTAGGCGAGAACCAACCGACAGACAGACAGACTGAAGGACAAAAAATTTTTGGCCTAATCTTGAAACTGAGACGCTTCGCTCACTTCGCTCGCTCGTTCAACAATGAAATTAAAATAACACTTACAAAGCAAAAATAAAATTTCGGCATTTCCATACGTAAGTGTGCAGCTGCCCGGGCGATTTGTATGGGAATGACGATTTTTTTTTTTGTTTTTTGACTGATTTTTATTTCATTATACGAGTACTTTAGTGATGCAGAATAGCCCTGGTTGAATTTATTATGGGTATGTCCCTTCCATGTTGTATAATGTTTGCACGAAGCTTGAACTTTGTATTGCTTATACTTTGTGACATTGGCTGGGATCGAGACCGTAATGAATAACCCATTACTCTGAGCCGAGCCAATGTTGGTTGGTGCTTCAATGAGGGAATTTTATTTCTGAAATTTTACACATTTGTCTTCAGGTATGTCGGGATTTCAAAAGGTTGATTAATTATTAGAACCAATTAATGCTAATTACATAAAAAAAAAATATACTTCATCTCTTAGTCTATAGTTTTAAATTAATTTAATTTGTATTTTAGGTTTTATTTCAATTTATGTATGTCTTGTTATGTGATAATTATTAATTAAAATAAAATTTGATAGTAAATTTCTGAGGTACATAAATAAAACATTTCTCAAAATACTTCCCAGTGTGTAAGTTTACGTCTTCTGAAAGAAGTGCTTTATTGTGTTTATATGCCTCAAGTGGCATGAAAATTTCCTGAGCGCGTGCTCCGGATTGGTGTCGAGGGAATGGGCGAAAATGCAAATACAGCAAGCAACCCATCACTATTTTGATTCGTTTTCCAATTTCACGCCCACCATAACGCTGTCTAGCGGCTCTAACCGCAAGACCCAAAATGCTCTGTCTTCCCCAGTTTTTCTTTTCCTAAAGGTTGACAGGGAGAGATTGTCTACCTGTTGTAGCTTTAAGCCTAGTAAAAGTTTTAATCATCATCATCATATCAGCCACAGGAAGTCCACTGCTGGACATAGGCCCCCCCCAAGGATTTCCAAAAGTTTAAATAAAATAAGTAAATTTGTCAAAATACTTCCCAGTGTTTACGTCTTCTGAAAGAAGTGCTATATTGTATTTATATGCCACAAGTGGCATAAGAACGTGTAAAAGTGTCTGCTAAGGCACGAGATATTACTGTATCCTACTCTACCGTCACCACATGACCAATTAATAATCACATACGTTTTACAAAAATGTATCCTATTTTTGAAGTCAAAGCTTCTTTAGGCGCGTTGGGCATTTTTTGGCATGGGAAAAATCTACTGAACGAATAAACTCGCGACACTGTTACCATGACCGACACCACCTTGTTCAACTTTTCACTTCTGTCGGTACTCCCGGAGTGCCACTTTTTTAAAATATATCTATTTTCAGCGACCGGAACAAAATAAAGGTTTATTAAATAGGATTAAAAAATAAACTGGCAAGTGTGAGTCGGACTCGTACAGACGGACAGACGGACAGACAGCGGAGTCTCAGTAATAGGGACCCGTTTGCACCCTTCGGGTACGGAACCCTAAAAAAGTTGTAATAACTAACGCACATACCACATTTAATTTTCCTGTAAAGTAGAAATTTAAATCTACACATGTACTTTTCTCGGTAAAGTTGAAATGAATAGAATAGCTAATGAATGTGGATAAGGTAGGGTCGACCTGATTACAACGGAAAATGGAAATATTTTACTACTTTACAGTAAAAGCAGAATTTTATATAAGCCGTGCAAAGATTTAATTATAATATATTTTCACTTTTTAAGCTTTTATTTAGTTTCGCCTGTCCCGTTGTCTGTGTGTCCGTTATCAAATCTTGCAAGCTAAATTAGACCCACTTCCCATTATTCGATTGATACCTCAGGAGTATTAGGTTTAAGATACAAAATCTTTGCCAACCACCTAAAAGTTTTCACACGTGTTTATTACAATGGTCTTAATAACATACTAAAAGTCCCCGCTCCTCCGACGCTTGCGTCCTTACGTATCCCGCACCCCGCGGAGCCTGCCGCACCACGCATTTGCGAACTACTCGCGTATTCCGGCGCGTGTTTCATTCAGTCGCCCGGTGGCATTGTTTTAATGACAACGTATGATTCCCCCTTCCCCCCCTCCCTCCCCGCGTCCTTCACTTGCATATTTCGACCGTGAAATGTACGTAATGTATGATTTAATATTTTTCTGTTTCTTTTCCTACTTGCGTTGCGTCGTAAACGTAACTAAGAATAGATGTCTTTTTATTGTTTAAAATTTCTCTTGAAGGCAATGGTGAAGTAGTGGCAGTGACCAGGGGTAATAAAGGCTAGTATTGCCCGAGGAGATGGTCCAGAAGAGGCGCTGAAACAGACCCGCCAATTCAAGACTACACTCAGCCTTCTTTTATAAAATCGAGCATACAATGTAATTCTGCCGTTCCTGAGGCTAGTACTATATTAACAAGGTCAAAAATACCTTATTTTTACTTAAATAACTCGTCCATTATTTGCGGAAATGAAGCTACGAAGAAAAAAATCTTCCTTAGAAATACAATTTGTGCAGTGTCCACTTCAGACTTCTTGGAAAAGTTGGAATATGTTGTTGGCCAAAATAATGATGACGGGGAAAAAAATCAAGAAAGATATCAGGTATTACTGATTGAGTAGCAGTCCAATTCAGAACCTTTATAAAAAAAAAAGAAGAGGCATTTCAGAAGCTTTGTAATGAGATCAAAAATAGCGATGAATGTCGATACACACTTTCAGTACTTAAGGAATTTATGACTCAATACCTTGACGGAGAAGATGGATATACGACCCAATATCTGAAACAAAAACTTAAGCAACATTTTGGCGACAAAATATGGGTGAAATCATGGGTGAACTGCAATTGTCTGTTTTCGTGAGATTAGGGACAAAATATTTCCATAAAAATTAGTATCAAGAGACACGTCTTAATAAAACTGAATAGCGTCTCAGAATAGTATCAGCGGCAGCAAGTATATTACGAAAAAACATACGTTCCCAAGCATAAGATCTAACATACTAGTCTGGCAATGGCGGGAATATTGGAAAAATAGATATTGTTCCAGAAAACTAACAATGATTTGCCAATGTGGTCATACAATACAAAACTGATTCTCGCGGTACCCAAAGTAATGAAGCCATCATTTCGGTTTGCCGCCCTAGATCTTTTATATCTCCTATCTTCTTGGGCATTGGTGTATACATATTGAACAGTTTCGGGTTTTGTGTTTAATATTATGAAGTGCAGTAGTTTGAGAAGTCTTTAATGGCTGCTCCTGCGACACTGATCGTAGATACATTTATTCAATTTGCTTTCGATAATGCAGATTTTAATATACACACTACTTCTTCTTTGCGTGTCGATGGTCTTTTTTTTTGTCTATATTTTTTCAGCCCAGTAGAGAGCTACTTCAACGGCGTTATCATTAGCCGCAAGTAAATCTTCCAGGGTGCAGGTGGTAGGGCACCCGGGACAGGAAAGCAGGTGCGCCATAGTCTGTAGGGAGGAACCACACTCGCACACGTTCCGTGAGCTATCGATCATATTCCACCTGGACAAAAGCTCCCCACAGAGACCTACTTTGGTTCGCAGTCTGTTGAGCGACTTCCAAGTAGGCCAGGGCAAATCGCGTCCAGCCGGAAACTCTTCCTTTGGTCTAACACAATTAAGCAAAGTGTGGTCCCTTTCCCAGAGTTACATTCTAGCCTCTTTGATGTTACATTCCAGCGCCTTTGTGCTCTTTACAAAACTATGAAGGCTTATAAGTCTTTGTGGCGCTGGATCATACTGGTAGAGTGTAGAGTGGGTGTCGGGAATCTAGCTCCTGCTTTTCACGGTCGGCGGTACAAGTGGCCTCTCTGCGAACACTAAGTGGAGCCACACCAGCAAGTGGATATAACATGTCCAGCGGAGTCGGCTTTAGACATCTGGTTATTATCCGGCATGTTTCATTAAGTGCTACATCCACCTGCCGGGCGTGGCACGATCTGCTCCAGAATGGGCAGGCATATTCACCCTCTGAGAAGCACAGGGCCATTCCAGTAGTGCGCAGAACGCTGGGTGCAGTACCCCATTTAGAAGTGGTGAGGCGGCGGCGGCGGAGCAGATTGTTCCTTGAACAAACTTTTTGTCTTACATTGACGCAGTTTTCTTTATAAGTCAAGGAACGATCTAGCGTAATACCTAAATATTTCGGGTAACTAATATGGTTTATGGTTACCAATAAACGCAACCAAATATAAGTTCCCCCAAATATACGCACTATAGATGGAAACAAAACTTTTCATATTATGGGGATCGAATTATCGAACAAATTGCAGAAGTCAGAATGAAGAGAGTATCAAACGATGAGAGTCCACTAGAAGTCAGTGGTCACATGAGCATTTTAACATACATAAAACTTGCAGCTCTCAACTCTGCCACCGACCAAAGACACAACTCGGCAACACTTTTATCGTGTTTATTTACAGGTACAGCGCTGGATAGGAAACAATCTTCAACCATGTGAATTGATGCGCTCTGCCGCCAATGCCTTGGCCAATTATGTGCAAATTCTCCTCAATATCATGATGATTGATTTGATGATTTATCTTTTTAATTTTATAATAAACACATAACTACTTCTATTAGATTTTTAAGCCTTATTATTGCCGTTCCTCCAGCAGCTAGACTCGACTGGTGTTTTCAGTGTGAGCTGACGTGCATGAACAATGTTGGATCATTTGGGTCAAATTTGGCCCTTGGTAACTTCTTGGTGGTTCTTAGGGCATTATTATAATGATTATATAAAAATATACCCTTTGCTGTTAATTTAACAATGACATGATAATTTGTAAACAAATTATCCTGTTTTGTTTAAATAGCAATAGCAATAAAAATATTATAGAAGCAGTAGATTTTTATATATTTTTGAAATATCTATTAAAAACGTAAGTTTTTAACACATTGTAGGACACACTACGTCTATAGACGTAAATCAATTGTTATTTTTATTGTGTCTGGCTTAGTGTCCAGCAATGTGTTAAAATAATTGGCACAGTAGCCGTAGTACTTTTTTCTTTCAAAGATAGTAGTCGAAGACAGCTCAAACCAAAAGTTTGTAAAGAAAGATTTTTTTTAATATTTAAATATGTTTTATTAAAAATAACATATTGTCTATCAATGATCCGATCATTGAGGATAAATAAAAAAAAAAACAAAATTGTGAAAAGTCTTAATTTGTAGGAACAGCATGAAAAAAACTAAGTGCAAAAAATAAAAACCCAAAGTACTTATAAACCTGCTATATCTGAGAAAGCAAGCGACGGAGAAAGGGGGACTTTTATGTGACAGTTCAACACCACAAAGAGATTAAAATAAACAACTAATCAGCTGGCAGTCATTTTGCATCTTTGGCAAATTTTGAGCTAATAATCCTAAGCTATGAGCTGAAACTTCATGTAATTATGTAAGTAAGGTACAACAACAACAACACAATATTATGTTATGGTACCGATGCCCTGATCTCATGATAAAAACCGGAAGGTGGCCATGTTATCTCTGTGATACGAGTAAAACCTCATAACCCCACAGAGTTTTGGCTCAATTGATTCGTCTTGAGGAACACTTTAAATTTTTTAGTTCATTATTTTAGATAAAAACTTGTTTTTAAAAATATATTTTAAATTATTACATATTTAAAACTGCGTGTTACATCTTAGCCCTCATCTTAGCTGCCCATCAGGCTAGATAGAGGTCAAACGCACTCAAATCACTAATAAAAAATAAAAAAGATACCAATCTGCAACCTGCATATTTATAATATTAGTTGAATAGGATTTGTTTGCTTCATTTCTTACAAATGTTGCATAACAAACAACAATTTAACCTTTCAATTTGAACATCAAAATGGCGTCTACACGCTGCTTCGCTCAAAGCAATTCCGCATTGAGACGTTCGGTTTGTAAATCGGTGCCTCGCCTCCTTGCCTCGCTGCCTCGCCGGAGGGCTTCGAGGCTGCCTCGCACAATCTGCGTAAATTGAAATTTGTGCAACATATTTTATGTTTATTTCAATTTGAGTCAATTTTTATTACAGATTTTTGAATAAAGTTTATGTTAAAAGTATTTAACTGATGCGTGTGGAGCCACACGCAGTGTAGGGTTCCGTAGATGTGACTACTAAGAGTTCATCCCTCACGGTTTAATGATTATAAACGTCTAGTAAGTTGGAAGACTATTTAATTTGTAAACCCTACTAAGCTCTAAAAGTTTTTCTTAAAAATATTATTAATTTTCAAGATTTTATTTTACTACGTTGACGACCTGATTAACTATACCTTACATACCCATGCAAAATTACAGCTTTCTAGTACTAATAGTCTCTTAGTAAGATGTGGTTTACACGCTCAGTTCAATCCATCAGTCTGGATTTCTGGATTAACGTGACTGACGCCAGGATGTTGGATGATTTTCACGGTCACACGGTCAATCTAGACTGACAGCAGACTGATAAAAAGTACGTGTACGGCAAAGAGCTATAATGAACCTTATGTACCTTGATGTACGGTGTATAGTAAAGTACGGTGACTGACGCGAGAATGATACGAACGGGTTACGCGATCAGTCTCCCATCAGTATTTCATAATTCAAACCAATTTTAATTTACATCAGTCCTAACCATCAGTCTGTCAATCCGTTGGTTACACGATCATCCTCCGATCATTCTGACCAGACTGATGAACTGAACTGATGTCAAACTGAGCGTGTAACCTTGTTTTGAAACTTCGGAAAGACATGGCGAAACTATAGAGGTTCCTTGTTTGCAACGGAATCCTAAAAAGCAGAGGGAATAATAAAACTTTAAAATATTTGTTGTTGATAGTCCATTAATTTACAATATGAAGTTAATAAGTCTTACAGGCTAGTCTGTGAATAAATTCGAATACAAAGAATAGAACTTGTAACTTGTAATTCCTTATCAGTCGACTTACAAAGTAGAGAGCGCACTGCAGTTATCCAGTCAGCTATCTTAAACTCGTCACGTGCAGAATACGGGCTACTGTGTTATCGCTTTGTAGTTTTAGTCTAAAGGCCCTTTAAGATGATGCAAGTTACTTGCCTGTTGCATGCAATGAATTTTAATGAAGCAATAAATTACTTGGATTGTCTAAACAAAACGTACCATTCTAGAATCTATGATGCAAGTTTAGTTATAAAACTTGCATTGGTGTAAACAGTATGTACAATAATGTGTTATGCAATTCTTGTATTCAGCATGAGTAGTATACCTGCAGTAAGAGGGTACATGCTGATAGGAGAATTATCATCATCATCATCAGGTCTTTTTTAGTCTCTATTGCTGGAGCACGACCCCCTCTGTACTACCAGAGCCATATATTAGCCAGAGCTGTCAGAGGATTTGGCTTACACTCTCCACGCTGGCCAGACGGGTTTGAGAGCTCTCATTGATGTTTATAAGCTTTGTTTAACTTGTGTTCCCTAAGTCGCCTTTTACGACATCCACGAGAAGACTTGCAATGATCCTATTCTACTCTTCCGGCAACCACACGGCAAAAAAAAAACATATAATAGTTTTTTAGTTATAAATAATAAACAGGAAAATCTATAACAAATATATGGCTCTAATAAAGAAATCAATTGCATTTACGAAAACGAGTGTTTTTCAGATCCAAGAAGATTGTGCAATTAATAGGATATATGAAAATTTAATCCAACCAGTTTGGTTACCAATTAGAAATTTATATTTCAATGCCCATTGCTCATATATAATATTATATGTTATCATTCAACTCTTGTATGAAAAATTCGTCAATGCAAATACGTGCAATACGGCAAAATCACCAATACGGTGTAAACGCTAGATGCAAGAAATGGTTGCCTTTTAAGACTAACATTGAATAATTGCATTAAAGTTTTTTAATTGTATCATCGTGTAAACAGATGCTTACAATTCTTGAAGGCAAATTATTGCGTTTCAATTATTGAATTGTAATGTGCATGAAAATGGTATCGTCTAAATGGGCCTTTATACAAGCTTTCCGCAGAAAATATAAAAACCTACTTAACTTGGTTCAAAATATAGGTTGGGGTTTCGTACACCACCTAAAAAATTGGAGCAGGTTGAGTTCATGGTACTGAACTAAGTATTTAATTAAAAAAATAATTTGATGAAAAACTAAAAAAAAAGAATTTCTAAATGATTTTCAATGAAAAAAAACGTACTTCTTTATAATAATTTTTAAGTGATGATTGGCTATATTGTGAATAAACCAGTTTGAATTGGTGTTAGGTAGTTAATTGTGTA
The DNA here is from genome assembly GCA_963576875.1 of Acrobasis repandana. Lineage (NCBI taxonomy): Eukaryota > Metazoa > Arthropoda > Insecta > Lepidoptera > Pyralidae > Acrobasis > Acrobasis repandana. The sequence continues at coordinate 20,142,698 of OY756229.1, read as the reverse complement.
TGTATTGTATAAATGTAAATAACATATACTTTCTATTTTTTCTTTCAATGTATTATGGTGGTCAAGCGGTTGAGGCACTGGATGTGCGTCCGTAAGGCATGAGTTTCAATCCTCACTAGGTGCGACTTGTACCTCTGAGTTTCCGCTAAATACGGTCATTTTCAGCTGCCACCACTTGCTTCAATTGAAGGAAAACATCGACAGGAATGTTGACCACTAGCCACTATTAACTTTACAAGTGTATGAATTGGAAAAGGCAATGGCAAACAACTTTATTATCTTTGCCAAAAATCGTTACCGTAAGCATCTATTTCCATACAATACCACCGACAAGGGCCTCTTAAATGCAGAAAAAGAAGTATATGCAATTATGAATTACTTTTTTTGTGTATTTTACAAAGAAAACCAGGGTGGATCGCTTGTTATAGTTTAGAACGTATAATGTAACTGCTATATTTCTATTTTATTTAATTAATCACGGCACTGATATGTTGCGTGACGTTAAAAACCTTTTAATGTCATTTGTTATTTGAACAGCACGACCATCGGTTTTACTGCATTCGCAACGATAGGCGTGTACATTAATTAAAAAAATCTAAATAAAAAATACTGTATAAACTCACATGTTAATAAGGACATTGTTAAAGGAAGAAGTACCCGGTGAAAAATATACATACAGTGAAATATTTCAAAGCAAAAAGCTTAGTGTTGAAGTTGAAACTTACGTTCGGAAGAGAAAAAGCACTAAGAAGTCAAACCACACAGAAGCGTGGCCTCTCAATCGGATTCGCAAGAGCTAACAGAAAATTACTTAAGTACCAGTGATTGTTGTGATAATGGCTATACTTTATTATCAGACCCTTTATAATTCCGAATACTATTTAACATCTGTTAGCGGAGTGATCACATTAGTGTTAACGGTGGTGCAGCTCGTGGGATTTGTATCGTTGGTGACGATCTGGTGCCTGTGTCCGCGAGTGCGGACCGTGCCGACCTACGTCGGCTTGCTGCAGATCTTTGTGGGGATAGTGCACTCGCTGCATACAATACTAGATTCCTTAATTTGGGTGTTATATCCTTACACAAATGACAGTGTCTTCGAAGAGTTGCGTAAGAAGTATTTATACAATTTCACATGCAAGAAACTGGTTTTTGACTATTTATTACTGCACGTCTGCTGCTCGCTGTGCTCGTTACTGGTTGCTCACATCAAACTGGTGTTCGTCAATTTGACTAGAATAAGGACCCAGAAACGAAAGGCAACGTTCTTTATATGCGGGATGTTCACCATGATCAAGACGATTCATAAGATTTGTGGCAAGTTACTGGTCTATACGGACTTATATGAACGTCGTACATTTGAGGGCACCAGTATGGGTATTTTGTTTATTTTGAATGTAGTAATGTACATCAAAGTGGCAGCTTCAGTAATTTCGTCTATTGCGCAGCGCCCCATTGTACAACAAGTGATGTCTCTGGTAGGAGTAGCTGTGTTCTGTGATATAAGCTTAGTTATAAATTGGTCTTTAATTTTGTATTCATTCACCCAAATGAGACTTTCACATTTTTCTGAGCGTTCTGTACAAAATATCGTGTATTTAAATATGTATACACAGTTCAGAATGCTTCCTTTGATAATTTGGTTTCTATATAAAAAATCAACTAGAGACGTAGTGAAAATCTTTTACACAAGAAGAGTGAATGTTTGGAGAGCTCGGCATGCCGTGATAAATTAAAAGAACGAACGAAGCTCTACAAGTTTAGTTGGACAATCCAGCGTCTGTGTGTATGTCTAATTATCCAAAGTCTTTGTTTGTATTTATACAGAGCGGGGAGAAGTAAATCTAAATACTTTTAGTAGGTTTTAATAGGTACGTGTTTTTTATTTGACTAATAATTTAAATCATGTTTTGTTGTTTAACTGACAAAACAATTGAAATTAATAATTAACTGCTGTAGATAGGTACCTACTACAATTACATATACGAGTACCACAATCACGTATAAATCCATTTATGTTTATATTTTTTTTTATCATACACTTATTTATTCACTTACTCCAATTACCTCTTGGTTTAACTAAAGTTTAGTACTTTAAATAATAAGAATAATACACCATATACTAACCATATCTTAGATATATAAAACTACCTTTTATGTAGTTGCTTGTTGTATTGTATTTAGTTGTATTCAAGCATAGCTAGCAATGGAACAGTAGCCAGAATGAATAAATATGTATATATTCTAGCCAGAGAGTGGGCAATGGTGACCCGTTTATCCAGGCCTCTCCGAAGCCATCAATGGGCAACAGGCTCTCAAACGTTTGCAAAATGTTCATAATAACTAGAATAGCCGTGCCTCTATATTAAGTTCAACCTGTATAAGCAGTTTTAGTATTTGTTGTAGCGTAATGTAAACAATGAGAGCCAAATAAATGTTTTTATTATTATAATTCTCTTTATTTATATTTGTTCTTAGGCTAGAAATTTATTCTATATACTATATACTCTAAATCGAGTTGGGTGCGAAAACACATTGTATGTATGTATGTTTGTACCGCGAACCGATAGTCCGATTTTGATGAAATTTGGTAGGCATGTAGAAAATACCAATAGAATTTTCAAGTTTGATGGGCATCAAAATCGCTTTAGTAGTTTTTGAAATATTAATAAAAATGTCCGCGATTATGTTGCAAACGAAACCATAGCGCGTTCTAACTTTGGATAGCGCCATCCAGGTGTTACTCAGGGAAATATAATCGCGAGGTCTAAGTTCGCATCGAACTACTAGTATTATGTCTATAAAAACTAAAATATGAAAAACAGTACAAAATATAAACACATTTCAAAAACCTAACCTAGCTGCCCGCTGGCAGTGGGGCAAGCTCCACCTTATTATCCACCTTTGACACAGTCAGTGACTAAGTCTATAAGATAATAAACTTACTTTTGGGCTAGCTCGGTTAGTGTGATTTTTCGTTATCTATTTATTTATTTCATAAAAAAAGTGATACGTCAATTTTTATTCGGACATGGTAAGTCCAAAAAAGTAAAACATCCCATTGTTTGACAGTGAACCCTTACACTGATTTGATATATTTCCACTGAAAAAATGTTAAAATAGTAAAAACATATTAAAATAGTGACAAACTAAAAATACAACGTAAAACTAACAATTAATTAAATTAAAACTATACAAACTAAAATATAACCTAAATTAAAACTAACTAAACTAAAATATGAGAGATGATTGAATGTTGAAAGCTGATAAGTTAAAAGTACGACCTACGTAATAATTTTTTAACCCGAGTATAAAACGTTATGGATACTAATTTATATATATATACTAATTATCTTAGCTGTAAGTAAATAATCTGACGTCAAAAACTTTTATAAAATCGAAAGAAAAATTAACAATTGTCAAGTAATACCAACATCCAAATATAAATAAATGATTTTGCCTTTAACTTTAACGATAAAGTCTAATTCGGTTTGACTTAGTACAAGATGACACTATGGGACGACTATGTCGTGTTATTTTATGAAATAAGTTCTGTAATGTAATATATCATTATGTACCTAACAGTACTGCTCCCCTTCCTTATAAGCATTTGCCATATAACTTATCAGATTCATTTTGACCATTTAGTTTAGTCGATTTCAAAATGTCAATTCAGATAAGTATTTGTTTATTTACTGTGATAAAAACGATTTACACCAATTACATTTATCACACATTACAATTAAATATACGTACATGTATTACAATCTATTAGTATTCAAAATTTATCAATATTAAAATAAAACAAAGAAAGGAACAATAAAAAAAGATTATAAGTATGTCACAAGTTGTAAGTAATAAAAAAAGTACAGGTTGTGTAATTACACTGTTATGTATTATTATGCATCACAAATTTATTTTGTTATTTTGTGGACTAAAACTAACATTTTCCGATTGTTTTTGGCCTAAGCTATCTCAATAATAAATTTTTAGATTTTTTCTCACAATATAGACCAAAATACCGGATTGCATACAAAACACATACGCTGCTGCTGCGGTGACATGTGTTAATGCACCTTAATTATATGTAAATCATTTTAATATGCTTAATGTTGTTTACAAAAACATATTTTTTTTTATTAAGTATGTAAATGATCACAAGGTCAGTCCATGTTACTGATAACTTTTTACATAAAATATATAAATAGGTACTTAACAAAATATAATATGACAAAAAATTCGACCTTCAATACTAAATTTTAACGGTTTATATGGAACTTTTTTATGTTATCTACATCATATCATAAAAGAAAAATACAGGACTAATGAACTTAAAACAAGCAATATCTTCCAGGCAAGCTCGCTCAAATAGAAAAAGTAATAGGAAGTTAGGTAGTGCGGGATAGTCAATATAATAAACGTACATAAATACAATAATATTTTTATTATAATAAACATACATATATATCATACTTAAATACATACAACTCATACAAAGAAAATATAACAGGCCAATATGAAGAACTAAGTGGTAAAAAAGCGGCCAAGTGCGAGTCGGACTCGCCCATGAAGGGTTCCGTAGCAGCAAGTAACAATATAAAAGTTCTAAAGGTAAATTGCGGTTTACGATTTATGACGTATTAAAAAATAACTATCTATGATACCGATGCCGCTATAGTTTTAATTAAAAGTACATACTTTGAGGTATATACCATATTTTTTTCAGAATTATTTTAGTAATATTTCAAAAGTTACGGTAGGGGGACTCCTCAAATTTTAACTTTGTATTAGATTATCTCAAGACTAGGGGGTTTGATCTACATAGTTTTAAAGCAGTTTTTGTTGCATTTTAAAAGACCTTTTCAACGATACCCCACACGTTGGGGTTAGTTCAATTTAATTTTTTAAATTCACTTTTCGTTGTATCGGAGGGGGGCTGAAAAAAAAATTATTTTTTAATAATTTTAAAAATAAACTTTTGGAACTTCAATATCTATCTCTCCACCAATTTTCGTGATAATCAGTGCAGTAGCGGCGGAGTACGAGCCAGGATGGACAGACGGACGGACGGACGGACATGACGAAACTATAAGGGTTCCTTGTGGACTACGGAACCCTAAAAATGGCATTTCGGGAGTGCCGACAGAAGTGACAACTTGAACAAAGTGGTGTCAATAGAAGATATCTTGACTTTCATAAAGTTTTTTTTTAGTCTAAAGTTTGTTATCATCATCAGATGTTTTTTAGTATCCACTGCAGGAACACGACCCTCTCTGTACTACCAGAGCAATATATTAGCCAGGACAGCCAGAGGATTTCGCCTACTCCTCCATGCTGGCCAGACGGGTGGGAAAGGTCTCATTGATGTTTATAAGCTTTGTTCAACTTGTTTTTCCTAAGTCGCCTTCTACGACATCCACGGGAAGACTTGGAGTGGTTCTATTCCTCTCCGTCGGGAACCACACGGCAAAAATTTGTAGTTTATATTATTGATTTATTTTCTCAACTGTAACGTTCAAGTATTCTATGTGTTAATTCAAACAATCATGTATCTGCTTCCCAATGGCGTATCAAATATTATGTAAGTTTATTCACACAAAATATACGTGAAATATTTTCAAAATACTGGTAAAACAAATTAAAATTCATAAACCTCGACAAAAGCTGCTGTTGATTGAATTATTCGTATATTTTTGTAAAGTTACTGGTAAATATGTTTAATAAAGTCAAAAATAATCCGTTCTAGGAAAATTTTCCAATATTTTTACATCAATTCACGAAAATATGTTCATTTCATGATAATTAGTATTTTATGGAAAAGGAGTACGATGGGCCGGTGGAAGTTCACATTGCTAGTGCTTTCGCAAGTTAGGCAACCTCGGTCGTGGTCCGCACTTGGATGGGTGATCGCAAGTGGAACAAAAATTTCTTAAGCTCCTCCGTGCTTTGGAATACATGTTAAGCCGTTGGTCCAGTGTTGACCACTTACACACACAAAAAAAAAACAAAAACAAAAATTGATTAAAAGAGGTTATATACGAGAAGTTTTTTTTCATGTAAGCAACCAATACCGAAAACAGATATCAAAAGCTATCTAAAAGCTTCGTGATCTAGCTTGTATTCTGCTATCAGACGTTAATACAGTTGGCTTAACGTGCCTTTCAAAGCACGGGCGAGTTCAAAATAATGTATGCTATTTATGGTCATCAACCAAAATTGGACCCTCACCCGACTTTGATTATCATGCGAAAGCGCAACTAACGTGTAATCTCGCTTGGCCATGGAGCTCCTTATGAAATAATCCCTGAATTTTCATAATAAGGCATGCTCTAAAAAAATAGATATAGGAAAAAAAAATACTTAGATCTTAAAAGAAAAAGCATTTTATTAATATTTTTTTTCCTGATAATTTAGCAATTCTGAAACACCCCGTATAAAAGGTACCCTAACATAACACACTTTAGAAGATACTACAAAAACTTTCCCAAGAAACTTGCAACTTATTGGATTTAGTGTGGAGTCTATTGGTCACGTCTGTGTGCCTTTGGGAGTGCCGCGTAAGGAGGGTTCCGTAAGAAATATATGCAATATGGAGGATTATAGTCAAGGGGCGGTGGCTGGCGTAAAACTTTTCGCACAAAGACATACCCACAGAGGGTTGACGTCAAGTAGATGACTAGTTTCTCTCTCCTCTTTTATCAAATATGTTATTAATTAAAACTGCTTCGGATGCTGCTGTCGTCAAGCTATGTCAGATGCCTTTAGACAGCTTGACAAATTTGACACCAGTGTTGGCCACTTACACACACGAAAAACAATATAGTTAACACTGGTGTCAGTTTTTGGCGCTGCCTAAATGCTTTTGATATAGCTTAACGACTAGTTAACGAATGTTAGTAATTTACACATCTAACTAATGTGACTTCTAAAGTATGGAAGACCTTAAGGGTACTCAAGTGTAGACCACTCCCAGAGTTGCATAACAGGTGTAAACGCAATTAATATGCTTTCACTAGGCCATCGAGCTCCTGATGCAGATATAGGATCTATCTGGGCATATAGAGTACAAGGGAAGGGATAATTTTTTTTAAAACGCTTGAATATTTTTCTGCTGTAGGAATAACATTCCTCTTTAACTAAAAAAAATTAAAAAAATTCTGTTGAATTTCAATGTCAAAAATAATTAATTATAAATCACGTAAAGTTAACTCCCACGCAGCTGTCATCGCCATTTCTTTTGCCCGCTGTCTGACGTATTAATTCGAGCTAGCCCCTAAGTAAGTTCGAGACTTGTGTCTGTCATAATGTCTTATGACAGTTAATAATAATCACAAATAAGAGCTTTCCCAAACAAATGTTCCGACCCAGGACAGTCTGTCCTGGAGCCACAGAACGAGGAGAGCCAATCCCAACTAATGGGAAATGGCTAGGACAAAGAAGAAAATGAAAGTTGACAAAAATATTCAGGCGTTTTAAAAAAAATTACCTATTGCACATACAGCGTCACGAAAAAAAATCAACAATTTTGATTTTCTTCCGCGCCTTCACACCCAGCATCACTCTAAACGAGATCTTTGGGAATTACAGCCTTAAATAGCGTATACCTTGTAGGGCGCAGATACAGATACAATAACACGTCTTTATCCCCGATGGGGTAAACAGAGCCTTCGGGGATTTTTGTATATTTAAAGTACTAAGAAGGGCTAACTAAAACAAGCCTTAAAAATAGTTTTTTCCGCTTCTAATAAACTAAAAACATAGTTGGGTTCCGTACAAGAAGTGCGAGTACAAAACTTATCATTTGGCATTGCGCCCCGTACCTAAACACGGTTTATGTGGCATTAGATTACAGCACTGCGGCACAAAATACTAAAACTAAAGATATATATGTAATGCTGAGTTCTGAGGACTATATGTTAGTATTATAGCGAAAGATATTATGGTGCATCTACAGAGCTGCTTTTTGCATGAGTGATGGCGATCGCGCTACAAACATAAATTGTACTAGTTAATTTACGAGTAAATCAATCAAAACTAGACGCCTACGATAGCTGCGTAACGAGAACGGACGAGGCTAGTGTACCGACACGCTTATAGGAGAGCGTCAAAAGTTGAACACAGAAAACTCAAAACAGAACTGTACGGAAAAAATGACCAGGCCCTGGCCGTCCCGTTGCTGTAGAGCCTCAAGCTGATCATAGAAAAATAATAAATAAAAAAATTAATATAGAAAAATTTTGACTGCCTCCGTGGTCGTGGGTTAAAATCACACTGGGAAACCTACTTTGTGAAAAATTGTTTCTAGTCTAGTTAGGATATTGCAGGCTTACATCACCTGATTATCCGAAAAGAAAGATGATTCCGTGATTCGGTAGGCGCCCAAAACTGTGGGTCCCGAACGCCATCAAGCATTAGACCCATCCTAGGATTGATTCTGGTCTACCCTTTATACATACTAAAATATTTAAAATTTTGTCATTCTAAAAAAACAATTTAAATTATGACTTATCAAACTAAACTGGTCAAGTGCGAGTTAAACTCACGTGAAGAGGGTTCCGTACTACTCATAGGTTTTCCTGTAATCTACAAGCAATGAACTATATTTCGTATTTTTTTCAAAATTTTAGGCTCAGTAGTTTCGGAGTTCAGGGGGGGCACTGGTCAATTTTCTTCTTCTTTCATGAATAAAATGAAAAATAATTATTTTACAATAATAACAAAAATGTATTTGAGATCCTCATAATGAGCCCTTTTATTTGATATATGACACAGTAAGGTTTGCAAAACTTGTTTTTTTAATTTCCTAATTTGTCCTCCGAAAATGACCCTTATTTTAAAAAATACTTATTAGAATAGAATAGAATAGAATATAATAGAATCATTTAATTGCATGATTTAGTACATAACCTGCATGTATATTTACTTTGCACATCTGTGTTTGGGTCATAAGATTACAACATCTTACCAAGTTTCACCTGATGTGGCCGGTAGATTCGGAGGAAATTGGCTGTGACAGACGGACGGACAGACAGACAGACAGACGCACGAGTGATCCTATTTTATTTTCATTTTTTTATGGAATCCTAAAAATTATAAATATCCTACAATAATAAAGATATAATTAAATTGAATTGAATGGATTGATGTTACTATTAGTTAAGGCTCTACAACAGCTGAGCTGTTTGAACTTTTTATTATTTACCCTTAGAAGGAGATAGAGCTACATCTCTTTCATTGTTTCAATAGCGACTTTATTACATGCCATGAACGGGTTACTCACGTGAAAAGTCAGCTACTGGCTGACATGATTTGAACTCATTCGAAAGCCTTCTTCAGGGCAATGCGCTTCGAGACGTCTTCGTGTACTGTGTCTCACGTTAGTTTTAAACAACAACAAAAAAACGATATTTTATTTGTGAAGTCTCTATTATATTGAAAAGTCTTTCGAAAGTATAAACATTGTATGTTATTAGTTAAATGTTATGTTATATCTTTAGGCTTCTGTACTTTCTATAGTTTGCAAGTGGTCGCCTCATAATTTATGTTTTCCAGGCAGACACATCCCGGGCGAAGGAGCGGCTTAGTTGCCGAGTATAACTACAGCTTTTAGTCGAGTCCAGAGCGTTTTGGTAAACGGTACTGTGACGGGACATACGTCTCCAAAATAGGTGCTGGTTTTAAGATAAACTAGGTGTTTCAAAGATCTGAGTTAAGTCCTCATCAAAGTCAAACTGAAACACAAAATTACTTTCGCACAATATGTTTTCTTTGACGGCACATAGTTATGTTTATGTTTATACAGGTACATTCCCTTTCTTATCTCAACGGGGTATACAGAGCTTATGTCCCAAAGGTCACGGAAAGCGTGATGGTGTACGTAAGGAGGGTAAAATAGAATTAAAAATAGCTTTTCAAATTAGACCAAAACATATGGTAGTAAGGTTACAAAACTCGCTGAAAATCGGTAAGAATCTTTGTAATACTATAAATGACATTCCCCAAATTCCAAAAAAAAAAATTCAATGGCGAAGTTCGTAAAAATGGTATTTTGCGTTTTTCAGTTAAACGGTAAGATAATCGGCCGTGTGGTTCCCGGCAGAGTAGAATAGGATCACTCCAAGTCTTCCCGTGGATATCGTATAAGGTGACTTAAAAAATACAAGCTAAACAAAGTCTTGCCGGCGTGGAGAGTGTAGGCCAAGTTCTCTGACTGCTTCGGCTAATATATGGCTCTGGTAGTACAGAGAGGGTCGAGCTCCTGCTGTGGAGACTAAAAAAGACCTGATGATGATGGTAAGATAATAATTGTACATCATGTAAATATCTTTAGGTATTTGTCTTAACACTTAAGAGTCCACATCGCCTATTAACATGATACAGATTCTCGCCCATTCCCTCCATCAGCTTTCACGATCTGCACGGGAAAAGAAACAGCTGGTACATTCTTCTTTATTGTCTCCCAGACTATCAATTACTTACTCGTATATGTACAAGAATAATTATTGCCCATTTATTGACTTTCTTATATATTTAAAGTTTTGAGGCATAATACCTATTCAATCCTAGATTACTGTCACGTTTGGAGTTGTACCAGGCCTGTCTCACTCCTCGTTTAGGTATCGAAAATATACCTACATTATTACTAAGAGCGCGGCGGCCCCTCCAAGTGGTAAATTTAGTTATACTAATCGTTTGTCCATAGCAATAAGAATGAAATTGGCCTGCAATGGATGTTTAGGTATCTAAACGAAAAGGTGCTGAGTTGTGACGTAAGCTAAATTAAACCATATCGCTAATCACATTGAGTAGATATTTCTTTGAATTTTTTTGCTGAGTGAGACTTCTGTACGGAGTACTAATCCTATACTGTGTTTGTACGTACCTGACAACTATCTCTGCACACGCAGGCACGAGTTATTTGTGGTGCTGCGAGGAAGAATAAATGTTCTCAATCAAGCACCGTTGACTGACTCTCCGTTTGTTAAATGAGATGAACGAAGAGTATCCAAACTCATTTACATGTTAACTGACAAAATTCGCGAACATTGAAAAGAAATGTATTAGTTGTGAATAGTTCTTATTTTATATTGTCTCATTGGTGAAAATTGTAATGACAATGTAAAAGTTTGTTGCAATAATAAATAAATAAAATAAAAATTCCCTGAATAGCGTTAGGAAAAATGAGCAATAATTACCCCGTACAAGAATAATTATTGCTCATTTTTCCTTGTGTAACAAGAAACACAACGCCCACAAGTCCTGTTAAATCTACTGGAAGACGTTACCTGAGCCCTGGATATAGTACATGCGTAGGACTAACTAATTGATGATACCCATCCGAGTTTATCTATACTAATATTATAAAGCGGAAGAGTTTGTTTGTTTGTTTAAACGCGCTAATCTCAGGAACTAATGGTCCAATTTGAAAAATTCTTTTTTTGTTGGGTAGTCCATTTATAGAGGTAGGCTTTAGGCTATATAACATTACGTTCCAACAACCACGCGAACGAAGTCGCGGGCACAGCTAGTCATATATAAAAGCGAAAATTACTCACTCATCACGAAATCTGATGACGAAAGATGAAATTTGGCAGGAAGGTAGATTGTGACTGTCTGCTAAGAAAGGATTTTTTGGAAATTCCATCCCTAAGGGGGTGAAATAGGGGTTGGCAGTTTGTATGAATCTTCGTAATTTTTAAAGTGAGACACATGAAATTTTTAATGTATTTTAGTACCTAGTTAGTTAATAGAAAATAATAATGCATTTATTAGATTTTGAAATAGGCGTTGCAAGTTTGTATAAATCTTCGTCATTTTTGAAGCGAGACACATAACATTTTTAAATTTGTGGTTAGTAAAAAATAATAATCCATTAATTGGATTTTAATAAATTGCAACCCCAGTTTAAGAAAAACAACCTAATTTGTGAGTTGTCTACGCGGGCGAAGCCGCGGGCAAAAGCTAGTCATATTATACAAATGAAACACTTACTACACTTTTAGTTATTTTGCTTGTTTTTAATATTTTAAATATTACTTATCTAACAAATTGAACATAATTATCAAAAAGAACATTATAAATTGCAAATAAAAATGTCAATACAATAAGTTCTCAAATTAATTAATTATGCCAGGTCAAGAAAACCTGTCTTAGCTTCTTGTAGCTAGATACTTTATAAAAAAAAAAAAAAAAAATTTCTGAAAATGAGTACGCAGTTTAGGTTATATGGAATTTCACAACTCGTTATCTGTCACCTTGGCGTTTTCTATGAACGTACGCTTAATGAAATTACGCTTCCTACTCATTTTCAGCGACTTGTTTGGCCGGGCCCTTAGTGATTCCCGGAATTATTCAGATTCCTGTTATTTCCCGTTACGTCTTTGAATGTTGGAGTGAAGTGGAGCATGAATCAGGAGGATAACGTTTGAACGTCATCAAACTATTACTGCCTCTTGTGTCGCCGTAAATTTATTAGTATTTTTCAAATACTAAGGAATATACCTATAATATCGGAAATCATATAAACATAGATAAAACTAAACATAAGCTAAAAACTTAAGTTTAAAGATTTTTTATTGACTTATAATATAAAGAATACACTAATTCACTAAAATCATAGATTTATTTCGTAAAAACCTATTTAAATAGTGACAAACTAAATAATTCAACTAATTCACTTATAATGAGTTTCAAACTAATTATGAAAATTATATTCAAACTTAATCATGATTAGGTCTTTTTAAGTCTCCACGGCAGGAACACGACCTCTCTGTACTGCCAGAGCTATATATCAGCCAGAGTAGTCAAAGGATTTGGCCTACACTCTCCACGCTGGCCAGACGGGTTAGACAGGTCTCTCTGATGTTTATAAGCTTTGTTCAGCTTGTGTTTCCTAAGTCGGCTTCTACGACACCCACGGGAAGACCTGGGGGGGTCCTATATACTCTGCCGGGAACCACACGGCTTAAAATCAATTTTACTGATCTCATAAAAAAAAATTGTTTTTTAAGAATTCAAATCTACTTACAATATTTTTCTGTGAATATATTGTTTCAGCCTTGCTTTATACAAACTTAAAGTTCTTATTTCTTTTAAATTATTCATTTTAGCTCCTTCATGTAATATATCTCTCTTACCATAGTTTGTTCTAGATATAGTTAATTTTATTTCGTTGGTATTTAAAATTTTAAATAAGATAGGTATTTTAAATAAGAAACATCTTGTAATAGCTGTTTTGAATCAAATATTTTGGCGTGATTGTTAATTAATCAAAATGAAATAGTGTCTTTATTACTTTATTTTGAGACCTTTGTATCCATTTTAGTTTTCCAATAAGTTTTATTAGCACTTCCCTATATTTCAATAAGGTTCCCTATATTTGAAATGTGATTTTACCAAAAAATTGTATAACCATCGAAATATAATTCTCTAGAAATCTAACGCTCCTAGATTCACCGCTTAGATTCTGATTCCATTTACGCAAAAAAACTAACAGTAATTACAACGAAACACTCAAATACACACATAGACAAAGATGCATGGGATTGGTCGCGACAAGGTCACGCACGCGTAATCGTCGCGTCGGTCGGGCAGCCGGCTACCCGACCGACGTGGTCAACGCAATGAGCGGTGAGGTGTCAACAGATGTCTAGTAAGGATTATTAAAATGTTTATTTACTTACATATGAAAGGCGAGTCCTGTGTTTTTCATATCTGTATGGCTTCTACACCACTTCACGGCACATGGCGGCATTTTTAATAAATCGATTATCGCAAAAACACAGCAATATTCTCAAAGGAAACTTTTGCGACGCTACGGCACGACTCGAGTGTCACGGTAAAATGTCGCGCTGCGCGGTTCATATTTTAAGCCTCGCCCGCCGCAGTACATATCGCGTGGAATGATTTTTGGGGATTAATTAGGCTTCTAGAGAATTATATTTCGATGTGTATAACATATATTTAACTCTAAATACAACTTAATCTGCAAAAGCTTTTAAATTATTCCAAATTCATTTGGTCAGGTAGGTAAAACATTGTTAAATTAAAGCAACTTCTACAACCCTAGCAAAATAAAATACAGTATTTTATAAAAACCAATCTCAATGTTTAAAGGATTTCCGTCGCGTTAATACGAAGCCTTATCTCCGTACGGTAAACATGTCTCAAAGAATTTAATTACTGCAGAATGTAATCACGATGAAAAATCAATCTTAGGCGGGTATCATCAGGACCTCAGGAAGGACCTTTTCGGTTGAAAGATTTCGAAATACTCGTGTAACATGACGGCGTGGTTCACAAGCGGTTTAAAGCATAAGCTTCAAGCGTAGTGCCCCTAGTACCACTCTTGTACAATTTCATCATTATCATTATCATCAATCAATAGGTCCTTTTCAGTCTCCACTGCAGAAGCACGACCATCTCTGTACTACCTACCAAATCTACACTTGGCCAGAGCAGTCAGAGGATTTAGCCTATGTTTTCCACGTTGACCAGACGGGTTGAAGAAGACTCATTGATGTTTTTAGGCTTTGTTTATCTTGTATTTCCTAAGTCGCTTTTTACGACATCCATGGTAACACTTCGATTGGTTCTATTCTACTCTGCCAGGACCTACACGGCTTGTACAATTTGCTATCTCACATTTAGGCAACCCCTTGTACAAGCTTTTATTAAGTTTTACTTGTCCCTTTGTCTGTGTCCGTAATTAAATCGCAAGCTAAATTAGACCCACTTAACATTATTTGATTGAACTAAAACTTTACATACTTATGACCTGATCTCACGGTGAAGCCGGAAGGTGGCTCTGTGAATAAACCAAATAACTTCACCAAGTACTTGCTCAATTTATTCGTCTTGAACAGCCCTTTAAACCTTTTAGTTTATTGTTTTATGTAAAAGCTTGTGCGTATATAAGTCTAGTAAGTTTTGTTTTTGTTGTTGCTATGTGGTATTTCCACGTGAAATGGGAGTCAATTGTTACTCCCAGTAAGTTAAAATTTTAGACTTATTCTACGATATGGTTTTTTGCATTTAGTGATATATTTATAGCCGCCTTTTGACGAGGTCGAAATTGTATTATTTTTGTTTTTTTAAGATTTATTTCTAAGTTTTGCTCTTATAACCATGTGTCAAGAATTTTTAAAGTGGTAGATAAGGTATCAATTGCGTCATTTGAGTAGTCACATTTAAATAACAGCGAAAAGTCATCAGCAAATATAACACAGAAGTCGTCAAATAATTTAAGCAAGTCATTTATATATACTAAGTATAATACACATCCGATCACACTTCCTTGGGGGATAGAACACTTTATCTTTCTGAGTTCTGATGTGATGTTTTGCACCTCACTAGCTTCATTGGAGTAATGTTCTACTTGTACATATTGCTTACGATCGGTTAGATATGACTTTATACATTTGTGAGCATTACCGTGGATACCACATTTGTACAGTCTGACTAAAAGTGTTGTATGAGATACCTTATCGTATGCTTTGGTCATATCTAATAACATACCTACTGCGTATTTTTTATTATCAACATATTTAAGGGCCTCCTGTATGTACGTATAGATGGCACATACAGTCGATCGATTTTTTCGAAAAGCGTATTGATTCTTGTCAAGTACCTACATTGATTTTTTCTAAAAATGTGTACACCCTGTTGGACATTACCTTTTCTAAAATATGTAAGAATTTAGATAGGAGCGCTATTAGCCGGAGGTTTCCTGGTTCCATTATATTACACTGTTTCTTTAGAATGGGTCTGATTTTTGCTACTTTTAATTTGTCTGGGAAACACATTTCTGCAAACGATTGGTTAATGAGTATCGCTAGTGGTGATGCTAATTCGTCTGCGCAAGATTTTATTAGTACGGATGGAATTTCATCTACACCATGGCTGTGTTTATTTTTAAAATGTCTGAGGATATTACATACTTCGCGGTCGGTAAGCGGCGATAGGTACAGTGAGTTTATTACTTCTGCGCCGAGTGACGATTACTCACCTTGATGGTTATTATTGGCTGTGCTATTGGTTGATAGTTCTAAAGACACGTCGCGAAAATAAGTGCGGCTAGTAACTAACCCTGTTAAGGAGCGCAATAAGGGGCACATAGAACGGGGTAGAGGTGCGGGGACGCCAAATTGCGGAAGACGCTGTGAGATTCCATTCTGTTTGTACTCTTATGTATTCTGTGACCATGTGACAGACATGACACTTCTTTTGCCCACTAGAATAATTGTTTGTCCGCAACTGATTGCGAACAAATAAATAACATTATTTTACCATACCATGTATCATCATCATCATCATCATCATCAGGTCTTTTTTAGTCTCCACTGCAGGACCCTCAAAGAATAGAAATTCTCTCCATCGCAATTAGTTGTAAAACTTTGTTTCGATGACAGCCGGAGCGAAAAAACATACATACACACGCCGGATTTTCCAATTAGTCTCAGAGAACTTTATACAAATAAACTAATGGTATATTTTGACATCTACACCCTCAAATTCTTTGGCTCACCCGCTAACGTTCCTGCTTCAGGCCACATCTAAACTCGGTTATCTTGTCCAGCGAGCGGTCAATCTAATTTTTCACTTTCGAGCTGCAGTGATTAGCTGTGCTATCAAGGCGGCCATGTTTGTTCTCTGCAAGCTGGTGGCTGACAGACCGTTATTTTTAGCTTAGTAAGCGGAATTTTCAGCAAATCCTGTGTGGAACAATGTTTTCGTAGAGATATGTTACAAGGTTATTAATAATATACGATAATAATATGATGATGATGACAGGCAGCTTTTAAGCGTTTTTTTTTATCCTTGGGGGAGCCCTATGTACAGCAGTGGACTTCCTGTGGCTGATTTGATAATGATGTCAGACGCTTCTAGGCAGTTAATTTAGAAATCCTTGGGGGAGACCTATGTCCAGCTGTGTATTTACGCAATAGCTCCCACACATTTCATTTTGTACCTTTGAAAATTTGATAATGTACAGAAAATTAAAACTAAAAACACAAAAATACCCATTTAAAAAATGGAAAAGCTTTATTTAAATAAAAAAGTACTACATTTTTGATGACAATATTATCTTTCGTTTTGTTTGAATTATGTTTTAGTAGAAAGTCATAATTATTACACAGACCACTGGCACCTGGCGGTCAGGGGTGCCATTCCTTAACTACCTGTCCGGTAGTTTAATGGATATGTCATACGGGTACGCGGACCCGGCCTCCCGAGCTGCTATGGACTCACTCCTTATGTCTTCCGAGTCAGTAGTATCCCATAACCTCTTGTCCTATCCCAATCCTAATCAATCCTGTCCTTATCTATTTATATATCTCTCTATATGTTACTTTCTCCCTGCTTTCTTTTTCTTTGCCCATCCAAGGTCTGCCGTGCCGAGGGATGCGTGGCTAGGGGCGAGCCTAGTCTCAAGCGTGCCGATTTGCCCTGAGGTTGGGCACCCTCAGAACAAGGCTAGCCTTCGCCTGACAAGGGGTTCTGTCAGGTGCGACCGTCTAAATCCCCATTACTCGTGGGAACGCAATGATTCCAAAAAAATTAAGAAATCAGTATGGCGGCGACGCGGTTCGCAATCCGTCACGTCCCGTTTCCCGCAGGTGCGAAAAGCGGTCTTTGGACAGCCGATTGGCTACTTTGAATGTCAAGATCGTAGCAAGTATCAAGGCGTGATAGTATGTATGTATGTATCACTGGCACCTACTTATAACAATATGTCCTTTAAATCTTACAACCCTGATAGAGACCACGCTTGAGTGTGGGAAGACTCATAAAAGTTATTCGTCCTAAATTAATATTCAGCAACAACCCATGAGCAAAATCTTCAGCTATACGCTTTTCGCTTGAATACAGGTATGTTCAACAATGTTCTGTTCATCACTGAGTCTTTGTTAGGTACTAGATTTTTTTTGTAAATTGGTCTTTATTATTAAGATGTGTACACTATACAATGTACGTGCACTAGCACTATCAAAGTCAATATAAAAACCAGATAAAAGTTTATCAGTTCAATTAGTGCAAAATACATCACTAAATTTTTATCGTTTATTCATTAACATCCTAAATTCTAATTTAAAATCGTTTGCGTCAGAGTATATTGTTATCATGTTTAGCAAACTGCCCTGGTTTTTTATAATAAAATACATCAGTATATTTAGGAGTTAGAACCAAGAGGAAACAAACGAAAAAGCCAGCAAGTTTAGAAAATTCGTTAGTTCAGAGTTCCCCACTTTTTACCCGACTGCGCCAGAAGGAGGGTTATGGTTTTCGAGTATATGTTTGTATGTTAATTTCTTTGGCACGCTCTACAGCCTAAACAGCTTCATAAATTTTAGCTTGAGAGGTGTTGTTAGATTTGTCCTAACTCTGAGAGTGGGTATATCAAAAATTCATATAATCCAAAATGGCGAATTTTCGCACCAAATTATGTGTCTGAAAAATTTTTTTATTCAAAAGATTTTATATATACAAGGATTACAAAAAATATATACAAATTATATGTTAGCAGTCGAGTTTTTTGTTTTTTTAATACTAACTTGCTTTGGGATATTTTTTAAGAAAATTAACTTTTTCAGCGTGAAGTACATGAAACAGCGTAAACCCGTTTTAAAGTTGCTCCGTGTTATATTTTTTTTCATATAGGTAGGTAACTAAAATAATCTACATCTACTAGGAGGAGAATAATAGCAAACATACCTATAAGTAGCTCAAAATTTGTATGACAATGTGATGGATAAATTCTTATTAAGGTATATTAAGACTAAGTATTTTCAAGATTATTTGTCAAGCGTTTAAAACTTAAAGAAAAAGTTTATAATTTTTTTTTTCTTTTTGGGTATCGAACCAAGAAACTCCGAGTGACAGACTGGCGTACGCCATACGCCTTACGGCCAATATGCCACGAAGGTCGTCAATGTTGTTTGAATATAAGTATTTAGATAGAGATTTCTGTCTGCCCATCACGGCCACAGGATCCAAAGACTGCTTTTAGCGTTAAGGGCCAGAAGGTGGAAATATTTAATCAAAATAGTGATTGGTTGCTAGCCGCATCCCTTATTTAGGAGATACATGAATTTTCCAGGGTCCAGTGCTGTCCCCATTTGAAATCAATCATTTCAAAGGAAAGGAAGATAATATTTAAAATGTTGTCTTTTTGAAGCCCTAGATAACCGTTCAAACTATTTTATGAACTACTGTTTACAGTTTAAAGTAAGAGCGTTAAGCTTTTCTACGCAATTTTGCCAAAAGTAGTCGTTTTCCGCAAAAATAGGTAGAAAAGCTTAACGTTCTCACTTGAAACTGTAAACCGTAGTTCACTAAATAGTTTGAGGGTTATCTAGGGCTCTACAAAGACAAATTTTTAAATATATCTCTTTTAAATATATTTCTTTGAAATGATTTATTTCAAAAGGCGGCAGCACTGGACCCTGGAACATTCATGTATGGCCTTAACATGATACACATTTTCGCCCTGATGTTCTTGTAAGTATACCTTTCTTCATTATCGAAAATTACCACTAACACAGGGACATTACCATCGTAATTCAATATTAATACGTAATTAGCACTGAACTTAAAATCGTGGGTTGTAATACAGGTAAGTGGTCTAAAAATACAGAGGTACAGGTCGCGCCAAACTTCTAGTTCGCTCTGAAGTTGAGGCGATTCGCGTCGCAGGAGTAAAATACAGATACCTATAACAGATAGAATTTGTTTTATTTTTGTTTATTGTATATATATATATCATATCTACATCATCTTACAATCATTCTGAAAAAAATATTATTGTGGTAAATATTCTGTCCCTGTTTGTAACCTAAGTGAGGCAACTTCAGAGCGAACTAGAAGTTTGGCGCGACCTGTAAGTAATTATCTATAATTAGTATTAATTGACTGATTGCTTCCCTTGAAGAGTACTTGAAAGATTTTTGTATTTTTTTTCCTTTTCGCTGCAGTCAACCGACCGACAACGAACAAGAAGCAATGTTTTTTGTTTATTTTTCTTGTGAATAAGTGGCCAACTCTAGTTTCGGATGTTTCATGCTAACCATTTGACAAAGCTTGACGATTGCCTGATGACTGCTGGGCCCAATGGCTTTACGTGTCTTCTAAAGCAAGGATATATGTTATGTTATGCCATATTATGATCCGACGAAAAAATTGCGTCTATATAAGGGTAAAAAAAAGTCTTATTACATCTTTGAATATTTTTCAAAATGACTAATACTCGGTATTAGTCATTTTGAAAAATATGATGTATAGCTGTTACCCGCGACTTCGTCCGCGTGGAATTTAGTTTATAAACTCCATCATTTTGGTATTTTCAAAAACGATCACACTCATTAATTACTGTTTGTGCGGTTTAAGTCAATCGGAATTGCATTATATATTATAAACACTCCTGTAATACGTGCGCTCGCTGCGAATAACTGAATGCTGCGGCGCTGCTAGAATGATGTATGAACTCATACATCATATTCTTACGTTTTCTCCCTCCATGGCCACGCCAGTGTGAAAACTTACGTAACATTAAATCCACGAGGACAATCATAGAAAAACTAAGGTTACTGACGTAGCCTAGCGGATTAGTTCTTCGAAGTGGCATGGGCGGGGCATATAGCACGAAGAATCGATAAGGCAAAAGGATTCTCGAATGGTAGCCACATACCGACAAGTGCAGCGTAAGACACCCACCTGCTACGTGGCCGAAGACCTAAGCAAGGTTGCAGGAAGGCGCTAGATGCAGGCCGCTTCCGATCGGTCGTTTTAGAAATACTTGGGGGAGGCCTATGTCCAGCATTAAACTTCCTGTGGCTTATGATGATGAGAGATGAAAATGACTAAAGGTACAAAAAATAATCAATCATACATTTATCGAACCTCATCACAAAATTTTACGAGAATCGGTTGAGGAATGCAACCTGCAGAGAAGAACGAAGAAAAAAGAACATTTTGACAACCGGACAGACATACGAAACAATTTTATAAAAGACGCTTTGCTCACGCCCCCAGTCGCTAGGTCAAAACGTGTCGAAGGCATATATTTACAAACACCTACAGCCTCGTCGAAAATTGCTTTGCGTTTCAAACTAACGCATGCAACATCAAACGTATTGCTTAAATAAAATATATGTAGCAAACAACACGCACATTAAATGCATTCGTATTCCCGCCACGAATCATCTAAAACAAAATATGGTTCAATAAAAACATTGAGATTTATCTTCTTGCTTAGAACAGACATCTTCTTAGAGTATTCATTCATCTTCACTGTGCTATTTTGGAGCCCGGAGAGCTGCATCGGCTTTTTCTTCTCTAAAAATAACACAGGTTTACTTGTTAAACACCGGCGACGTTTTGGAGCAAGTTCAGTCCGTGATACTGCTTATCGAAAATCGATTAAAAAATGTCGTCCTCCTATTATAAAATCCATTTGGCCGAGCGCCGACTTTTATGGGAAGCCGAATTTTTTTAATTCTGTTCGTTTTTCGGTAATTGTTTTTATGGAAAGTGGTTTAGTATCACGGACTGAACTTGCTCCAGAATGTTGCCAGTGTTTTAAGAGTAACCCTGTAAATTCATTTCAATAGCCACCCAATTTCTTCTATGTTGGTCTGAAAGAAAAGAAAAACTTAGAATGTACTATTATGCTTCTCTTCCACACACAGATCGTGAAATTAGCTCAGCGCATTAGCTCGTTATAGCGCGACAAACCGATGGCCGATGAGGCAAAAAGGTTCTCAAATGGCGACCACCGTACTAGCTAGACACTTGAAATTTTCACCGATTATGTATTACTGTGGCAGATATAACAACAAATACTAAAAATAAAAAATAATTAAAAATTAAAGGGGGTCGTCATACAAGAAACGTGTTTTTTGCAGCGTTTTTAACTTGATCTTCATAATGGCATTAACTAGATACTTGAAATTTTCACCAATTATGTATTACTATTACCACAATAACACAAAAAAATTAAATAAAGTTAAAAATTAAAGGGGGTCGTCATACAAGAAACGTGTTTCTTCAGCGTTTTAAAACATTGTACGGTGGTACGGAACCCTTCATGTACGAGTCCGACTCGCACTTGCCCGTTTATTAAATCTAAATGCCCACCGTTATAAACGTTGCCTCTGGGTTTTACGGCCCTAGGCTCTATCTATCCGATATGTGGATAGACGTAATAATGTACATGTAAAACAACAAAAAAAAAATCTTATTAAAAACTTTTGTTCGTGGCTTTTAATTCAATCCACTTCTGACACTTCTCACGCCCACAACTGATACTTGTTTGTCTAAATATACTTTCTCCTTTATATTTTATTTTGTATTAACGATAATTAAATTAGGTACTAGTCTAGTTTCACCTGGTAACTACAATGTTTGGTTATCCCTCGCACATAATATACTTGTTATTACGAATACTATTCACAGTCTATTGGGTCCTGTCACAAAACAAAATAGCATTGTTAAATATTAATAAAACATTGACGTTTGTTTTGTTTTGTATTTACGACAGCTCAGTTACTTTCGGTTCGATTATTATATTTAACAACGTTTTATTACATTTAAACATCATACGTGAAAAAATTTACAAGCATTGCTTTTTAACACTTTACATCACAGCTAATATAAGCTATGTCGGCTACAAATATTTTTTTTCCGGAAAAGGCTCTGTCTATACAAATAAAATTAATTTAAAATAATATCCAATTGTTTAAAACTACTCGTGAATTTAATGTCTTATATGTAATTATCTATTCTAAATTCTTTCTTTACAACAAATTATATTTTTATCAAAAATTTATAATTAGGGTAGATACAGGTTTTCCTAGTCCGGGAGCCAGGGCAGAAAATTTATCTTGTAAATCTGTTTGTCAATTTATTTGTTCGTGTACGTTTGGTCGATGTTCACATACAGATAAGTCATTTCTGTGTAATATTACATCTATATTACATTACAGTGAATAAAACCCACATTCGGCAATATAAGAACCATAGATATCTCACAGATTAAATAACACCGATTTATTACGTGCGCCGAATGCCTAACGGATAAATAGTGGGTAGTCTCCTTGAATCCTAAGTAGGAGGGAGAAAAATTAAATTAGTGAGGGAGTAAACACTGCTTTTCCTTGAACAAACGTGGGCACCATTGTTATTGTAAGATTTGGAATTCAGAGAAAAAAGTGCGGGTAAATACTGAATGGCGTTTGGTTTTTGCATGTTACTTGAATAAAAATAAAGGTTTTTCGTACAATTTCGTTAGTTATTTGTCATAAACTCAATTCTTACCACGGTTCTACGACGTATATACTATGTCTTAGACTTTGAAGTCATTAAAGTCACTGTATTTGTATATTTATGAAATAAAATGAATTGACATTTACAAGAAATCATTAAGTAATTTGCACTAATAAATTTAACTTATGTTCATGGTTTTTCACTGTGTTACGATATAATAAAAAATTAAATTTTTAACCCCCGATAAAAATAGAGACGTTATAAGTTTGACGCTAATGTCTGTCGGTCTGTCTGTTTGTCTGTCTGTGGCATCGTAGCGCTTGAACGGATGGACCGATTTCGATGCCGCTTTTTTCACGTGAAAGAAAGTTCCCTTGTGGTGGTTCTTAGCTATGTTTGATGAAAATGGGACCTGTATATCTCATTAGCGCAAAAAGGCGAAATGCTGACATGTTTCAACTTTGGCCACAGAAGGCACTAAGACTAAATACAGAACGGAAACTCCTAAGGTCCCACGCATTATGCGTCCTCGTTCCCCGTTCCCGCACCTCTCTCCCGTTCTCGCCTGGTCGAGGGGTGAGAGCGGGCGAACACACACCCATTGACGTTTGCACGGCGGCTCACGGCGCGGCGGCACAAGAACGGAGGAGAGGTGCGGGGACGGGGAACGGGGACGCATATTGCGCATACCTTAGGAGATTACAGTCTGTAATACTCTTACTGTCTTCTGTACTTTGGCATAATTGAATGAATACGGACATAATTATCAACTTTAAAGAATTAAAAGCTGGAAATTGCGTTGGGATCTGAAGCAGTACAGCTATAAATTTGACCGAGAATTTAGTTTCGAGGCCAATTATTCAGGTTTCTATCTAGTAAAAGTAATCGACGCAGAACTAGGGATGAAGACATTCCCAGTTTAATTGTTCCCAATTAATTGCGTTGACCTTCCGCTTTACGAATCTCAAAGGGGCAGCGGTCGTAAACCTTTTACAAGCATGTCATAGAACTAATAAACCAATAGAGATCATCAACATTGTTGAATACTTTCATCAAAAACTAGTTTTTTTATATATATCTATACCTATATTATATTCTATCTTTCGCATTTGCTAAAATTACAAGTACTTTAAAATTTAAATATTTTAATGCTGGTATGTGTGGGCAACGAGGAAAAGGAAAACCGAAGATTAAGTTTTTCCTACAAATTAAAGAAAAGTTAGGAGTAAGGTCCTACCAGGACATTAAGAATATGGCAGAGAGAAGAGAGAAATGGCGGCATCTTCTCTTAACTCCACCGATAATAGCGATTTCTTAAATTACAAGAAGAAGGTTTGGAAGGAAATAATAAACATACTCACATACACGACCAATGCATCTTACCAGTTCTCACTTACGGGGCTGAGACTTTGGTTTTAACGAGGGACATCCTCAATAACCTCAGTGTCGCACAGAAAGCAATAGAAAGAAAACTAGTAGGTGTTTCGCTCAAAGACCAAAAAAGGAACGAGTGGCTCAGAGAACAAAGCAAAGTCACAGACGTCATCAAAAGAGTCACGAAGCTTAAATGGCGATAGGCTGGTCATGTCGCCAGGAAACAAGGTTCTTGGTGCAAAGCGTTGGTAGAGTGGAGACCGTGGGGAGAATACGCCCACAAGAAAGACCGCAGATGCGTTGGTATGATGATATCAAAAGGACAACAGGATCGAAGTGGATAGAAGTTGCTCAAGATCGAGATCGATGGCATTGTCTGGCCTACACCCTAGCGTTCGAAAAAGGCTAAAAAAAGAAAAAGAAGAAAGAATAAACATAGAATGAACAAGTTGCTTGTTTTCACGCGCATGGTAAAAGCTGATCAAGGCAATGGGCGAGAATCTAAACCATTAATAGGAGATGTATGTGCATGCATCATAATTTAAAATTCCCTTTTTCCATCTTCACGCCCACCATAACGTTCAGTGTATTGATTTTTTAAACTATCGAGCTTTGGACACATGATTTATGTATATAATGAG
Source organism: Acrobasis repandana (assembly GCA_963576875.1). NCBI lineage: Eukaryota > Metazoa > Arthropoda > Insecta > Lepidoptera > Pyralidae > Acrobasis > Acrobasis repandana. The sequence goes on along the minus strand of OY756229.1, from coordinate 20,117,421 downwards.
AATTAGCACTAACCTTTTTTATTGTTTTGTCTTCGAATAATAGTTACATCTTTTGTGGTCCAGTTAGTCTGTGACCACGAAAGATGTAACTCATCGAAACATTAGAAAAAATTATAAAAAAGGTTTGTGCTAATTAAGCCCCGTTACATACATATAAATCATAAGTTCAGCTTTAGGTCTTGCATCCTGAGGTTGTGTCTAACCCTTTCAATATAAAGAAGTGCATTCAAGTATTTCCAAATTCCATTAATTCTAAACTCCTTGAAATTCCGTTGTAAACTCCGCGATGATTTACGGACGGGCGTAAAAAATGTTTAGTGCCCCGTCGGCCGGACTACGGATGAAAAACTGTGTTTTATTGTTATTGTTAGTTCGCGATAAAAATACAGGTGGCGACCTTTCGCTGTAAATCGGGGTTAAGGGAGTATAACAGGGTATGGTTTATGCGACACAAATTATGGGTTTTATGTGCAGTACAAAATAGTTTACATTTAATAAAATCTGTATGTTTAAACGGAGTCAGTATCAAATAATTGTGTTACAATTTTTATTTAGGATATTAAATATAATACTCAGTCCTCATAGAACAAAAACTCGAAATGAGGAATTTAACACTTCGCTAAATCTATTTATTTTTATTTGAATTTAGAAAACAATCTTGTAGTACATACCTAGAACATTTCATCTGCGTAGCATATTCGTAGATTGCTCGTAGCACATGCTTGGTACATTTCATCTGTGGTACTAGGGTATTCTTAGGCGGTGATCCCACTGCACCGCGCACCGTCGTGGAGCGTGGTGCGGCAGATTTTAACATTGCATGCAAGTATCTCAATTTGTATAGAAAACACGCCTGGTCCAACCCACTGAAACCACGCGGACGCACGAAAGCGCGTCCCACGCGCTGATTTCGCCAGTCCACGCGGGGACGCGGTGCTAAACACATTGCTCCGCAGTACCGCACGTGTTTTTATGTATAAAAGACAAAGAAAAAAGCACTCTACGGCACTCATTCAAGATGCTTTTTTGAATGACTTCGGTATCCATTCTCCACGACGATCGACTGAAGTGATTATTTGGCGCGGGGCCGTCGAGGCAGATCTGAGCCTCCGTGGGGAAATTGCCTTAAGGCGCGTTGTCAGTGGGTTGGACTAGGCGTGTTTTCTATACAAACTGAGATACTTGAATACAATGTTAAAATCTGCCGCACCGCGCTCCGCGACGCAGTGGAATCACCGCTGTCACCTCCTGAAACATTCGTAGCACATGCTTAGTACATTTTATTTGCGTAGCGTATTCGTAGGTGTATACTTTTTTACGTAGCAATATTCGTAGAGTGCTTGTAGCACATGCGTAGCGTTTTCGTAGCGTACACGTTATTTCTACAATAACGGTAACTCAGTAATCTTGTAGTCTTTTTTATATAACTGCCCCCAAAAAGGTTCTATCAGGAAGCTTATTTTAGAAGAGATTTTTCTTTTGAGATTTTCTCAAAGCACGTGAACGTGATAACATGAACATCTTGTTGCCAAAATGAGGTTTCCATATACATTTTTCGTCGATGGCTCAAGATGCGGCAAGAAAATGGCCGCTTCTTGCAGCAAATCCCATTGTACATATTGTAAAATATACAAGCTGGGATGCAAAATCTTTTAACGAAATTTGAATATAAGAAACTATTTTTGTGGCAGCGTGAATTTAATTCTTTAATTTTGTTTAATTTTCAAACAATAAAAACTGTTTACTTAGTTATATCTTTACATTTTGCTATGTTTCTTGAATTATTCTTATAAAATTTGAACACACATCAAGGCATTTTTTTAATTATGGTTTTCGCTGTCGATAGTATTAAGCGTATTTGAGCTAACAAGCGACTAAGTGTAGTCAGGCCTTTGTCACTCCCTGTTTAGGTATCCATTATTACTATGCGCGCAGGCGGCCCCTGCGGTTGGTAAATTCAGTTATACGAATCGTTTCTCCAGAGTAATAAGAATGAAATTGGCTTGCAATGGATGTCTAATAATAATAATAACAATAATATATTTATTTGCTGTAAAAGTGGTTACAATAGTTGTTAATTACAATTTTTAGATCACACTTCTAACCTGTCTAGGCATGCAAATGTCAATTAAGTTATCATTAATTTAATTATTTATTTTATTCATATCTTTCTATTCTATAATTATATTAGTATATGGTCTAATTTGTTATTACTAATGTTTAAAAAATTAAATTAGTAATAAGTATTTTATAAGTAACAATTCTATGACCAAAGATATTCCTGTATCGAGTAGAAATCCCTCTCCAGCAGGAAACTACGCAGCCTGTTCTTAAAGACTGGCAACGGCAATACTTTGATATCCTCCGGCAGCCTGTTGTAGATACGAACAGCCATCCGACAGCTATTTTGGTCACATAAAGCTGTGGATACATTAGATAACACAAGCCTGTTGGGGTATCTGCCACGATAATTAGAAATTACCTCACAATTTCTTTGAAATAAATATGAGTGTACCTTTACAAAGTGACCCATTTCATAAATGTAGATGGATGGTAGTGTCAACAATTTAAGTTTTATGAAATGCGGTCTACAGCTAGTTCTCTGAGGCAACTTACATAATGACCTTACACAGTTTTTCTGTGCCATACACGCTCTGTCCAATTCTGTCGAATTTCCCCATACTACAATTCCATATCGTAATACAGACGCTACGTACCCATGATACGCTAACAAGGCTGTTTTAAGCTCTGTTATATTGACCAGTCTTCACAAAACAAAAGAAAATTTATTTAATTTACTACATACTTGATCGATATGAGATTTCCATGTTATGTTTTTGTCCAAAGTAACTCCCAGAAATTGTACATCATTACATTCATCAATAGTCTGTCCATTATGTTTTATTGTTAAATCTGCATTTTTATTATTCCTTTGATTATGAAATTGTACGTATTTGGTCTTTTTAGTGTTTATTTGTAAATTATTTTTGTCAAGCCAATTTATTATGTCATTTAACGTTTTATTTATTTCCGTATTATATGCGTCAATTGAATTTGATAAATTAGGTATCACTACAGAAAGATCGTCGGCAAATAACGTGCATAAGTGTTCAGTAGCTTTTGGAAGATCATTAATGTATAGTAAAAACAATAAAGGACCTAGTATACTTCCTTGAGGCACGCCAATATTATTTAATTTCTCACCAGACATAAATGAAGTCTCATTTTGATTCTTATCCAGATTAGTCACTACTACTTACTGCTTCCTATTTTCAAGGAAGTATTTAATCCAGCTATTAGCCTTCCCCCGAATTCCATACCTATCACATTTAGCAAGCAATATTTTATGTAAAACATAATTAAAAGCTTTTGTCATATCAATAAACAACGCCATAACTTTAGTACTATTGTCTACATGACTTAGCACCTCATTTACCAATTTGAACTTGGCTAATACAGTTGATTTACCTTTCTGAAATCCATTCTGATTTATGTTTAATATATTGTACTTAGTTATAAATGTAATAAGCCTAAAATACATAGCTTTTTCAAAAAATTTTGATATGATAGACACCAAAGCTATCGGTCTATAATTTTCCAAACAGTTTGCATTATTATCTTTAGGAAGTGGTTTTATGACTGTTTTCTTTAGATTTTCTGGAAATTGTCCTTGTTCAAAAGACAAATTTATAAGAAAACTCAACACAGGTGCCAAAATATGTGTAGATTTATATATGTTTAGATTTATATATGATATTACGTATGTAGATAAATTATCACTACCTACAGAATTTTTATTATTGAGCCCTGTTATTATTTTACCGATTTCATCACTGTCCGTGGGAAATAAGAATAAAGTTTCATTTACTGGTTTGCACAAATTCGTGGTGGTCTCTGCAATATTATTTTTTGTCTGTATGTCTGTAAAAAAGTCATTGAAAGCATTTGCTAAGTCAGTAGGATTAGTAATTACCTCACCATGTCGTACAATTTTATTTATAAATTTATTTTTAATGACATTATTATTTTTTATTAGATTCCAGGCTGCTTTATTTATATTAGTAGAATTATGTATATATTTCATATTTTTAATTTTTTGTGAGTAATTCATACATCTTTTGAGAATCGCTGAATAATTTCTGTATTTTATTTTACTATTTATATCCTTTTTTTTATAATACGTAAATCTCAGTGATCGTTTAGTCCTACATGACCTACTAATGCCTTTTGTCACCCATTTTTTACTTTTTTGATTAGTACTCACTTTTATTCTCTTAGTTGGAAAACATAAGTTGTAGAATAGGATTATGAGCTCATAGAAATTGTTGAATGCCTTGTTTGCATCGGTTTCACCATAAACTTCCGACCATGATAGGTTTGCAAGACATTCATTGAATTTTCTAATGTTTTCTTCACTAAAATCTCGTTTATATATAAAATAATATTTTATTTTATTTTATTTTATCTAGGTTTTTATACGAAAAGGTGCTGAGTTCTGACGTGAGCTAAATTAAACCATATCGCTAGCTGCATTGAGTAGATATTTCTTTGAATTTCTTTGCTGAGTGAGACTTCTGTACGTTAGTGGTGTAGTTTATGGAGATGGCTACAATTGAATGGGACAAAACAGTGATTGAAGTATATGATGTCTTTTCTAGTTTTACATAATAGCTCCTTGATTGGTCTTACTTTGTGAAAGACAAAGTTTAATACCGGCAGTGCTTTGAAAATAATGTGAACCTAGTTCCGGGCGTCGGCAAAGGATAGCAGACGCTAAGTTGTTATATGACTTTAGGCAGCTTGAAACATCTGTCACCAGTGTTGGCCACACTGCGGGACGTCAAGCTGCCCCGGCGCTGTCAGGGGAATTCCCATATAGATGGGAGGTGGAAGACAGACTTAAAATAATAATCAGATATTATATTATGTAGATAAGTCCTGAATATGTGTTCAGTATGAGAGATGGAAGTGGAATCAGTCAAAATGAGAAGAAATGTGTACCTAAATGATTCGAAAATGGAATTAGGAAATAAATTTTGATTTTAAATGACGTTTTGAAAAGCGGACAGCATGGGAAGAGGAAATGAGGTATGAAAACAAGATGCACCATGCAAGTGGCATACAGCATCATAACAACACAATCACGTCTTTATTCCTAATGGGGCAGACAGAGCATTTTGGGTCTTGCGGCTCTAAACAGACAGAGTCCAAGGCCGCAAGACACAAAGGCCAATTTAAACGTGATGGTGGGCGAAAGGAATAATCAAAATAGTTATGGATTACAAGAATAGAAGCAGCTGGTACATTCTAGGTTTTTGTCTTTTCTCCCAGATTAGTATTACGAACTTACACATGAAAAACAAAACGAACAGTAATATTGTTAAATGTTTGTCAACTCATGTTTCCAAATTCCTCTATTTGTATTTAGCACTCGGCCCATTGTCTGCGTAATAGCTAAGTATTATTATAATGATACGACTGTTTATCTTAGCGTGTGATATTGTAGATGTCTCATTGTCTTTGTTACGTATATAATAGGGACTGGCGTGGTTGCGACTACTGGTGTTAATAAATTCAAAAGAAATAGTTGCCAAACATACATTTATATTTGAAACGTGTCCACTGTCCATAGCACATGTAAATATATTTTATTTGTTATTGTGTATTTTTATTTCTTGTATTCTTTGTGTTTTTTGTATTTTATTTCACCATTTTTTTTCCTGGATACCGTCAGCCTACGTACGTACCCAAAATCCATTGTATGACCAGCGGGCGAGATAGTAATGACATCTAGAAACAAACCAGGATTTAGGCTTACTAGTAGAGTAAGTTTTTTTGTATAGGGTTATCCGTCTTCTGGTTTTGTTTATCTATATAGTAACTAACTGATGTATGAGCCCACAAAACATCTATGTAATTTGTATGAGACAAGTTTCGGCTCATATCGACATGGGTTGCAGTACTCAGAATAAGGTAAAACTTTAATTTTACGCATATTAGGACCCAAAAAACAAAATTAGAAACTATGCGAAAATAAAAAAATCAAAAAATAATGTACACCCTAATGTATATGTCGTATAATAACAATAACATAACTCATAAACTAGCGCGAGTAATATAAGAACAGCAGACTAAGTCGCACACTCGTACCAAACTATTACGGCAGTAAGTAGGTAAGTAAGTAATTCATTCGCGTAATCGAGTCATTTGTCCCGGGATTGCGGCAATTTGTACCCAGGTGCGTCGCCGCCTTGTACAGTGTGCCCTTCTCCACATGTGTTTTAGGTACACACATACTTGAAATCTCGAAGCTTGGTTACGCTCTATTTTATTAACTCTCGACAAAAAAAAAGGCGTGTCTGTGTGTCTGTCTGTGGCTCCTAAATGAATAGACCAATTTCGATTCGGTTTTTTTAGGGTTCCGTAGTCCACAAGGAACCCTTATAGTTTCGTCATGTCCGTCCGTCCGTCCGTCCGTCTGTCTGTCCATCCGGGCTCGTACTCCGCCGCTACTGCACCAATTGTCACGAAAATTTGTGGAGAGATAGATATTGAAGTTTCAAAAGTTGGTTTTTAAAATTATGAAAAAAATTTTTTTTTCAGCCCCCTCCCATACAACGAAAGGTGAATTAAAAAAAAATATATTAGACTAACCCCAACGTGTGGGGTATCGTTGAAAAGGTCTTTTAAAATGCAACAAAAACTGCTTTAAAACTATGTAGATCAAACCCCCCAGTCTTCAGATAATCTAATACAAAGTTAAAATTTGAGGTGTCCCCCCACCGTTACTTTTGAAATATTACTAAAATAATTATGAAAAAAATATGGTATATACCTCAAAGTATGTACTTTCAATTAAAACCATAGCGGTCTCGGTATCATAGATAATTATTTTTTAATACGTCATAAATCTTAAACCGCAATTTCCCTTTAGAACTTTTATATTATGTTACTTGCTGCTACGGAACCCTTCATGGGCGAGTCCGACTCGCACTTGGCCGCTTTTTTTTATCAAAATCTTTATCTGTCGAGATGGTTCTCTGCTATGTTTGATGAAAATCGGTTCAGCCATTTAAAAGTAATTATGGGTTAAATCTTGACGGTCGGAGGCTAAATTTGTCTAGCAAATAAATTGTTTGAATTCGTATTCCTTAAAGTAAATTGCACTGGTATAAATTATTTCGTCATTTGTAATAAATTATTAACTGATACAGAAACACAATCACATTGTTTTACTAACGCGGTTGACAGAGCAGAGTATGATTAAAGTTAAGCCCTGTCTGTTAAGGCAGATAAAGCGTGTTGAAAAATACAACACGCTTTATCTGCCCTGTTAGGGATAAAGAAGCGTATACATATACTTAAACATATCAATAAATAAGGGTTCCGTATCACCGTACAATGTTTTAAAACGCTAAAGAAACACGTTTCTTGTATGACGACCCCATTTAATTTTTAACTTTATCTTATTTTTAGTATATGTTGTTATAGTGGTCATAGTAATACATAATTGGTGAAAATTTCAAGTATCTAGTTAATGCCATTATAAAGATCGAGTTAAAAACGCTGAAAAAAACACATTTCTTGTATGACGACCCCCTTTAATTTTTAACAATTTTTATTTTTAGTATTTGTTGTTGTTATAGCGGCCACAGTAATACATAATCGGTAAAAATTTACCACCTATTACGGTTCAAGAGATAGAGCCCTGTGACAGACGGACAGACAGCGAAGTCTCAGTAATAGGGTCCCGTTTGCACCCTTTGGGTACGGAACCCTAAAAATCACCATTTTTACTTTCATTTGACTTCCGCATCTTTACTCCGTAATCCCACATCAAACTGGCATTAAAATGGCCATAAAAACAGTTCGCAGCTCACTCAGTGAAATACAGCGAGGATCTCGTCCGATATCGATACGACTTCGAGACGATAATATTGCGAGATTATTCACGTACTAATGTTTCCCGTTACACACAAAACCAACTTATCTTTACACCCAATTTAGACCTTAACATAGCAATTATAAGGTTTGGAATTGAATGCTTAAATAGAGTGAAAATCATGGTATTTTTAAGGCAGTGTGTCAATTTTATGGAACATTTATCGAAAGGATCTTTTGTGGATGTCCTAAATGTATACTCAGTTTATATTGCGAGATCTTAATCTGCGATCCTTTATATTTTTGTAGCGGTATTTGTTTTCTGGATTTATGGGCACCCCTGGTGTTAAAAACATTTATGTTTGGCTTTTGGAGGCCGTTTACTTAGATAGATAGATGGATAAGACGTTTATTTGTAGCCACGGTGACACATATACAGATAAAAAATACACTACATAAAAACGAAATACAAAACATATGAAAATATGGGAACATATATCAATATCTTTGTATCTGTGTGCTACAGCAATTCATAAAAGGTCATAAGAGCTTACTGCTTTTTATACCCTTACTTATATTCTTGTTTCTTATGCCTGTTAGCTTGCAGAAAAGTATTCCTTACAATATTTTTTTAACGACTTTGTCAGCATACGCAATAATATACCCATGCAAAGTTATAACTGCCTAGTGCTAACAGTCTCTGGGTAAAGCCACGGACGGACAAACGGTCATACCGAAACTATAAAAGTTCCGTCTAGTCTTCCGAACTCTAAATAAAACCGGCCAAGTGCGAGTTGAACTCGCGTGGATAGGGTTCCGTACAATTGATTGAATTCTTATAGGTCTTCCTGTAATCTACAAGCAATGAACTATATTTCGTATTTTTTTCAAAATTTTAGGCTCAGAAGTTTCGGAGATCAGGGGGGGTAATGGTCAATTTTCGTCTTCTTTCATGAATAAAATCAAAACTATTTATTTTATAATTATAACAAAAATATATTTGAGATCGTCATAACGAGCCCTTTCATTTGATAAAAGAACACAGTAAGATTTGCAAAACTTTTTTTTACACAATCCTACCAAATTTCACCTGATTCGGAGCAAATTGGCTGTGATAGACGGACGGACAGACAGACAGACAGACACACGCACGAGTGATTCTATAAGGGTTCCATTTTTTTCATTTTTTGTAGTCATTTTCAGTAGCCGCATTGACTATTACCACCTTCTGTCATGTCCGAGCTGCCCTACGTCATGTATCATAGAAGACCTTAATGAGGCTAACGACAGAGGGATCGCCGTGGCCACATACTGGTCAAACATAATTTGAAATTGAAGCTACAGTGAAACCATTTCGACTCGACAAGAAGAAGAACCTGATTCGCATTTTTCGCTCAATTCCTAGATTGGCTTCTACGATTTCCGCGGGAAGAGAAATTGCTGGTACATTGTAAGTTTTTAATCTTCTCCGAGACCAGCCAACATTTAGTTATCTTTAAATTATTAAAATTTAATTTTAAAACTTACTTCTAATAGACCAATGTGTTACCAAAGACAGAATTTGTCTAGGCCAATGCTAAAACTCATTTCGGTAACCGATCGCTCTCAATTTACAACAGTAATGGCCTAGTCCCCAGGCCTCACACGTACGATGCAATCGTAATTCTAGATTACCATCTGATTTGGTGAGTTCCCATTGGCTCTTTTTATAGCTACTGGTTACAGTGGTTTTTTAGACTACTATTTTAATTAAATATATCTCAATGCGTTCTAAATCTCATTTCGGTAACCGATCGCTCTCGATTTACAACAGTAATGGCCCAGTCCCCAGGCCCCACACTTACGATGCAATCGTAATTCTAGATTACCATCTGATTTGATAAGTTCCCATTGGCTCTATATATAGGTACTGCCTACAGTTGTTAGTTAGACTACTATTTTACTGAAATATATGTCAATGTGTTCTAAATCTCATTTTGGTAACCGATCGCTCTCGATTTACAACAGTAATGGCCGAGTCCCCAGGTCTCACACGTACGATGCAATCGCAATTTAAGATAACCATATGACTTGGTGAGTTCCTTTTGGCTCTACATCTACATGCAGCTTCTGCCTACAGTAGTTTGTTAGACTACAATTTTACTTAAATATATCTCAATGCATTTTAAAACTCATTTCGGTAACCGATTGCTCTCAATTTACAACCGTAATTGCCGAGTCTCCGGGTCACACACGTACGATGCACTCGTAATTCTAGATTACCATCTGATTTGGTGAGTTCCCATTGGCTCTTTTTATAGCTACTGGTTACAGTGGTTTTTTAGACTACTATTTTAATTAAATATATCTCAATGCGTTCTAAATCTCATTTCGGTAACCGATCGCTCTCGATTTACAACAGTAATGGCCCAGTCCCCAGGCCCCACACTTACGATGCAATCGTAATTCTAGATTACCATCTGATTTGATAAGTTCCCATTGGCTCTATATATAGGTACTGCCTACAGTTGTTAGTTAGACTACTATTTTACTGAAATATATGTCAATGTGTTCTAAATCTCATTTTGGTAACCGATCGCTCTCGATTTACAACAGTAATGGCCGAGTCCCCAGGTCTCACACGTACGATGCAATCGCAATTTAAGATAACCATATGACTTGGTGAGTTCCTTTTGGCTCTACATCTACATGCAGCTTCTGCCTACAGTAGTTTGTTAGACTACAATTTTACTTAAATATATCTCAATGCATTTTAAAACTCATTTCGGTAACCGATTGCTCTCAATTTACAACCGTAATTGCCGAGTCTCCGGGTCACACACGTACGATGCACTCGTAATTCTAGATTACCATGTGATTTGGTGGGTTCTTATTGGCTCTACATCTACATATAGCTTCTGTCTACAGTAGTTTGTTAGACTACTATTTTACTGATATATATATATTTTTAAATCTCATTTCGGTAACCTATCGCTCTCGATTTCCAACAGTAATGGCCAAGTAATGTTTTTTACTAGTTTCTCTGTCCGTATTTAATAAAACTTTGTCAGACTATATTATTTTTAAACCAGGATTCATTCATAGTAGGCACAAAAGAAGTTGATCAACTTCAACCCTCCGTCCGCGGTCATCGCTTAGTTTTATCGCAATAGTTATTCGTCTATGAATCCAATTTTGTTTGGGCATGCAATGATTATCGTGAATGTCTAAGCATGGCTTAAATAAAGTTTAATTCATATTTGATGAATTATTAAACTAAATTGTATCATCGTCTTGAAGAAAAAAGTTAAACATAATAGAAACGAAAATATAGTTCAAGAAGTGGTAATAAAAAATTTGGTTGGTTCATAAATTTTTTATTTACTATCTTTATGATCAAAGCTTACTATGATATAGTACGAGATCTTGGTACAACAATGAACTTGAAGTGGAACTGGGCGGAGCACCTGGACTGACGGGGTGATGGCAGGTGGAGCAAGATACTGACTGAATGGTGGCCTGAACGGGTGAGAGAAGCGTCGGACGTCCGCCATGCGTTGGGTTGACGACATCATCAAAGTCGCGGGTCGCACCTGGATGAGAGCAGCACAGGATCGAGATGGGTGGCGTCAACAAAGAGAGGGCTATGTTTAGCAGTGGGCGGAAGAAGGGCTAGGATGATGATGATGATTTAATTCATGATAAGTTTTTAGGGTTCCGTAGCCAAATGGCAAAAAACGGACCCCTAATAGATTCGTCATGTCTGTCTGCCGTATGTCACAGCCAATTTTTTCCGAAACTATAAGAACTATACTGCTGAAACTTGGTAAGTAGATGTATTCTGTTAATCGCATTAAGATTTTTACACAAAAATTGAAAAAAAAAAACAATACATTTTGGGGGTTTCTCATACTTAGAACTAAAACTCAAAATATTTTTTGTAAAACCCATACGTGCGGGATATCAATGGATAGGTCTTCAAAAGTGATATTGAGGTTTCTTATGTAATTTTTTTCTAAACTGAATAGTTTGCGCGAGAACTTCCAAAGTGGTAAAATGTTGGTCTCCCCCCCCCCCTGTAACTTCTAAAATAAGAGAATGATAAAACTAAAAAAATATATGATGTACATTACCATGCAAACGTCCACCGAAAAGTGGTCGGAACGATATCTAGTAAGTATTTTTTTTTTAATACGTCACAAATCGTAAAATGTTACTTGCTGCTACGGAACCCTTCATGGGCGAGTCCGACTCTCACTTGGCCGCTTTTTTTTATCCATTATCAAAACAAAACATCATAATCATTAGAAATGCTGAAGATCAAAAGTTGTTAAAACTAGAGTTACATAAACTTGTCTTCAATGAAAGAAATTAAGAAAAAGTATTGAAATTTTGACCGAAATTAACTCTTGAAAAGAAACCATGATATTAATTATCTAAACACTCTACTTTATAAAAAAGTATTTTTATTCGAAATTTAATAAAATATGAAAGCGGAAAATTACCCAATTTGAAAGGAAAGCGCGAGAATTCCCCAAAAGCCATTTAATGTTAATTGTAATGGCAAGAAACGTTTAAACGCAAACAGAGTCTAATTAAACGAAGCTAATTATCGAAGACATACGTAATCCAGGGCCGGGCTTAAAACTGTCACGACGCGTTTGTTTGAAGACATTCGGCAAAAAGAGGCCCTGGGGACAGGCAGGGGGAGGGCAAGGGAGGGGCGGAGTAGGGCTGTGGGAAGGTAATAAGATTTTTTTTCAAATTTGATATGATATTCTTTTGGTCTATGTTAGGTCTATGGCAGAAGATTGTCTGCTAAACAAGGTACGAATATCACTGGAGCGAGGTTACGAAGCAGACCTGCGTCAGCAGTCAAACTAATAAACTTTAGAGAGAGAGAGAACTTTTCTAAAAACGTTTAGAGTTTAGAGTTTGTAAAAACTAATAAACTTAGAGTTTATTAGTTTTTACAAAAAGGGTTAAGTAATAAGTTATCCATGGTCATTATACATTGAAGTCTTCTGACACGTATATATCTTTCTGTACCGTCTGTACTCAATAAACACAGAAACTACTGAAAATATTATAGTTTTAATAGGTAATAATGTATCTGTACGTATATAAGCAAACTCCCTAACATATCCTTATAGACTATATCGTTTCTAATCCCGGTCTACGTCACAACTATGTTTCCTGGATAAATCCTGAGAGACAGCCCTAGGTAGGCGTGGGACAGGAGCTAATCTCAGCTGATGGATCGCTTTCTGCAATCTGTTTTTGCGCAAATGAGAATAAACTGTGTATCCAATGATTCTGCCATTCATCCCATGCGCCATTTTGGTTTTATTTAAACAGATATCAACAAGATAACTACAGGAGCTCATTTGCCTAGGTACGCATTGCTAGCGGTTTCGCAAGTTCAGCAACCCTAGCGAGGTCTGCACTTGGATATGTGACCAAAAGGCATAAAAACTCTGAAGCTCCTCTGTGACGGCACGTAAAAACCGTTTGGGCCCGGCAGTAATCATTGTATGGAATTCATCAGGCTATGTCAGATGCCTTTCGGTAGCTTGCAAATTCTGACACCAGTTACAACCACGAAAAACATAACAAAAAAACTATATAAATAAAATTCCGTCATGTCTGCACGGCATCGTTGCAAGAATACTAGCTGTATTTTCTCGCTGGCTAGCAAAGTTAATACGTAAAACAATAAAACAGACAGCCTTCCCGACACCAGTGTCAATTAGTCTCATGGATATTTCCATAGATGTATTTGGAACGTGTATTTATTTATGTTACTTTATTAAATTAAGTAAACTTTTGCCGGTCAATGCATACCCACTGCTCTGGTAAACTCTTTCTTCATATCTACCTACCACTAATTAATAGTTTATTTATTTATTTACACTTTATTGTACACGCTTACAACTGTAATAGTACAACAGGCGGACTTAATGCTTAAAGCATTCTCTAACAGTCAAACCTTTGGGTTGATTGGGAGAGTTTATGTGGGTGTAACACATAATAAAAAATAAAAAAAAACTGAATAAAATTTTATACTTAAAAATAAAATAAAAAGATGTATTTATTAAGTAGATATAGTATTATTATAATATTTATATTTAGTAACATACTAAATATAAATATTATAATAATACTATATCTACTTATTAAATACATAAATACATACAAACGAGCAATAAATATATGCATATCTCTAAATACATATTATACAATCAATTCTGTCTCATATTTAATTGAAAATGGAGGTGTCTAAACATTCTAATTTTAAAGGAGTCGCGGCTAGGAGCCCTTCTGATGGACTCAGGGAGAACATTCCATAGTCGTACAGCAGTGACAGAGAATGAGTTATCGAAAAAACCTGTACGGTGAGAAGGAATAGCTAGGGTAAGAGTATTTGAAGAACGCAGGGACCTCTCATGAGTAGAACTTAAACGTTGGAAACATGATTTGAGATACTCAGGGGCCTGTTGATGATCAACTCTGCCGTTGGTGCTGCAACATTTCGATACTATTGTATATACCATCGTCGTATTAATTTATATTCTTTATCTATAAAATTTAATATTCTGAATAACTCAATAATAATATTTTATGTCGGTCTACGTTAGTTTACCAGCATAATAAAATGACGAGGCTAAATTTGAAGTTGCCAACTTCAGCAATAAAATTGATGGGCCGAGTTTGTTCGGCAACAGTTATTGTCCCAAGTTGTTCATTCGGTGTGAATTATGAGGGCAAATTTATTTTTAAAATTACTTCTAATGTTTTTGTAATTTACCTAAATACCAACCATGGACGAACAAATTAGGGGAATGACAACCACAAACAAAAAAACATACTTTGCTAGAAAGCCAAAGTCCTGTATATTATAGAATAATAAATACAAGATTATTAGTGTGGGCGCAGATAGCTAAGATTACGTTTTGTACGGAGAGATTTTGTGACTACGCTCTTGGTACGAGTCCGGCCATCTCACCGGCAACAAACAAACACACAAACAACCTACGCAGTCTGCTACCACCCTGTATATAGGTACAGGGGCCTATTTTAATCTAATTTAACTAATTATGAGTTGAACTTAATTCTAATTAAAAGTAGTTACACTAATTATAAGACTTACCGCGTCCACGCAGTCTTCAGGCAGCCTCGCCTGGCCTTCAAAGCGCATGGCACGCGGTTCACAATTGTCACACAAATCAATGTTCTTTACGTAATACAAACAATTTCGGCTCCCCGCCGTTCCAAATAACTTGGCCACAAACAATTAATGACAATTCTCACGAAACTTTCGATTTTATATATCAAATTACAAACTTAATGCGGCCATCGCACGCGGGTGCCACACCCAGTTACATTTCACAAAGGCAAGTCCATTATTTTGACGTAAAGACAATGATTATTTTCCCGGTCGGGCAAAGACATTCCGCGCACGGGATATCGATGAATCGATAATCTCGCCCGTGTTTGTGGAAATCACACGCAGATGGCGCTAGTCTCCTTACAAAGCACTTTTATTTAAAACAATTAGGATACATCTACAGAGATGTCACTATTATCTCGTCTGCTTGTCATACAATGGATGCTGGGTACTAAATCTGACGGTATCCAGGAAAAACAAGAGGTAGCGTTTGTTTGATCGTAGAAAATAAACGCTTTATCCATCTTTCCGAAATTAAGCGGCACCACTACGAAACTACCTTCTTTCGAACTAGTAGCTTCATCTAGCTGCAACATTTTAACTAAAAAATAAATGACGCTTCAAAGTATGAATGCTGTCAGTATTGTTGTATTGTTTGTCCATGATACTGACATAAATAGATTATTTACCTTTAAAATAATAAAACTCAGATATGACCGCTGCGTCGTCTCACAATACACCTTCTTCTTCTTCTTATTTAAGAGCTTAGTGGCTCTTGTCGGTGGAGTATGCGGCAAACTTCTCGGTTCTCTGCCTTACTTTTTAGTGCTTGATACGACATGACCCCTGTTTTTTCTTTCAGTTGGTCTACATAGCTCATTCATGGTCGTCCTGGACCTCTTCGTCAATACACCTAATTGTTCAAAAAGGCGTGCTGCATAAAAAAATCTATCGATGAATATTGCTGCAAATATTCTTATTAAATACCTAAATAAAAAACATATGGATATAGCAAAGAGGCTTCGGAGATCCGGAATGACGGATGGTCACAGGGACCGCGATGATGAATCGACAGATAGCCTTTTGAAATTACGTTTTTTTGTAAAAGGAATTTTTGTACAAAATTCAATTGCACGACGCATGTTCCAGAAACGTTGCTAGAATAGTTATTTAGTAGGTTTTTGAGAAGGCTCTTTGGATTTGTTGTTATAGCGGTCACAGTAACACATAACCGGTAAAAATTTCAGGTGTTTAGCTCTTACGGTTCAAGAGATCAGTAATAGGGTCCCGTTTGCACCCTTCGGGTACGGAACACTATAAAGATTTATCAATGAATCCTGACAATTTTACAAGCTTTTATTTAGCTTGCCATGTTTGTTGTTATTTGTTTTTTTTTAAATCAAACTTGCAAGTTAAATTTGAGCCACTTCCTGGTTGTTTCTGATTGAGATGAAATTTTGTATGCTAATGTAAATCAGATGATAATTCAATATTATTATAACAAGAAGCTGATCTGATGATGGGGCTGGAAGGTGGCTATTAACTTTATAGTAAAATGATGCAACCCCATCGAGTTTGGGCTTATTACATTTGTCATGCATGTTAAACTATTGGTCCCGTCTGTCATCATAGTATGACAGCTATATTAGACGACTTTAGGCAGCTTGAAAATCTGACACCCGTGTTAGCCACTTACACACACTAAAAACTAAAACGAATCTAGAATTAAAAATGTATTTAATTAGACTTGTAGACGAAAAAATTAATTAGTTTAAAAACTAAAATATTACCAGCCAAATAAAATTATTAAGTAGTCTGTCTCGACAACATCAAAACTGTATTTAAGTAAACATTGTACGTACTTAATTTTCTGCGAAAATATTTCAGATGTCAAGCGTACGGCTCGAAAATTAAATAAAATGCCATTTCTTAGATGAACTCGAGTCATTTTTAAGGAGCAAGTAACAAAGGATATTTTTTGCTTACTTTCTTAAACGATTAGAGATAGAAAAACACATTTGACATTTTCTGAATTCGTATTTTTGTGCAATTTCAATTCGGTTTGTTTGACTTGTGATATATTTTTCTTACAAAATGAGCGGCTTGTATATTTTCTGTTGAAATTATGATAGACTGAAATGTTATTCAATTTATTTTTTGTCCAATTTTGAGAAACAGTTAATTTATAAGAGAAATTACATATTTGTTAAACTTTCTCAGTATAGCAACTGGATTTAGCATTTAATTATGATGCTCATACACTATCACGTCTTTATCCCTAATGGGGCAGACAGAGCATTTCGGGTCTTGCAGCAGCTCTAAGCAGACAGAGCCCTGAGACAAGACAAGGCGGGCGAGGTGAAAATAAGGTATTGATGGTAATGGGTTGCTAGCTGCATCGCTTATAATCAATCAATACATTTCCGAAATAAGCTAAGCTAAACTTAGCCGTATGGTTTCCAGCAGAGTAGAATAGACACGGGAAGACTCCAAGCCTTCGCGTGGATGTTGTAGAAGGCGACTTAGGATATACAAGCTAAACAACGCTTAAAAACATCAATGAGACCTCTCCTACCGGTCTAGCCAGCGTTAAAAGCCTTTTGCTAACCTGGCTAATTATTGTTCTGGTAAAACAGAGAAGGTCGTGCTCCTGCAGTCGAGACTAAAAAAGACTTATGATGATGATTCAAGAACTATGTTCTTGTTGGCGGAGTATTTCCCGTGTCTCTCGATCTTCTGCCTAATGCTTGACTTCCCTATACAAGACGACTTCTGCCTTTTCCATCACTTCATCCATGAACGCCCTTCTAGGCCTTTTTTTTCCTCTTCTTACCTTGATCAGTCCTTCCATAATATTTTTGATGAAATTATCGTGTCGTATAAGCTGTCGTATAATATGATTCACATTTGCGCCCATTATCTCGATCAGCTTTAAAGATCTGCATGGGAAGGGAAGTAGCTAGTACCTTCTTAGTTTTTTCTTTTCTCCCAGACGAGCATGGATGAAACAATTTGAAGTTTGACTTTCGGAATACCAGTATTGCTTCTGTCTGAGCCGTGCTCGCACATTTCGCCTGCACGGGGCTACATAGTATGTAGTCACGTGTCATCATCTGCCTCACCTTATCTCATTATCTGTGGTCTTCTTCTTTCACATTTCTCTATTTCCCATCATACTAACAGCAGTACACTATCCCCATATCCTGCCTTACGCATTCCATCCACGTCTTCTTTGGTCTTCCCGTCCCATGTTTCCACGTAGGTTGCATTTCAGCTGAATCAATTCAGATACTATCCAACGGCGATTGAGAAAGTTTCTGCGTAATGTGATCTTTTATCTCCATACCGTCATCATCATATTTTCTCCATGTATGGAGAGATGATGATGTATATCCGTGGGCCTAGGTGACTACCGAAGCTTGCACCGTATAGTTTTCTTATCGCAGACCGTAAAAGCCCATCGATGGAAAAGGCGAAAATGCCATCTTCTCGCCCACCATTATGCTTAAAGTGGTCTTTGTGTTTTACAACCCTGGACTGCCTGCTTAGAGCCGCAAAATCTAAATGCTCTGCCCTGTAAGAGGTATATATTTGTTAGTTTATGTGTGCATAATTTCTTGTCCTCATATTGTTCTACCTCAGTTACTACTTTGGTGTGTGATGAGCACGTGGAGACGCTGGCATTTCCCGTATCTCACGACTCCGCATACTTGCAGAACTATGTGTACGAGTGCAGACCTCAGAAATAAAACAGAGACGGTGCAGAAATGAGAAATTCCAATTTATGTAATTCGATTGAAGAACTTTCATAGTTTTATGTATGGTAATGACACGTTTATGTAATACATTTAAGGTAATAACACGTAGTTTAGTCGGAAAAGGCTGTCTACCTGAAAACAATTAACACTTCGCCTGCTGAAAACGGACAATAATCGCATCACGGCGAGTGTTAGGAGTGGCGACCTAATGGATTCCCTGTTCCTTAAGCTTTGACAGTCGCATCGCGCGTCGCCGCCCGCCCTGCTATTTAATCATCATCATCATCATATCAGCCACAGGTAGTCCACTGCTGGACATAGGCCTCCCCCAAGGATTTCCAAAACGACCGATCGGAAGCGGTCTGCATCCAGCGTTTTCCTGCTATTCAAAATTTAGAATGAATTTATCTCAAGCTACTTTTAATACCATTATTTAACGTATGGTTTTTGGGTTAGAATAAAACCACTTCACTTTTTCTAAAAATGTTTAAGAGGCGACTAAAGGACTAAGCAAAACTTTTCGTGCAACATAACTGCATTCCCAAGAAAGTTTTCCGTCAGACAGGCGGCTGATTCAGGCTTTTTCTTCTTTACTTCGTAAAGTGTTTAGTACCACTGAGTGGGATAAACAAATAATAAACATGAAAACACAACGTAGTGGTTCTGTGAGAACAATAGACCTCGCGAGCTTTAAGAAACATGCAATAACCAACATTCTCTCCTTTCTACTGGTTAAGCAAAGTAATTGCAGGGAACAGAAAAATTCCCCCTCCATTCCCCCTTTTGAAATATTCATCCCTTTTGAAATATCCTAGTCATTAACCCTTTAACCGCGAACGTCGAATTAACCCAACAAACATTTTCGTGCCCATTTTGCAAGCGTCGTATATATCTGACCAAAAACTATGGATATTCACTATGCCTCGTGCTGGAAGCACGACAACTGGTATAAAGTCTCGCGATGAAAAGATTATCACCTAGTTTGTTGAGACGGTGATATAATAATCGAAAAAGTTGCATGAGTTTTATTTCTGTACGTTCCATTGTTTTGTACTACCTTCCCCCTTCCTCCACGTGCCTCTCAGTCCCCGCAATGCCCCACATCAGAGCGTCACTCGCAAAGTGGAATAGTTCGTCAACTTTGTGTGTTGTTTATTTTATACTGTCATATCGTTTGCAGCAACAAATGAACATTGTTAATAGTTCACCCCTTAAGTTGTTACGTACGAAGGTAGTAGTGAACGGCCACGTAATAGAGATTATGACGTAGTCAGAAAAGTATTATTATATTTAGTCTCTCGTGAGAACTCACAGGCGGCAGTTTAAAATCAGTGCATTATTCTTGTAGTAAGAAAAGTGCTGAGCTGCTTGCTAACTTTTTGTATGGAATGTATGTGTTAATTTTGTTGTTTTAGTTTCTATTTTTATAGTATTGTGTATCTTTATTGTATCGTATAAAGATGTGACATCATGCAAAATTTAAATGCGCTATATCATTGTGTTATCAATCTTAAATAGTTGCGTAATTATAAAAAGCCAATTTTACTATATCTATAATTATTAGAGTGTGTATTTATAATTATTTGAAGTTGTTTTGATCAAACTGTCACTGTTAGTTTTAACCGGCAGTTACTAATACGCTTCATTAATTCATTCATACTTCACTTGAGAACGTTTCAAACACACACGCGCATGAAAAGATAATTGTCGCATAGTATTGTTTTATTGCCAAAGGGTCAAAACACAGAAATGAGCGATAATTAAACAAGGGCTTTAATGATTGATCTATATAATATAATAAAATAATAATAAGATACAAAATACGTGTACAATTTTTTTTATAATCTAACTGACACGTACCTATATGACCGCATATTATTTTATCCGTGTAACTGTCACATTAGTATGGTGGGTCTGACATTAATATGGTAATGGTGTAACTCATGTACATAAACAAGAAAGGTTTTAATTCCTCATTGAATTAATTACTCGTATGGAAAGGTTAATGCGTCGTCGTAACGAACTTATGATAAAGGCAAATTAAACTTATTAGTCCAGCTGTTTGATAAGAGAATTGTTTTAGTTTTAGGTTTTTTTTTTTTTTTAATTTTTAGACTATGAAAAAGGAAATAAAAATAGTAATAACTACTTTAAAACCATCGAGATTATTACTAAATTAACGCATACAAATTTACGGAATTAACGCGAGATACATACCTTGTTAGGATTCCGTAATAAACAAGGATCCCTTAATAGTCTGTCTGTCTGTCCGCGGTTTTACTGAGAGACTATTAGTACTAAAAAGCTGTAATTTGGCATTCGTGTCGATAGTACTTACTTTATTTTGTCACTCAGATCAGATCTGTCTTCCCAAGTGCCGGTGTTTGGGCACCTGGGACACGTAAGTATCCGTATGGTTGACGGGGAGAAAATACTCTTAGCATTAAGTCCGCCATTTGTTAAGAGTATATTTTTACTTTGGACAATAAAGTTTGATAAATAAAAAATAATAATGTTTGATAATAAGTACGTGCTCCATAGTTTGTGAAAAAAAATCACACGGGCAAATGTTTTGTGATCTGTCTATCAACTTCCACCTGACCAAATTTTCTTCATAACGGCCCACCTGCGTTCTTTGTTTAAGGCCGTATTTGAATTTTCCGGGGTCCAGTGCTGCCCCCATTTAAAATAAATCATTTCAAAGAAAACGGAGAAATTATTTAAAATTTTGCAACTACCAAGTCCTAGATAACCCTTCAAAGTATTTTATTAACTAATTTATAATGAGAACGTTAAGCTTTACTACGCACATTTGCCAAAAGTGTCCGTTTTTCGCAAATGTGCGTTGTAAAGCTTAACGTTCTCACTTCAAACTGTAAACAGTAGTTCATAAAATACTTTGAAGGGTTATCTAGGACTTAGTACTCGTAGTAGCAAAATTTTAAATGATGTCTTCGTTTTCTTTGAAATGATTTATGTTAAATGGGGGCAGCACTGGACCCCGGAAAATACAGGTACGGCCCTAAAGATTCCCAAATGTGCCAGGACTAGTCATGCCAGGTAGAAGTTTCTCTCGCGGGGTGATAAAACTGGGTACAGTGTGGTCTATTTTTTTTCTGAATACTTAGTATTACGTATTTCGTTATTTAAGTAACGTCTACATTTCTTATCAAGATAATTACGTAAACGGTACGGACAGTAATGAACTTATGATAAAAGTAAAGAAACGTAATTAGCCAGCTCCGTCAATAGTTGCTAGCAATCGGATTTTGCCGGTCGCGGGATGCTGAAGGAATCTCAATAGGGAGACACTGAGTTGCCAAATATAGAGGTGACAATCTGCATCTTACATGGCATTCTTAAGTTACATACCAGCAGCGTACTTGGAGCTCGGTGGTCCAGCTGTAAGCATTACTAGCGTTTTCCTAAGTTACGCGACACTGGATGTGGCCCACACTTGGATGGATGACCACAAGTAGCATAAAAAAATCTCGAGCTCCTCCGTGCTTCGGAAGGCGCGTTAAGCTGTTGGTCCCGGCTATCATCATTGCATGGTAGTCGTCAAGCTATGTTTGGGCCGCTACCTTTACGCAGCGTGAAAAATCAGACGCCATTGTTGGTCACTTACACGCACGAAAAACAAACAAAAATACCAGAAAATTCTATTTCCACTTGATAGAGCTCGGTACTTTATTTGGTTTAAACTAACGTAAGACACAGAAATTATTAATATGCAATACACGATTAACTCACGTCAAAAATCAGCTACTACTGAACACTACAACAGCTTTCGTGTGCGCATCGAGAGTCATATTCGCCCTGAGGAAGGCCTCCGGATAAGGTCGAGACGGCCAGTAACTGACTTTTTACGTCAGTTACCCATTTCATCTTTGTCTAAGCGCGTTCCCTGTTACATCCTCAACTAGGTGCCGGTGTGCGCTTTCCCGCTTTTTCTTCTGCAAATATTACATGCAAAAACTACAAACTTCTAGCATGGGAGTACGCATTGCTAGCGATTTCGCAAGTTAAGCGACATCAGGCGTGGTCCGCGTTTGGATGGGTTACCCCTAGTGGCATGTCCTCGAGCCCCTCCGTGCTTCGTAAGGTATGTACAAGCCATTGATCCCATATGTCACCATTCTCTGGCATCGTCAAGCTATGTCAGATGCCTTTCGGCACCTTGAAAAATCTGACATCAGTATAGCCACACTTACACACTCGAAAAACCGGTGGTTGACCAGTAGATAATGCCATATAGTATTAGGTCCACCACCCGTACACAAGTTTTGTGCAATAAAGGTTTAAATAAATAAATAAATAAATAAAAACAAACAAAACAAACGGAAGAATTCAAAATGTCACCTCTACTAAATCTACCTCAATGACTGTCACCAACAAAAATGGTGGACATTCAACCCGGTGCTACTCTAACAATTTGCCCAAACACGAAAGGGGACACTTGACCGCGGAAAACGTATAACGAATAAAAACAGCCCTTTCGCCCGCTCTTTGAATACTAGCAACATTACGTCCATTTTGAGCCGGCCAAACGGAATAATTTAATAGAGCGAGCTTTGAGCGGCGAGGCTGCTTCAGTTTTGCTTTTTTTGCAGAAGTTGCATTCCTAGGTCAATTGCGTAGTAAATAATGTTTGGCAAAAGTGATAAAAGTATCCCAAGATAAATAAAGAACTTAAGTAATTTTTATGCGGTGAACAAAGGCTCCATACAAACAAGATGAAAATGTTGACATGGTTAGGTGGCATTAGATAGATTGGATAAGATTAGAAATGAGTTCGTGAGAGGCAGTTTTAAAGAATCCCCTGTAACTGAAAATTTAACAAAGACTCCTCTTAGATGGTACGGGCATGTGATGCGGCATCGAGGCTATGTCGTTCACAAGGCACTGGAATAGCCGAAAAAAAGTGTGGTATAGGGTGTCCCCCTGCCACGTGGTGGAGCATGGCTCGAACAGTGAAAAAAAATTTGAACGCACTGACAACCCAGAATAGAACAATCTGACGGAGAAAAAATACGAGAACCGACTCAATCGAAAGTGGCAGAAGGGAGAGAAGAAGATGTAGTAGACGAAGAAGTAGGTAGGTACCTAGTACACACACATACTTCATACTATTTATCTCTCATCTAACACACACTCACACACCCACTCACTTACACACACACCACACACACACACACACACACACACACACACACACACACACACACACACACACACACACACACATACACTTGGTTAACTATTAATATAAAAAGTTAGAGATAAGAAATAGCGGAGTCTCCTGGCACAAGCATATTTTTTGCTTAAAAGGAGGCTCCGGCAACAAAATATTATAAACATTTTTTAGTTACCAAATAAACATTTTTTTATTTTTTTTACCTAGTACAATGCACTTGAGAGTGTGTATGTATTTATGTATATACAATTAAATATACAGACGGGATGGTCTTTATCCCTAATGATGCAGTCTGAGCATTTTGGGACTTGCGGATCTAAGCAGACGGAGCCTAGTGCCGCGAGGCCCTAAGGCCACTTTTATGGCGTGATGGAAATAAAATGCCCAAATGCTGAAATTGCTCATACAAAATACTGCTACATTTTATTTTTATTGCAAAATTTATTATAAAAGCTTGCACTTTTAAACTGCGGGTACATTAATCACACATCAACATTATCTCATTCACAAAAAATGACGTTTATTCCAAGCCCATAAAACATGAAAAGATTGTATTTGTACAATGTACTTTCTGATACATAGTAGGTTTTGCATAACATATATAAAGTATCCTTATTACCAGGTAGTAAGGTCGGTTGACAAGTCGGATGTTACGCGTGATCAGTAGCCCAGTGTACAGGATTTACTGCGATGAGATAGGTCGTTGAGTTATGTTGGGGATGTCATATTTACCAGATATAGTGGTTACGGTTTGAAATGTTGATGGTATTACTCATATTTCAACATGATTCTGGCAAATACGGATGTGGACTAAAAAATATTTTCAGCTCATCAGGTAGATTATTGCAAAATATTTTAAACGTACTTTTAATTTTTTTTGATTAACAAATAAATACAAAATACAGCGCATTTGAAATCCGCACTTTCTCTTCACATTCACTTGGTGATGACCCCAGTCACCCCCACTCCAAAACTTCTACGCGCTGTATTTTTGTGAATTTTCACAACTTTGATAAACTGAAAAATATAGGTCCATTATTTTTGGATAATCTAACGGACTAAATAAAAAACCAATTTTTTGGTCCCAATCCATCTACATCTCCATTATGGTATCTGAATAATTGAATCAAGTGTTTGGCGTTAATTAAGGGGCCGGTCCTTACTTTTAGTGATTTTCAGTTCTTTTTTGGAGCTGATTGGAGCCAAACTAAATTAGTAACAATATGTTAAGATATGTTAAATTGAAGTTTATTTAAGTATTAAAAAAGTGGCTGAGACTATTTATTGATTTGTATTTATTGATGTTATTGTAATAGTTTGTTTAATTTGTTTTGCCCCACGTTGGGCGCCACTGTACCGTTTCGATTGGTAAAGCCTAGATTTAGGATCTAGGAAGATAGATGAGATAAAAGAAAGACCAGATATCGGCAAATGAGATAGGTATAATGAACAACTATTACATTACATTAGTTACAAAGATTCACAAGGACACTAGGTACAGATTAGGTAGTCAGGGTCGTGAGTTATAGGCACTAGATCAGTTGAGTAGCCCTTCTAGGTAGAAGAACTACTTAGCTTCAGATGCTGCCGAAGACGAAGAGGACGAGCGCCGGCCGCCGCTGCGCCTAAGAGGGGCGGAGGAGTGCTGGAGCCCGCGCGATGTCACAAATTCCAAATAACCTGAGACGTGTTTTAATTTTTTGCGATGCGTGACGTTCATGTCTTTGTTATTTACACGTAATTAAAACATGAAGTTGTGTATAAATTACGGAGAAATAAAGAAAAGGAAAATCTTAAAAAGTGGACGAGGAGCTTTTAGTACTTTTGTTAATTCAAAGAAAAACTTAGTTAAAAAGGTAAAACTTTGAAGAAAATATAAGCGAACGTCGTCGGATTTCTTGCGCATACGACTGAGTAAGATTGCGAGAGAGAAGAGATTGATTGACAATGCGTATGTGTAGATACTCGTAGCAAATATAGATTCGGGTGTTTCAATCAAAAATTCTCACGGTCGAAGACCGCAGTCTTAAGTCAAGGGAAAAAATCGTTTAGAATCCTTTTATAATTTTAAAGTACTTACGATAAAATGTTATATATTTTCCTGAATTTCTTTCTTCTTATGACTGCTGGGCAAATCCTACCTTTATTGATAAAAAGTATTTGCCTGCAGTGGACTTAAGTAGCTGTAAATAAGAAAAAGAAGAATCCACTAATTCAGCCACAGAACAGTTTGTCTTCTCAATAAAACTACTGGTTCTGTGAGAACAGTACACCTAGCGAGCTCTTATAACCATGCAATAACCGACACTTTTCCTTTGCCCATGGCTTGGCAAAGCCATTTCAGTGAAATCCGTCGTCGTCCATCCGTCCTTTTTGGAAATTTTTTGCAACATCTTGCTTAGAATGAAGTCCTAGCGTTCCTCTCATACATACGCTACAGCAAAGTTCCTCCATTTGTCCCCCAGTCAAAAATTTGCCATCTATTAATAAATAAAAATAAATCATGGAACGTGTGTGCCGAATTTCGTCAATATAGGTTAAATAACCTCCTCCTTTTTTGAAGTCCGTTAAAAATGCGACCGGTAGGCTAGAACAAACAGACGCAAAAGCAATTTTAGCCAATCTCGAAACTAAAATATATTTCTCGCTCGTCAGAATCATGTAATTTTTTTTATCCCCCTTGGTGTATAATCTACTATTATGCCACTTGTGATCACCTATCGAAGTGTAAATAGGCACATACTCGTAGGTGCGGTATTCATTAGGTGGCGCACGGATCTACGACGCAAATGGATTCCACTTGTAGCAGACCGCTTATGGCGGGGCTATTCTGGTAGGCTGCAATTTGTAATTTGTGTTTTTGCGTAAAGTGACAACTGAAGCTACAATGGCAGATGATTACACAGCCTACAGGAAAGTGCTTAATTTGCAGCGGTGTGAGGAGTTGTTTGCTTCTCATGAGAAAATCAGGAGAATCAACAATCTGGTAAAGCTTAGAGTCCAAGCAAGAATGTGGTATCGGTGGTGATATTATAGGTCACTTTTGGCAGCCCTATTTTGGAACAGTGTTTTCTCGGTATTATACTGCACTAGGTTTCTTTCGGCGTTCCTCCTCAGCAGTAGTCGGTGACAAATGAATATTGAAAATGACCTTTAGGAAAAGATAAACTTCTCCACCTTCGTTGCCGTCAATTATGGTTTAGCGTAAAAAATCTGGAAATAAAGGTGGCAGTGAATGCGTTAAATATTGACTTTAATTAAAAAAATTGAACATAAAGTGCCTGCAGGTCAAGTTTCCTTTGACTATGCACATGTCTGGTATGTATTTCCCTACTCATTAGAAAGGCATTCAAGTAATGACAACTATTTCGCTTGTGTTTAAAGCATCAAAAGAGGACAGTCGAAAGGCAGGTGAAGTCGTTGGTTAGTTTTAGCAGTCGTCACATGCCTTTAGTTAACTTTAAAATCTGAGGGCGTCCGCTGCGTTAGGCAGGCGTATGTGCGTAAGAGAAAGCAGAATCCGTCGTGTGATGCTGTGTCTCTCTCGAACGTTGAGTTTGTGTCAGGGATAGGATTAACACGTCGTGAGCGCGCGCTTAACGTAGTGGATGCCCTCACTCCTATCAACAACAAACAACAAGATGGTTTTTGGCGGGAAGTCAAGGGGTTCGGTTGGGGTTTTATTTAAATTATTTTGCAAATTGATTTTATAATAATATGAAATTGGTGTTGTTTGGTGTTATAAATGCTCATGCTCATGAACAATATGTGAAATAGTTAAAGTGGACAGTCATAGTAGGGCTGTAGTGATATTTGTTTCGCGGACTGTGTGGGCATCTTCGGGCGTCGTCCGCCACTCAATCGGCTATGAAAACCAGTAGACTCGTATAGATTTGTCGCCAGAAGCTCCCTTAAAGCAATCAAAGGCCTACACCAACCGTTTATATTAACTTGTTAGAAAAAGAATTTCCCACGTTTTATTAACTTGTTCCTGGCTAAAAACGCAGTAGCGTCAAGCCATTATTAAAAAAAAAAAAACAAACAAAAATAATTTAAGTTCACAGGAGTGTTGGTCAGTTCCACATATAAAAACAAAATAGATTAACGTGTAAGTCCAGAATAGGGCAGCGCGCAAACACTGAAGCGAATGACAGAGCACACGCATTAAGGGCAAGTGCCATCGATGCAGCGAGGGCACTACAGTGCAGTGTGTGAATGGACGGATTTCCGCCACCTCGGGCTGAGTTTGCAGTTTGGAATGACACAGTAGATATGACAATGGTTCACGCCTAAAGTAGAGTTACTATTGTGTGTGTGTAAGTGGCTAACACTGGTATCAGGATTTTCAAGCTGCTCAAAGACATCTGACATAGCTTGACGACTGCCATATATCGATGACAGCTGGGACTAACGGTTTACGTGCCTCCTGAAGGACGGAGGAGCTCGAGAAATTTTTGCCCTTTAATTTTTTCTTATTTTTAGTATTTGTTGTTATAGCGGCCACAATAATACATATGATTGGTGAAAGTTTAAAGAGTCTAGCTATAACGGTTTAAGAGATAAAGCGCTATGACAGACGGACAGACAGGCAGACAGATGGACAGACAGCGGAGTCTCAATAATAGGATCCCGTTTGCACATTACGGGTACGAGACCCTAAAAAAGAAAGAAGAATCTACAGTTAAAATGTAGTTCACATCAGCATTCCAACTTTTTCTATTTAAATACATAAAGCGGAACTCCAGAACTCCGGGAGTCTTGCATACATGAAAACTTTAAGTAACTAATTTCCGTTCTAACGAATTCCCCACAAATATTCTCAAAATTAATCGGAGACTCGGCGCATTACGAGAAAGTTGCATAACTTAGCTTCACTTTCCCATCAATACTTCGTATAATAGCTTAAAGTTACCGCACACGCGACGTACCAAGTTGTTCACAGACTTGAATTTCAATAGATAAAGGATGTAACGGATTATATTTATATATTATATTCTTCCATGCTAATCTGGCAGAAAAGAAAAAAACTAAGAATATACCAACTGCTTCTCTATCCACGCAGGTCGTAAAAGCCGATCGATAAAAGCCGACGGAAAGCGAAAATGCGAATCATGTTAATAGATGATGTGGCTAGCAACCCATTACTATTTTGATTGTTTTTTCCTTCTCGCCACAGTCATACTGAAATTGACCTTTGGATCTTGCGGCTCTGGGCTCTGTCTGCTGAGAGCTGAAAGAACTAAAATGCTCAGTCTGCCCCGTTAGGGATAAAGAGGGTACACACCTACTATCACCGTCGTCATCAACTTTAGTATAGTTAGTTAGGCTATGGCATCAGCTACCACCGAACATTCGAGAGTCTAAAACCATAACGAGGTTCAAGAAACGAGTAAAAGATCAATATCTGTATTTATCATCCTAATATATTTAGAAATATTAATATATGTATTTATAATATATATGCTTTATGAATATATATTTATTTATGTATTTATGTAAGTGTATATATGTATGATTTTGTAGGTATGTATCTTTTCTATTTATTTATTTAGTACACGCCAATTACCTCTTTTTTCTTATTTCCTCTCGCGGGTCTACTGGAAGAAATTTCTTTAGAAATAAGTAGCACCTAAGTACTATGTTTTTCTTATTTTTTTATGTGTATGTTTGTAAAGTTCCAATTGTACTTGTTTTATACATATTACTACTGTTTTATTTATGTCTATGTGTCTATGATAAGTTGACACGAAATATTTATTCTGCGCTAAACCCTATGTCTTACTCTAATATCTATTTTACTAAAGATTGGCTGGAAGTAATCGATGTTAGTGGCCACTGTGGCCCGCCTTTGTACATAGTATATTTTAAGTTTATTTAGGTTGCTATTATAGTTGGTGCAACAACGTATTTTATCTATAGTTCTATATATTATTATCTATTTGAATACACAATACAATATGCAACAAAAAGTTAATTATAGGTCCTAAATGATGGAAAATAGAGAAAAAGATGAATACTTCAACTTGTTCATCATTATATTTCTCTGTTGCAACGGGCGCCATTCCAAAAATTCGTAAATTAAAAATAATAACTGTTGGCGCAGATAGCTAAGATTACGTTCTGATACCAAGAAATGTTACTAACTACGCTCTTGGTACGAGTCCGGCAATCCCACCGGCCAAACAAACACACAAACAAACCTACGCAGTCTGCTACCACCCTGGATAAGGTCCAGGGAACCTACTAACCTAATTATGAGTTAAACTTAATTCTAATTAAAAGTAATTACACTAATTACAAATGGGAAACGATCAAAGATAAAACTTACCGCTTCCATGTCGTCTTCAGGCAGCCTCGCCTGGCCTTCGCGTCGAGCCCGAGGTCCTCCTCAGGGCTGGCGACGGCCTTAGGTCCCACCATGGGTCCCAAGTCAGTGGTGACGAAAGTGGGGTCCCTAAGCGAACCTCCCCATGACCCAAACGCCCCAAACGAATACAATACAATACAATACAATACCCTTTATTGCACAAAAGTAAAAAACAGAACATAATTATCTTAAAAATTAGGAAATGCGCAAAAGGCGAATGCGAATACGTCGTATTTATAACACCACTTCAACACAGCACAACCAGTTTCTTCCTTTTCTTGACACTTCAAGATTATTCACATAACCTAACAGCGGAACGTAACATGGAATGTCCCTCGCTCCGATTCAAACACTTATCACTGTTTATAGATTTATGGGCATTCACGCCACCAAAATTAGTTCCTTTTATAGTCAAGTTACAAATACTTCCGTATCACACGGGAAATAGGCAAAACCAACAATTTACAATGCCGCATGGCACGCGTTTTATACTTGACACAAATCACTGTTCTTTACGTTATACAAATAATTTCGGCTCCACGCCGTTCCAAACAAATTGGGCAAACAATCAAACAATAATTAGCGACAATTCTTCACGAAATATTCGCAATATATCAAATACAAAATTATTGCCGCATGGCTTTCGCGACGGGACCGGCGCAACCTGTCATTAACAATGTCAGTCGAGACTTTGACGCAAAGACAATGATTATTTTCTGGCCGGGCAAAGACAATCCGCGCAGGGCGGGGCACAGCCAGAATATCGATGAATCGATAATCTTGCCCGTGTTTGTGGAGATCACACGCAGATGGCGCTAGTCTCCTAACAAAGCACTCTTATTCAAAACAATAACTTTAGATAAATTATAATGATTTTGTGTTGTCTATTGAAATAGTTGCTCAATGATGTTCACTGTATTTAGCGGGGCCTGAAACACACGAAATTAAATTAGTGCTATTAGCAAGTCTACACAGTTGCATAGTAACGGGTTTAATATTAACTTTATAAGTATAAGTTCTGCAATGGCGACAATTTAGATGCATATGTAACACAGACCTAGATTTTTTAGTACTTTTTTTTTTGATAAAGCACTGTACACAAAAATATTGTACTATAGACTATCAAGTATTTATCCCTAATGGAATAGATAGAACAGATTAAGTCTCACTGCTCTAAGCAGCCAGAGGCCACTTTTAAAGTGAAGATCGAATAATAATTAAAATAGTAATATATTGCTAGCCGCATGATTCGCATATTTGCGCTCGATTGGCGTTTACGACCTACGCGGGAAGAGAAGCAGCTGGTATATTCTAAGTTTTTTTATTTTCTTCCATACAAGCATAGAAGAGTTAATTTTAACACATAACATTTTAATTTCATAATTCATATGTATATTTAGTAATTATGCCTCTGCAGGCACTTTTACACGTCAATAAATTTTGTATACATCACGTGTGAAATTAATTAATTATTTTAAAGAAAACCTACCGAAAGTTGCGTTTCGCAACGATTACTGCTGAGAAGAATTCGGAACATACCTTATTAAGTACTCGTAGTAGCTAATACAAGTTCCCTAAACTTATGACCGTCAATGTTATAAACATAGTATGCACGAAATATATTTCGCTAAGCCTCCGGCGAATTCCAAAGTTATGAAAGACGAAAAATGTAAACAGCGGGGCAAAATGAGACAGCGGCCATTCAGACTTTTTGAGGCGCATTCCCGACATGCTGAATTGAAAAATTTACATGCCTCTCGTTCTTCTTGGAGTGCTTGCCATGTTTCTCTTTCCTGCGCTGAGTTCTTAAGGCGACGTGGGTTCACAATTTGCAATACTGTGCGTGTTTTTGAAAAATCACTGTTATTAAACTACTACAATTTATTCCACAAAAAAATTACATAAAAATCTTAAGGATTTTCTACAGACACCCACAATAGCTAAAACACGATTGAGCATTTTTGGCTCGATAGAAAAAAATCACAAACATACCTCTAATTTGCCTAAATTTGCATTTATAATACGTATTACTTTTTTATACAATCACTTTTTAATATGAAAGTAATACCAAAAAATGTATTATCTATATATCTATCCGTTTTGGCTACAAAAAAAATTATAAATATAATACAAAAAAAAACAAATTAAAACACTGCAAAATATTGTCGAGCACGGCTCCGACACTTCCTTCGCTCTCGACGAATATTTCACTGTGTTTTATTTATTGTATTTTAATATTATATTTATATTTTTTTCTGTAGCCAAAACGGATAGATATTTAGATAATACATTTTTTGGTATAATTTTCGTATAAAAAGGTTATTGTATAAAATAGTAATACGTATTATAAAGGCAAATTTAGGCAAATTTAGAGGTATGTTTGTGATTTTTTCAATCAAGCAAAAAATGCTCAATCGTGTTTTGGCTATTTTGGGTGTCTGTAGAAAATCCTTAAATTTGTTATGTAATTTTTTTGAGGAATAAACTGTAGTAGTTTAATAACAGTGATTTTTTAAAAACACGCACAGTTTTGAAAATTGTGAACCCACGTCACCTTAACCTTCTTAAATGTTTTCACATTTATCTGATAAAAAAAAAACTGGGTTTTCCTTATCCTCTTTTTCCTTCAATTATTGTTTTAAAAAACGCATCGCGTCGTAGTAGATGACCGAACATATTCTATATATAGCCTTGTGAAAAATGGACACTTTTGAAAAACAAAATGACAAAATACGCAAGTCTCAGAAAGTCAACGTGTAAACTGTAACATAATGGAAAATAAACTTTCCATGTCGTAATATGTAACTACTCTGAGCATGGCCCGTGACGTATTATAGATATATACTGTCAAAAATGGAAGAGCTTTTGGTCAAACATAAATTATTTGGTACTTTTAATAGAATTAAACGTCACAAAATAATGCCACTTGTCATTGATCACATCCACTTTAAACGTGATTTTAGATTTATTAATGCAGAAAAACGGATATTAAGCGCGCTATTTGACTCCAAGGAACTATGATGTCATAAATCGATATTTTATACAAATTTCATAGAAAATGTTTGTTGTTGACGTTAAGAAAAAAGTATCTGATTTGAGAATCTGATTTTTCGCAAAATAGCGTATTTCAATGTATTTTTTATGTATCTTCCCCGATACCTTCTCCGTTTTTGAATCGATTTTCAAAACATTTTTTGTTTGATAGCGTATACATGCAAGTTGGTCCCATTGTCACCAGGTGAAGATCTGATGATGGAATCTTCGAGAAATCGAGGAAACTCCTCAAATATTCTACGCACAGATATAGTGATTTTGATGTTTTTGTAAAATATATCAATAAATCAAGTATTTTCATTCAGAAAGTTAACTAGCTTTGGTGCAGTGGAAGTAATAAAGAAGATCAGATATTGAAGGCGCTTTTTTTTCTGTGTAAAATTATTCACTTCAAAAATCCTCTCAACTAACGTAGGAATAGACTTTTGCGTCACAAAAATCTAAATAACGATCCTTTGAAACCCGTTACCCTAAAGTTATAAAACGAAAATACCAGTATAAATTCCAAAGCAATTTCCTACAATGTAAGGGCTTAGCTATAAATAAACCACATTAATATCTCGTATAGTCCAGAGGAAATTACTCGAAGCGACAGCGCTAAGCGCTACCAAATAACTATATAAAGAACTGACGGTTAGTAAGTGTATGTCTGGCTTTATTTTACTCGTATTTATTAAGGAAATCTATCTTTTGTCACATGAATCAAGACAATAAGTGTTTTTCTTACTCTTCGGTACCTATATTTTTTTTAAAGAAAAAAACTTAAAATATAAGTAGCTGCTTCTCTTCCTGCGTAGATCGTAAAAGCCGATTAAGAGATTAGAGTTAAAATGCGAATCATGTTAAGGTGAAGATATAGGCAAATGGCCTTGAAGTGTGAAATAAATTGTTAACTCGTAAATATGGTGATAATTTCCATATTGCTCTTCGTCATGCACTAGATAGCCCTTTAAATTATTTTATGAACTGCCGTTGGAACTATATTGGTGATCCGTCTAGCTTTAAAACTTGCCGTGGCCACTTTTGGCGGAGGTAAATTTTAAATCTAGACGGAATAATGTAAATACTTTCAACAGTGGTTCATAAAATAATTTAAAGGGCTATCTAGTGCATGACGAAGAGCAATATGGAAATTATTTCCATATTTACGAGTTAACAATTTATTTCAAATGAGGGCGCCACTTCAAGGTCATTTGCCTATATCTTTACCTTAATAGGCGATGCGGCTATTTTAATTACTTTTTCGGTCTACTCCCGGGCACGCTGAAAGTCGCCTTTGAGTCTAGTGGCTTTGTTTGCTTAGAACCATAAGCACCAATGCTCTGTCTACTCCGTTAGCGACAGAGACGTAGTAGCGTACAGTATAGTTTAGTTAATTGACCGAGCGACCGAAGGTCTCAGTTTCGAAATTGGCCAAAAATGCTTTTGTTTGAAAAAATTGTTTTGGGAGAAATTTACTGCAGGGTCATTTATTGACGGATTTCGATCAAATTTGAGAGGCATGATTTTATTCTTCACAAGATGCTGCAAAAGAAATTCTATTAGGGAGTGGAAGGGAGAGAAGGAGAAAGTTTTGGTTTCCTATTTTTTTGCATACAATTTTATGTCATAATTTAACATGGCATACTTTTACTTATCCTATTAATAACTATTAATAGGATAAGTTAATTAGTAATATGCGTAACTATGCATATTACTAATTTGGCATAACTTTTAAAGCATAACTACTGTAAGCATAATAATTGTTATGACCCATTTGCCAAAAAAACAATTATGCCTAAGAAATTCTATGAAAAAATATTGCCACAACCGGTATGCCAAAGAACATTAGAACAAAACAAATTATGCGAAAAAAAAAGGATCCCGAAAGTTTTCTGTAGCGTTATAAACGTATTTCACTAAAATTACTTTGCTAAACCTTAAAGTCCTTATAGAGCCATGTAGTAATAGCTAAGAAAAATTTCAAACAACTCTGATAGTTTTCTTAACACAAAGCGTAGTTTGTAATCCCGAGCAAATTACTGAAGCAACAACGATAAGCTGAGAGAATAACTCCAGTGCAGAGTCTGTGAGTTAATAAATTTGTCGCGTGTAGGCGGCTTAGTGGGCACCAACATAGTAAGTTATTTCTTAGCTAAGAAAGACGTTGTTTGTTACTAGTAATATGTATACCTTCTATGTACTTTATAACTGAGTAAATATCCTCTCAATTATCGCAGGTTGACTGGAAGAGATCCCTACATGGGATAAGTCTGCCTTTGTATATTTGCTCTTTCGTATTATGTTGTCTTTCTACTTGCATAGGTAATTTTGGTACAATAAAGTTAAAATAAAAGGGGGGGATTGCTCTACTATTAGAACCAAATGACTATTAAAAAAAAAGTTTTGACTTACAAAATTAAATGAAACAAACGAACAAGTATGCCGCGGATAATATTTTTTGAAAAGTATTTATAAAAATACTACATAGGAGAACCGTGGAAATTAAAAATTCTATTGGACTTTTCATTTAAACACTAATGTAATTTTAACAAAAACAAAACATAATTCCTTAGAAAAATGTCAAATAGGCGATATGAATGAATGTTGAAAGCTGACTGAGTAAAAAGTAGGAAATACGTAATAAGTATGTAATCTGAGTAGAATACCTAAGTGTACGTGCCTCGTATAAAAAATTTGAATGCTTACATTACTAGATTTATTATTTATTTTCTGTATTGATAATATTATAAAGAACGCACGTTTATTTTCGAGACAGTATTATTTCTGAATATCTAACTAATAATAACCTAGAAATATGACTGACTTAGGTACTTATTTCGATTTATAATTAACCTTTAGCTGACCGCCTGGTCTAATTAGAGATTAGAATCGAAATAAGTACCTAAGTCAGTCATATTTCTAGGTAATTAATAGTTAGATATTTGTAATATTAATAACGTCTATGGACGTAAAAACATATCTTTGCATGAAACAATAAATGAGCGCCGCATATTGCTTTCAAATTTAAAATATTTTTTAACTATCGCATTTAATTTACAAATTTGATTATCATTATTGTAAAAGACAACAATTTGTATCTTACAAAATTTGGACCTTATTTCAGATCTCATATTTTTTTGAATACCAAAATAATCAACAAATGAACATGAATTATAATTTCTTGTATAAACAATATTGGAAATAAAATAAAAATTGAAACTCTATCTTGGAAATAAAAAAAAAACTAACACGCCTTGTTTTTGGTGTTACAAGTCAACGTGGATGAAAATAGCGGATTCAGGACCGAGGTAAATGACATTCATTTAGAGAGGCCTATTCCCAGCAGTGGGAGGAGCTTTAAGGCTGCGAATGATGATGATAATGAAGTTTTTTTGTTTGTTAAAACTTTATTGTACACAAAGAACAAATACAAAATTACACCTAACATCGAGACATCCAAAGGTACAGAGGCGGACTTATCCCAGATAGGGGAAGTTCTGCATTCTCAATTTTTTGACGTGACGTCTTATAATTCGATAGAGCCGGCTGCACGCACGAAAAAACATGACTCATGCGGCGTTACCTCGCTCTGAGGCGTTCCATGTAAGGCTTAAAGTGCAAGCGAGAGCGCGGAACTAGCGACAAAGAAGCACAATCGGCCTTTGCGTTCGGCAGCGTTCCACATCCGTCTCTCTCCTACTTGAGTGAGCGATGCGTACGTTGTCACGTTCAATTATCGTCAGTAACCGACTTTACAGACAACCAATTTTTTTTATCAGAAACAATGTATCTACTAAATTATAGCTTTTCTTGAAAAATCCCTAAAGGTAACAGCAAAGGTCAAGGCACAAAAATCGTTGCTCAACTAAATAAATAAAGTTTAACGAAGTTGTTCAAGTATTTGGACAGTTTAATTATCGCAGGAGTTGTTTGTTGAGCTAAATAAGCCAGAATAAATTAGAGTCGCGTATTTGGTGCCTAGTTTATGTTCCACTTTATATTTATTGCAAAAAAGGTAATACTTAGGGCTTTCTCTGGACATAATTAAATGTCCAAAAAATACGACGGGTGAGTTTTATTATGACGGTAAACGACTAGAAATATATTAATTTCAGTGACTACAGTGAACATGTTTTGTGTATTTTTGTGCCATAACTTGTTATAGTAAATGCTTTATGTATAAATAGTGATTATGTGCTAACAGTAACAGTACACCTCACGAGCTCTTATAACCATCTTAAAACAATTTCCCCTTTCCCTTATTACATAATCTTATGCGTTTATATACTTCTGTTTTAAAAAATTCTACAAAAAAATTCCAGCTTCGAGGAAGAGGTCTTTCGACGAATCCGACTCGGCTGGGCAGCGTTCGGGAAGTTACGCAGTGTCTTCTCGTCCAAAATACCTCAGTGCCACAAGTCGAAAGTGCTTAATCAATGTGTGTTACCAGTGATGACTTATGGCTCTGAAACGTGGTCCCTTACTATGGGTCTCATAAGAAGGCTTAAAGTCGCTCAACGCGCTATGGAGAGGGCAATGCTAGGTGTTTCTTTACGTGATCGAATCAGAAATGAGGAAAATTATAGACATAGCCCAGCGGATTAGCTCATTTAAGTGGCAGTGGGCGGGGCACATAGAGCGAAGAACCGATGGCTAATGGGGCAGAAAGGTTCTCGAATGGCAGCCACGTACCGGCAGGCGCAGCGTAGGACACCCACCTGCTAGGTGGTCAGACGACCTGAGCAAGGTTGCAGGAAAACGCTAGATGCAGGCCGCTTCCGATCGGTCGTTTTGGAAATCCTTGAAGGGAGGCCTATGTCCAGCAGTGGACTTCCTGTGGCTGATATGATGATGATGACAAAAAAATTAAAATTATGTAGGTACCTACATTGCTGATTATCAAAATCTTTTCACTGATAGTAAAAACTAATTATGTTGTTGTTTTTGTTAATGATAATTAACTTACATACATACATATTATCACGCCTGTTTCCCTTAGATAACTTTGCCGTAGAAAAAAGTCATGCACTATGAATCATGTATAATATTTCTTGTGCAAAACGATGTATTTGGAAATTGTTAAATAGACCAGAGTCTATTTAGCAATTTCCAAGACACCAAACCAGAGTTAGGGGTCAGATCTGAGGAGGTTAAGAAATATTCTGACAACGACCGAAGAGCCTGTGGATATATCCAGTCCATGGAACATCTGCTTTCCTGCTCCATGACGACATTGATATATTATTGTTCAACTTGTGCTATCAGGCTTAGTTTCAATATAACTTTTACCCAAAGTTCTTCCTTGCTAGTCTGAGAAAAAATAAAAAAGCATAGAATGTTCCAGCTGCTTCTCTTCAGGCGCAGATCTTAAAAGCTGATCGAGGGATTGGACGAGAATCTGAATCATGTCAACAGGCAATGCGGTTAGCAACCCATCACTATTATGATTTTCTTTTTCCACTTTCATGCCCACCATCACGCTTAAAGTAAGCGAGACCTTACCGCTCTAGGCTTTGTCTGCTCCGTTAGGGATAAAGACGTGAAAGCGCATCATTATCAGTATTTACCCAAAATATTTTCTTTATCAAAAAATATTCAGATAACAAAACTCTCTTTCAAGATAATGGCAACAATCTGTTAACAAAAATACACTTGCGATAAAGCCGCAAGCCCGAGTTCACATAAAAAGGTTCGCTAAGAAAAATAAATAGAACAACATTAATCTGCAGTCTTAAGCAAAATACTGCTGTCTCCTTGACAAGACTGTGTGACCGCAGTGCACTGACCGACTCGTAAACCTTCAGGAGTGTATGGAGGAAAATAAACTTTAGTAATATTTTTATAGTTAATTAATACAGACATAGGTAATAGTGTCATTTGTATTTTGGTATAAAATACACACCATCTCTTCTTGCGGAGACGTCCTTGGAGGAAATGCTGCAGTGCAGTTTGTTGAAAGTGGCACTAAACTTCTACAACGATGTGACGTCAATAGTAGTTGTAAAAGCAAAGTGACTTATATTAAGAGATATTTTAAATATCCTGCGATAATAAAGATAATTTTGAATTTAATTGAAGACTAAACAAAAGCATCTCGTACAAAAATCATTTTTTAAGAAGTTTTTTCAACTAAAACTTTTTTGTATCGGATTTTTTTTATCTGCTTTGCAGTCTTTGGCATCTTTCGGTGATCTCGGTAATATTTGTATCAATATTAAAGAATTGAAACTTAGGCTCCAAAGCAACACAGGGATGTGATCAGGGAACGTATTAGAATTAGAATAGGCTGACCAGTCATACAATCAGAATAGAATCCCCTGAACGTAAATATGTACGTCTTTTTCCTTTTTAATGCAGACAGAGCCTAGTGTTCTATCTGCTCAGGGCCGTAAGAAACAAATACCTCTTTTAGTGTGATGTTGGGCAAGAAGGTAAAAAAAGAGGTAAGTAATCAAAATTGGGTTGCTAGATGCATGGCCTATATCGCCTTAGCCGTGTGATTCCCGGCATTGTAGAATAGGACCGCTCCAAATCTTCCCGTGGATGTCGTAGAAAGTGACTTAGGAAACACAATCTAAACAAAGCTTATAAACATCAATGAGACCTTTCCAACCCGTCTGGCCTGCGTGGAGAGTGTAGGCCAAATCCTTTGACTGATCTGGCTAATATATGGCTCTGGTAGTACAAAGAGGGTCATGCTCCTGCAGTGGAGACTAAAAAGACCTGATGATGATGATGATGCATCGCCTACTAACATGATTTACATTTTTGCTCATACCCTCGATCGGCTTTTACTGCTTCAAAAGATAAGCAACTGGTACATTAAACTTCTTTTTTCTCTCAGGCCAGCATGAATGTGAATGATATCTCAGTAAAATGAATATTTGTAGAAATAAATCTTACTCGCTCGTATAGACTACGCTTAAATTTCACATGAATTGTGTAAGAATGTGAATACATTTCTGAGTTGTTTACAAACGATTCACAACAGATCCCTTTATGGGATAAATCCGCCATTGTACATATTATTTGGTCTTTTATGGCTTACATGTCTGTAAAATATTTTTTGTACAATAAAGATATATATAACAACAACAACAACAACGATTTGCTTGGAATGCGTATTTGGGACTCGCAATGGATACAAATTGCTTTGGATTCTCACAAATCTCAATTAGTTAGAAGTCTCCTTGACCTCATAAATATTTAATGCATCTGAGAATAATGCTTAGAATTTATGAATATGAATTATAACAATTAAATTTGAAAAGAGTTATTCTAAAATATAACATCTAACATAATAAAACTGAACTATTTTCTACAAAAAACATACCTATGACAAAATATGAAAAAAAAAATTTAAATGGTAAAATAGAGGATGAAAGTTTGTAGGAAACTCCGTCTTTTTTATTTTTATTTAACCACCCGGGCTACTCCGTAGGCATTAGCCAGTGTTACAATATTACAGGTTTGGTGCGTTTATATATATAGTTATATATAGATAAATTATTTTAAGTTCTTACTCGTACATGCTGCAAAAAGTATAATGATAGTTGTGAAGATAAAACATACCTCTAATATGGTCTTGAATAAACCTTATTTACC
The DNA here is from genome assembly GCA_963576875.1 of Acrobasis repandana. NCBI lineage: Eukaryota > Metazoa > Arthropoda > Insecta > Lepidoptera > Pyralidae > Acrobasis > Acrobasis repandana. The sequence goes on along the minus strand of OY756229.1, from coordinate 20,076,430 downwards.
TTTCACAGCAATTGCTAGATTTACCTAATTAAAAGCAAAAATTCTAAATCTTGCAAATGAATCCAACCCACCCCACGCATGGCTCGCATACCAATTGAAAAAAGGCCAGTTACGCGAAACACGTAAATACACGTACATACATAATGTGATTACACGCGAATCCTTTTTCTGCGCTAAATGTTTGTCGCGTCCCAACGACTGTCTTTTGTTTTTGTTTTTGATAAACAAAACGTTTTTCAGGCCGTGCCGCTTTAGCGTCCCTAGTCCCTACAAATAAAGACCTACTGTTTGTTGTTCATGTGTTGAGGTGGCCAACAATATTGTCAGATTTTTAATGCTGTAACATAAGTTCCATTGGAAAAATCTTAAACATTTATTTTTCAGAAAATCATTATCTTTATAAATAATACATATCTAAGAATATTTATCTTATCTTGCTTTTATTATATTGCTTATTGGCCCGACGGGGCATTATTAGCGCTTTTGCAAGTTAAGCGACACCGGGCATAGTCCGCACATGGACCACAAATGGCATTAAAAATTCTCGAGCTTCCTCGTGCTTCGGAAGGTACTCGTACGTCAAGCCGTTGATTCTGGTTGTCAAGCTACGTCAGATGCCTTTAGGCAGCTTGAAAAATCTAACACCAGTGTTGATCACTTACACGCACGAAAAAAAAATCCTGTATTTGTATTTTATGTATGTTTAACAAAGACTTGAGTATATTGATCAGAACTTTAGTTTTATAAGCGAGGTAAAAATGATACCAACGATTTAAAGATCGAGCAGGAACCAAATCAGTGAAGTGCAATGGTATTTATGATGGAGTTATAACGGTAGTTTCCAGTTCAGGGAAAATTACTAGTATCATAAATGCCTTCTTCTTTTCTCGCCTTTTCCCTATTTGGGCTCGGGATCTGTAAGTCAACTCCGTCCAAAATCCTTCCATAATTTTCTGTCCTTTGGCTAGTCCGTACTATCCCCCCGTTCCTCTATATTCGATCTGACGCATTCTTCCCACGTCTTTCTCGGTCTTCCTTCTCCTCCAAAATGGACACATTCCTGTTTTGTTCTGAGCGTACTAGCCATAAACGGCGCAGTCGGTAGGCATCTGTTGTCGGCAGCGGTAATCCCAGCTGTCGGTTTGGCGTACATCCATCACGACGCATTAACGCGTCAGGACGGCGGGGATCCTATTACAGCGGGAAATTTTAACCTTATTTTTATTATATGTTCTGATCAATTCATTAAAAGATAACGAAATTATATAATGGCCATAAGAAACTTTGTCTTGTTGTATTCCTTAAAACGGCGCAGTCGGTAGGCATCTGTTGTCGGCAGCGGTAATTCCGACTTCCAATGTGGCGTACATCCATAACAACGCATTAACGCGTCAGAACGACTGGAATCTATTACAGCGGGAAATTTTAATCCTATTTTTATGTATTTTGATCATTTCATAAAAAGATAACGAATAACTATCATGGATATTAAAAGTAGTTACGGCTTTGCCTTGTTGTATTACTTAAAACTGCGTAGTCGGTAGGCATCTGTTGTCGGCAGCGGTAATCCCAGCTGTTGGTGTGGCGTACATCCATCACGACGCATTAACGCGTCAGGGCGGCGGGGATCCTATTACAGCGGGAAATTCTAACCCAATTTTTATTTATATGTGCCGGTCATTTAATTCTCAGTTGAGAATCAATACCATGGGCCTAAAATGTAGTCACAATTCTGCCCTGTTGTAGGTAATTGTTATCTTGGTGGTTGTTGTATGTTGTATTGTACATCCCTCAAGGAACCTTAACACATCAGGTAAGTTTGGGTGTAGCTAAAACAGGAAAGGTTATCTATAAAATATCTGTTCATCGTTATAGAAGTTTGTTCTACCGCCTCCACTGGACTTACGAATATTAAATTGATATTTTTCTATAATCTAAACAAAATCTTCCATGTTGTCTGGGAGTAAAGACAAAACTTAGAATGTATTTAAATTAGCTGCTTATCTTCCTGCGCAGATCTTAAAAGCCGATCAAGGGAATGGGCGAAAATTAGAACCATATAAATAGGCAAGACGGCTAGCAACTACCGTATACGGCCAAATTATCCTTTTGTTGGAAGAAGCTTATAGCCTAGCAGTACACTGATATGGGAATGTAATTAGTTTTATCTTCTTTACAGAGAAAGAAGAATTAACTAATACTAGGTAACACCAGGACCTCGCTCCTCCTAAAAACGACTTTTTGTATTTTTTACAGCAATATCCTCATTCCGCCGCACCTCGAGGCGTCGCTTAACTTTTTCCGACGTTCCAGGCGTCAGATACCATGTTACGTATCATAAAAAAAGGGTAAGGGCGAGTTAGACTTACTGAGGGTTTCGTTTCGGTAATGGCATAATATGGAGAATGAAGGAACATTCTTAAAATTTTAGGACTTTTAAAAAATTTGGTCACTATCGATATTATCAGCGGCTTTTAAAAATAAATTAAAGAAACAAAGACAATAGCATTTTAAAGAACAACCGTGTTATAAAATCCCATACTGTGATCCCTCGATTCAAAAAAAAAGCGGCCAAGTGCGAGTCGGACTCGCCCTTGAAGGGTTCCGTAGCAGAAAGTAACATAATATAAAAGTCCTAAAGGTAAATTGCGGTTTACGATTTATGACGTATTAAAAAATAACTATCTATGATACCGAGACCGCTATAGTTTTAATTGAAAGTACATACTTTGTGGTATATACCACATTTTTTTCTGAATTATTTTAGTAATATTTCAAAAGTTACGGTGGGGGACACCTCAAATTTTAACTTTGTATTAGATTATCTCAGGACTGGGGGGTTTGATCTACATAGTTTAAAACAGTTTTTGTTGCATTTTAAAAGACCTTTTCAACGATACCCCACACGTTGGGGTAAGTCCAATTTAATTATTTAAATTCACTTTTCATTGTATGGGATGTATTCTGGAACCGCATTAAGATTTTCACACAAAAATAGAAAAAAAAAAAACAATAAATGTTGGCGCTTCCCCTTACTTAGAACTGAATCAATTTTTTTTTTCATCAAACCCACAGTTAGGTCTTCAAAAATTTTATTGAGAAATCGCAAATTGTTCAGTTTAGAAAAAAATTATACTAGTAACTAGTATATTTTTTTTCTAAATTTGTTTTCAGTATATTTCTTTTTTAAGTTTGCGCGAGATACACTTCCAAAGTGGTAAAATGTGTGTAACCTCCTGTAACTTCTAAAACCAGAGAATGATAAAACTAAAACAAGAGAATGATAAAACTAAAACAAGAGTCTGACTCGCACTTGGCCGCTTTTATTTGTTATCTCTCTTATATAACATGTAAAGAAAAGTGATTTGATAAGACAGTGATATGAACAGCTTATCCATGTTTATCTGTAAAAAAATAAAACTGTAAAATGAACCAGCTGCTTCTCTTCCCACGCAAAGCCTATCAAGGCAATGTGACTTTGAACTATGACAGAAGGCAAAGCCTATCTCTATTTTGATGCCATTTTTTTCCATTTTTGAGAGAGCCTGTAGATTCACTCAGAGCAACACTGAAAGGATTCCTTTTTTAGAAATTTTAGCACGGGACCCTAAAATGCTCCTAAAAGATTACCTTTGACCTTCAGCTTCTTGATTAACTTATAATCTTGATGTACGTACCGTGTGAGGCGGGTAATTTCCGATGTATCAAAATGTTTTCGTCTAATATACTTTATTCTTAATCTTTATTTTTAACTTTAATCTTTAGCAAACATTTTGATCAGATCAAAATGTTTGCTAAAGATTAAAGTTCGCTGGTAAGGGCTTCTTCAGATATTAAAAAATGACGAGCTTAGTTCTTATATAACAATTTAGAAACAATTTTTTTTTAGTTAATATAAAAGCCTTTGTATTTCGACTTCCGATTTTCATCAAATATAGCTAAAAACCATCTCGACAAACAAGGTTTTCGATTAAAAAAAACCGCATAAAAATCGGTCTATTTGTTAAGGAGCTACGATGCCACACACAGACGCTCAGGCACGTCAAACTTATAACACACCTCTTTTTGTCAGGGGTTAAAAAACCAAACTCAGAGTCTGGTTTTCGGTAAAGCCCCGTCTGGTAATGCTTTTTTTATAAAACAAAATATTGTAATCTTCTTCTTCGTCTAAGCGCAATACCGGTTGCATCCTCAGCTGTGCTGCTTTGGAGCCCGGGGTGCGCTTTCCCGCTTTTTCTTCTCCAATATATATGCATATAATATAATATGCATGTGAATGGTCACCCAAAGAAGCCAAAGACGACCTTGTAAAATGAAGAAGAAATAGCCGGAACACTTTCAATGATTTGGCTATAGTTTTACAACCGGCCGCCTGCCTGGCGTCAACCCTCTTTGGGAATGTGTTTGTGAAAACAAAATATTATAATATCTGGAACAAATAAAAAAATACTCATTGGTGGCGTGGACGTTCTAAAATCAGAACAGTAATTAATTGTTTTACCGATCAGCCTAGAAAGTTACTCGCATATATAAAATATTCAGTTCTCATTTGTGAGGACGCCAAAAGCGGCGAGGCCTGGAAAAACGTTTTGTTTGTCAAAAACAAAAACAAAAGACAGCCGCGTCCCAAACAAACATTTAGCGGAAAAAGGATTCGCGTTTAATTACATTATGTTCATGCGAGTATTTACGGGATTCTTGTAATTGGACTTTTTTCAATTGGTATGCGACCCGCGAGAGGTGGATTGGAACTCGTTTGCAAGATTTAAAACTTTTTATTATTATTTATTTTGTAAGCTTTAATCAAAGTATACTTTCTACTCGTTCATGAACATGGTATAATCATCATCATCATCATCCGAGCGTATTCTGGCATCCTCTCCTTGCATCCTCAGCGGTAACGCTTCAAAGCCCGGGGTCCGCTACCTAACCTAGGTGATTTGACGAGGTTACTGGTTTTTACACAGAGCGACGGCTGTTTGACCGGCACAACCAAAAAGTAGACCAGACCACAGTTTTGCGTGCCTTCCGAAGCGCGGAATCATCTTTTCGGATAATCAGGATCAGGATTTAGGATTCAAGCCTGCAAAGTCCTAACCAGACTGGAAACAACTTATGACGAAGTATATTTCCCAGTGGGATTTGAACCCATGACTTCCGGATCACAAAATTAACGCCTTAACCACTAGACGGAGGCAGAATATGGCATAATATCACGCTTTATTGCATCCCAGAGTCTTACTAGGATCTTCTTTACGGGTTCGCGAAACTAAATGACTACTAAGCAAAACATTAAACCTATGTCATATTTTTAGCCTAGTTTTAGTTTACCCCCGTGTGGTTCCGGGTTAGAATAGCACCACTCCATCTCTTCCTGTAAATTTCGTAAGATGCGACTAAAGGACTAAGCACAAACATCTCGCGCTACAGTTGCATTCCCAAGGAGGGTTAACGTCGGGCGGCGGCCGGTTGTAAAGCTTTTCGCACAAATACATTCTTAAAGAGGGTCGACGTCAGGCAGGCGGCCGGTTGTAAAACTAAAGCCAAATAATTTAAACTGTTCCGGCTATTTCTTCTCCATTTTGCATGGTCTTTGGCATCATTGGGTGATCATTGACATGCATGTTATATTTGGAGAAGAAAAAGCGGGAAAGCGCACCCCGGGCTCCGAAGCAGTACCAGCTGAGGATGCAACCAGGAACGCGCTTAGACGAAGAAGAAGAGTCATATTTTTAGTCCTAATGGGGCAGACAGAGCCTAAGGCCGCAAGACCTGAATCACTGGTATGACTCTCCATTGATTCAGAGTAACATATATACCTACTACTACTACAAACGAAACAATTTATCTGTACACACGTCGATGTGTGAGTTTTATACTTAGGGTCGCACCGCAGAATTATTTTAATACTCACCTACTAACGAGTTCGACATATTTACGATTATATTTTTCCATACCGGAAGATTTGCGAACACTATGACGTAAAAAATATTTTGTTTTATATGTATTAAATGTTACAGGAAAGTCGGAAACAGCTACATAATATCACTTCACAAATATTTTTCATTATGTCCATTGTCCATTTCACCATTAGTTCACTTTACTGATTATTATTGAGTCATTTATAATGTAACGCACTTATTTCACTAATTCACTATTGTAATATAGTAATTTGCATATTCGGCGCAAAACTATACGGTAATTATATGAATAAATTCAATAAAAATGTTTATCACGCTTATACGAACAGCATGTCAAGTTGTCATTGTCAACAATGGCATTTAGCACTACCTATAACCCGCGGAAATCTAATTGGCATCTGCGTGTACCTATGTGATTACCTGTGAGCGAGGCCTTCTCGCTCTTGTGTATCTCCCGCCAATGCGAGAGAGCGAGAAGGGTATATATACAAGATGGTTGCTGGGTAATAACGTGAAATTATATTGTTGCTTTGCTTACCTGTTTTCATCATTTGGAAATGTATGAAATATACGTTCTTTAGAGTATTGTGTGGATAAACAATTATTATACGCGCACCTTCTCACCATGATGGTTCCTATTGGTTGACAGTTCTCAAGACAAAACACGTCGCGTATTGCGTGCGGCTAGTAATTAAACCCTGGTTTGGAGCCGTCAAAGCTCACAAAGTGCGGGGGAGAGGTGCGGGGACGCCAATTTGCGGGAGACGCTGTGAGAGACCATTCTGTTTGACTCTTATGTATTCTGTGCCTGAATGCCACTTTTACCGTGACGGTGTGCGACAAAATGTAAAAAGGAACCAAAATAGTAATGGGTTGATAGCCGCATCACTCATGATTTGCATTTTCACCAATTCCCTCGATCGGCTTTTACGATCTGCGTAGTAAGAGAACCAACTCAAACTTCTTTATTGGTGGAAACAAGTTGCAAAAGATAACAATTTAAATATAAGGATTCAGCACGCGTTTCCTGCCCACAAGCGTACAAATTGTACAAAATTACGTAACTAGCAAACTGCATTATCATTAAATTATTATTTTAATTGCTTGTCAAAAAGCCATCCAGTTTGTAATAATAGGTATTTTTAGTAGGTCATGGAGGGTTTTTAAAGTGACTTGTACTCTCAGTCCATTGTAGTTGTTTATGTAATTTGTTGTTGTTGTTGTTGTTGTTGTTGATATCTTTATTGTACAAAAAAAAATATTTTACAAACATACTTATAAACCATAAGAGACCAAATAAATGTACAATGGCGGACTTATCCCATAAAGGGATCTCTTCCAGTCAACCAAGTATCAGCGAATAGAAATAAAAAAAATAGGCATAATGGGCAGAAGTCAAAGCGTTGATCAATAGAAATTAAATGTTCACTTTTAATCTAAAACATATTACATATACCTATAATACATAAACTAATACATAACAGAATAATATACCTAAATATCACCAACTAAGATAAAGATTTGTTGTGTTAGAATATATGAGACCGGTATTGAAGAATAAATAATGCTTAAATTTAATAATGACTGGTAATTATTAAGTATGTACGTTTACACAGATGTTATTCCTTAAAAAATAATGCATTTGCAAAAAATAAAATCAAAGCCGTGTAGGAAATGGAACAATATTTATCGGCAATATAATGGATATTTCTTGTAAGTGTACAAAAACAAAGAAGACCTACGCGCCTGGGGCAGCGTGGCGAGAACAGAGAAACTAAGGCAGACGCCTTACTGAGGGCGGGTCCACACAGGCGCTGTGTCGTCACAATGCAAAAATTTTAACGAGTTGCCGGTCACATGTTGCTTCGTCAACGCAGCATTGCTACAACGTAGTCGCAAACATCAAAGTTTTATGTCACTGATGGGCCCAAAAATTTTTATGTTTTCTTGTTTTACGAAATACAGATAATAATTATTTACCTATAGATTTAAGCATCACCTATGCGTAGTACGGAACCCTCTTTACGCAAGTTTACTTGTAACTCGCACTTGACTGACCTTTTTACATTTAGAGTCCTCCTCAGTGATAACGCAGCCTTATATTTTTCCATGTAGAAATGTGTTTACACTACAAAGTTCTAAGCGTTTGTTTTAACCAGCAGTAAAAAACAGAGAGTTATTGTAACTGCGTACATTACTGCAATGCAAGCAGTTATGTACCAGCACAGTTAAACATTGTACTTAAACGAAAATAGAAGCCACATTTTGGTCGATAACTTTTCTTTAAATATATACGGGCAAGTGCGAGTCGGACTCGTAAATGAAGGGTTTCGTACCTACGTACAATTTTTTAAAACGTTGAAAACCATGTTTCTTGTACGACGACCCCCCTTTAATTTCAAACTTTATCTTATTATTAGTCTTTGTTGTTATAGCGCCCATAGTAATACATAATCGGTAAAAATTTCAAGTATCTAGTTATTACCACTATAAAGATCCAGTTTAAAACGCCGAAAGAATACGTTTTTTGTATAGCAGTTACAATAATAACATAAACGATGAAAATTTCAAGTGTCTAGCTATTACAATTCAAGAGATAGAGCCCTGTGACATACGGATAGACAGACAGGCGGACAGACAGCGGAGTCTCAGTAATAGGATCCTGTTTGCACCTTTTGGGTACGGAACCCTAAAAAATATACTATAATATTTTTACTTCTAGCTTACTACTTACTAGCTGAGAGATATAGATGTCCAACCAGTTACTGGATACATGAACCACTTATTCTATGGGACCAATCCCGAAATTGCGAAAAAAGGCATCTATAATAAACATAAAATTAAATACCTCTTTATTTATTTTTTATTTAATCATTTATTTTATCTACCATAAAAGAGCTAGACTCTTGTCCCTCTTCATTTCTCTCTATTCAATTCCTTAACATTCCTGTATGTATGTTCATTAATTTGGTCTTTCACTTGCATTCTGAAACTATTTTGATGTCTTCTATTGCCACTCTTTCCTTCTATTTTCCCTGCAAGTGTCGGTTATTTCATTATTATAAGAGCTCGCAAGGTCTTCAACCACTAGAAGATTAAATAATATAGTTTTTTGGGTTCCGTACCCAAAGGGTACAAACGAAACCCTATTACTGAGACTCCGCTGTCTGTCTGTCCGTCTGTCACAGGGCTGTATCTCTTGAACCGTAATAGCAAGACCTTTGAAATTTTCACCGGTTATGTATTACTGTGGCCGCTATGAAAACAAAAATAAAAAATTAAAGTGGGTCGTCATACAAAAAACGTGTTTTTTCAGCGTTTTTAACTAGATCTTTATAATGGCATTAACTAGATGCTTGAAAGTTCGCCGATTATGTATTACTATGGCCACTATACCAACAAATACTAAAAATAAGATAAAGTTAAAAATTAAAGGGAGGGTTGTCATACAAGAAACGTGTTTTTTCAGCGTTTAAAAACACAATGTTTTCACAAACGGAGGTACGAAACCCTTCATGTACGAGTCCGACTCGCACTTGCCCGTTTATTTTTTGCGATCGCACTATTCAATGTTCCAATAACATAATAATTTTTTATAAAATGCTTTAAGACATATACAGGCTGATTTGCGCCTTCAAGTTAGTGTCAACTTGACAGTCACACTCTTTATAACGTTGCTCCTATCCAATCCACTAAGAGCATCTTCCAGTTATAAATTTACCAAAACCTCCCAAAATTCAATTTTGACTTCCAAAGAAAGCGAACAATTTCGATTAGTGAAATATTAGGCAGTTTATTTCCTCAGCAAATTTGGACTTCGAGCCTCCAATTTGGTCGGTTAATATTTTAACCAAAGGGCTTGGGAGCGAAGTTTCTGTACAAATTACCGGGAATTATAGTCACAGACAAGTTAATTGGATGGACAATCCGTTAGCGTGTAATGGCGGAGGATTTTATTCACTTTAAAATGGTTCTTCATTATAGTTTAGGAAAAACGTAGCAAAAAAATCGAGAGAATAGGTGACAATCTGAATAACGGTAATGGCAACCCATCACTGTTTTGATTCCTTTTTTCAATTTTAACGCCCATTATCACGCTAAATACTGTGTGGTTCCCGGCAGAGTAGATTAGGACCACTCCAAGTCTTCCCGTGGATGTCGTAGAAGGTGACTTAGGAAACACAAGCTAAACAAAGCTTATAAACATCAGTGAGACCTCTCCAACCCGCCTGGCCAGCGTGGAGAGTGTAGGCCAAATCCTCTGACTGCTCTAGCAGTATAGAGAGGGTCGTGCTCCTGCAGTGGAGACTAAATAAGACCTGATGATGAAGATGATGATGACCATGCTAAACGCATCAGTAATAATGTCTCTATAATGTGTTACCGCACGCTTATTTAATTTTCCCTTTGATCCGCTGCTACAACCTGCCGAGGAAGAGAAGTGTCTAGTATATTCTTAATTTTTTTTCTATTCATCTATTCTATCATTCCTTCTTTCACGATCTAGGCCCCAGGCTCCGTCTGCCCCGTTAGGAATAAAGATTTTACCTCTACAATGTACCTGTATACCTATATTTTAATTCAGATATTTAGAAGAAGTCTCACGGTTTCTGTTCCTCAGACTGAGGGGATGAAACCTGTTTCTAAATCCTGATTGCGTAAATACGCCCCCCGCCCCCCTAATTTAAATATGTAGTGTAGTCAGAAAAAACCGACTAGTTTAGACGATCATTATCAAAGCGAGTGTAGGGAGCAGCGAGTCGACTTCATTATGAATTCATCTCACGTTAATTTTAATAAAATTATCTTCTTGTAAAAGTAAAGTTTCACGAAATAATACCAAAATGAACCGCACGATACTAGCGCCGTTTCAATTAGCTTTCAATATTATTTCAGTGGGATCTAATGCGCTTCTATTATCAATATTAATGACGTCATAAACAGCACAGACCCAACAAATGGGCAGATAACAGAATTCGGCGCCGGCGGCTGACGCGGAAACGCAGTGGTGGGTTATCAATGCACCTAGTCCAGGAAACGGATAGTTTTATGAGTGAAAATTCTAGTCAAAATACTTTTTAACCACTTTTGTCGCATTTTGGTTACCATGCTTGTCCGTCACTCAGAGGTTCTCGGTTCTAGATTATAGAATAGATTGGAATTTTCGGCATGTAGATAGCTTATTACCTGCATTAAAATATGCGATTTTATTACACAATATTGTCAAATAACATCTTTTTATCCACAGATAACGGCCAGTCTTCTAAATTTGTTTATTTAACTTTATTACAAATGTGACAGGCGGACTTAAAGCCTCATATTCATAAAAATTAACAAATAAATGTTTGCTAAATCTATTTTACTTAAAATATATTTTGTCCCTATCACTCTTTATAAAATTTGACTAAAATAGGTTTAGCAAACGTTCATATTTTTTATGAATAAGGGGGGTAGGCTTTATCTACCAGTCACCCCACTGATGATACCCAGAACAAAAGACTTATTTAGTTTAGTTTTTTTTAAATCATAAATTGTACTATTTTATACACTGTCTCTTGGAGTACCGTTATCACCGCACGCAGCGCTAATAAAGCACAGCAATAGATTATGCTAAACCGGCTAACTGGCTCGTTAGCCGGTTCTAACCGGTTATAGCCAGTTCCGGTAAACTACACAGCACTAACAACTGTTGGCTTTCATTAGTTCTCACAATACCGTCTTCTGTAGGGTAAAACCCGAATAGTTCTCTTTGTACAAAAATCAAGATACTTTATTTGTCAAACGGCTAGGTACTTTGGTTTATTATCTTCAAGTTTATAAAAGGAATAAACATTATCTTTGATATTTCCTGAGTATTGGCGATTTTTGCGGACCTCTAAATTTTGGGACAACTATCCCATAGGGGATAGTTGCCTATTTCATATAAATTACGTTTAGGATAGATGCAATGTCGAGAAAAAGGACATCTATCCCGCAAAAACTTTGATCGCACATAGCCGTCCCATGCAATCGCACAGAGACATGCAACACGATCAACTTAGTTGTAGATGCAGAGTCTCTCGATATATACATTTAACAACATGAGTTTCATTTGCGAAACTAGAGTAATTGTAATCAAGGCAACCATACATAGGCAGGAGCCTAGGGTACGCTTTTCCGCTTTATCTTTTCAAAATATAATATGTATGTCAATGGTCACCCAGGATGCCGAAGTCTATGCGATATCGACAAAAAATAGCCGAAACATTTGAACGTTTTAGCAGGCCTGTGTCAATCCCCGTTTAGGTATAGAAAATGTACCTACATTATTACTATGCGCGCAGACGGCCCCTCAGGGTGGTAAATTCAGTTATACGACTCGTTTGTCCAGAGAAATAAGAATGAAATTGGCTTGCAATGGATGTCTAGGTATCTATGCGAAAAGGTGCTGAGTTCTGACGTAGCTAAATTAAACCATATCGCTAGTCACATTGCAATAGATATTTCTTTGAATTTCTTTGCTGAGTGAGACTTCTGTACGTTAGTTTTATTTATTCTGTGGTTTTGGCTACAATTACGACCGGACGCCTTCCTGACGACAACCCTCTTTCGGAATGCATTTGTGCGGAAGGTTTTACCACCAGAACCAGGAAAAATATTATTAATATATGTACAAACCTATGCTAAATTACAACTTTCTAGTACTAATAGTCTCTGAGTAAAATCGCGGACAGACAGATAAGACAGACATGGCGAAACTTAAGGGATCCTTGTTTACTACGGAACCCTAAAAAGGTCATTCGCTTTAGTGGTGGAGAGAGAGCAAAGTTTCATATGCGAGAGCTAGTTTTGAGTCCCTTCTAGTTTAATTACATTGTAATGCATGCACGTGAGCTAAAAAAAATCTCAGCACGCGTGAGGCCCCTATAGCCCACGCGATGGCCTCGCCTGACTTCGCCACTGACTTATATTTAGAATTAATACAAAGTTATACTATTAACATAGTTAATCTTGGAATTCAAGATGTCTACCCTAACGCCTAACAGCAAATTGTTTTAAATTGTCGAGGCCGGACACTATGTGATTAACCCCTAGACGTCGGTATTACCAAAGGTTTATAGAGACATTGGTCTTGCTATTACTCGTCTTTACACATCTAGGCAAAGCAAACAAATAAAAGGACTAAGAACTGTTTTGTATTTCGTGTGTGTAGGTGGCTAATGGTGGTGACAGAGAATCGTTGAAGCTGATTCTAAGATCCTATCGTAACTATAAGTATAACCTCTAACAAAATATAGGTACTGCAACTATTTTAAGGGTGAAATTAGACCATAATACTGAACAACTTTTCCCAAGAAACATATTACAAAATACGAAATTTTTTTTTTGGCTTTCCATATACAATCTCAGATTAGCTGATTGGTCAACTGGTATAAATATAAATAAATAAATATCTAGGGACAGATCACTCTAATTAAGCTAGCCTTAAAGTAAGTTTTTTAAACTTGTGTTATGGGATACTAACTCAATGATACTATATTTTATGATAAATACATATATAGATAAACATCCAAGACCCAGGACAATTTGAAAAAGGCCATTTTCCAACTTGCCCTGGCTGGGGATCGAACCTAGAACCTCCGGACACAGATTAATAAATAGTTACTACCTCCGGATTAGCGGTCTCTCGTGTTAACCATTACGCCACGGAGGTCGTCAATGTATATATTTATGTAGGTATGGGAAGCCAAAAAATATGTTTCATTTTTTAATATGTGTTCCTTGAGATAGGTTGTTCAGTATAATGGACTAAATCCATCCTTAAATAGTCTCAGTATATGTTTTCACACCCTGTATAACAAGAATTGCTCGTGTAAAGTAATAAGATGCTTCAACAACCTGTTTACTTGTTTAACTACATACTTACAAAAGAACCTCAGAGTTACGTGAAACAATCGGATACAAGATGACTACCGATCCACCAGAATGGGGAATGGCAAGCGCTGCTTAGCATTCCGCGCACCTCCGGAATTCCGCGCACGAAATAAATCTCGCCTTATTTATCTCCGCAACTAACCTATTGTTTTTCCGCACAATGAACATAAAATATAAGAGTATAGAAGGCTGGTCTGGGAGAAAATAATGTACCAGCTGCCCTCTACCCACGCAGATCTAGGAAATGAGAAAATGATAATCACAATAGGCAATGTGGCTAGGAATTCATCGCTAGTTGAATCTCTTTCCTCCCTTATCGCCCACCATCACGTAAAAAGTGGCCTTTGGTTCTTGCGGCCCTGGGCTGTGTCTGCTTAGAGCCGCAAGACTCAAAATGTTCTGTCTGCCACGTGATATATAGAAGTTTATCCAGGATCAATCCTGGAAGATGGGCATAAAAAAATATGTATTTTGATGCCTATCTTCTAGAATTGGAATTCGGAAGATCAAAAAAAAAAAAAGAAGATTAAGGAAGAGATATGCGGATGACCTTACTTAGATTAAAAAAGAATGTTAGATCACGTCTAGGGATTGCGAGAAGACAGGCAAGATGGAAGCAGAGAGGAGAGGCTTTTGGTCAACTATGTATAAATACTTTTAAACTATCGCGTTGCATTATTATTAAATTAATGCATATGGGAATTAACGCGAAACGTACCTTTTTTTAAAAAAAGGTACGAAAAGGCCATGTCTTGTACCTTAAATTATATGTTGTCTTTTAAATTTTATAATAATTGTAAATATCATTTGGTGCAATAAAGTTTATTGTATTGTAATGTAATGGGACCTTACAGGTACATAACTAATAAAAAAGTGTGTAAATGATGTATCGACGGAGTAATAGGGGAGCAAGGCCCTGGCCGAAAGGTGGCCCGAAGCAGGGGATGAACCAAAATGGAAGAATTACAAGAAGGAACGTGCTTATTCTGTTTTTTCTTTATTTTCCCCGTGGAATATTCCAAATGAATGTATCACGTCTTCGCGGTAACCGTAATGAATTTTTAATATAATCCCGTGGGAATTCCCTCCTGTTTTGCTGAGCATAGTTTGGCAGATTACATTATTTTCCTCTTTTCCCAGAATGGGTTGGAAGGAATAACAATTTTGCTGTAATGTTACAAATATCTCACGTCGTATATAAAATGTCTGTATATTATTGTAATTGGCCGTTACTCGCTCGTAAGAAAACGGAGAGTGTAGTAAAGTTTAAGTAATTGAAGCGGTGGTGGCCTAGGGGTTTAAACACTGGCTGTGCGTCTTCTTCTTCGTCTAAGCGCGTTCCCGGTTGCATCCTCAGCTGTGCTGCTTCGGAGCCCGGGGTGCGCTTTCCCGCTTTTTCTTCTCCAAATATGCATGTCAATGGTCACCCAAGGATGCCAAGGACCTTGCAAAATGGAGGAGAAATAGCCGGAACAGTTTAAATGATTTGACTATAGTTTTACAACCGGCCGCCTGCCTGACGTCAACCCTCTTTGGGAATATATTTGTGCGAAAAGTTTTACAATCAGCCGCCGCCCGATGTTAACTCTCCTTGGGAATGCAATTGTAATACGAGATGTTTGTGCTTAGTCCTTTAGTCGCCTCTTATGACATCCACAGGAAGAAATGGAGTGGTCCTATTCTAACCCGGAACCACACGGGTAACTGGCTGTGCGTCTACCAGGCATTAATTCGATCCTCACTGGGCGCAATTGTACCTCAGTGTTATTATTCTAGTATGGTCAATTTAACTACCATCAAACGCTTCCGGTGAAGAAAAACATCGTAAGGAAACCTGCACACTAGTTGAACGGGCCAGCGAAGTGAGCGAAGTTCTCCGAGTCTACTTAAACAATCCGGCGTTTGTATGTATATTGGTTCGTCGATAACTCGAGTAGTTCTAATCAGAGCTTCATGGAATTTGGTGTACATGTAGCTAATACAATTTCTAAGTTCGGATATGAGCCAAAACTTTCAAGGGGTTGCCGAGATATGGGGTACAGTTCGGGGCGAACTACTAGTCAGTATACAAGTGTGTTAAATGTAGAAGGCAATGGCAAACCATTCCATTATCTGTGCCGAAATTGTTCATTGTGTGCGTTTCTTTCCTAACAATGACAAGGACAAGAAATCAGCTGTGTAATGCATTACAGTTGTGGATGCGACTGGGAACACGCTGAGATGAGAGACAGAAAAGGACAAGAAATCATCTCTGTAATGTCACATAAGACAGTAAGAGTAACATAAAGAACGGAATCTCCTAAGGTATGCGCAATATGTATCCCCGTTTCCTGCCCCCGTACCTCTCCTCCGTTCTTGTTCCGCCGTGCAGTGTGTGTTCACCCGCTCTCGCCCTTCGATAAGGCGAGGACGGGGGAGACCGGGACCATAGGAGAATTCGTTCTGTATTTTAATCTTACTGTCTTCTGTGGTTATTTATAAGATGATAATAGTTCTATATGTAATGCACCAAACCTTTTAAGATTTCCTACATGAACATTTAATAGGACGCAAGGTAATTGTTTCCCTAGAGAATAGACGGCTAAAGTCTGAGCGTTCTACTTGTATCAGATATTGCTTGAGCTGGATCAATAAAACAATTCCACATCGGCAATATTGCGCACTTGAGCTCTAGATTACTTCCATCTAGGCAGCGACTCAACAACGTACTAGACTAGATATAACATACTCGTCTCGTAATCGATACCTTTGATCATTGAATTGTTAATATTACGGGACTTACCGCGATTTATATCATTTTGAGCAAGATATTTTGACGACCCTAATCATGATCGCTGGTAAGTTTTAGGTTCCAAAAGTTAAAAAAAAAAAATCTGCTTCGCCCTACCAGAGTCATACTTTGTGTGGGCGCAGATAGCTAAGATTACGTTTTTGTCCGGAGAGATTTTGTGACTACGCTCTTGGTACGAGTCCGGCAATCTCACCGGCAACAAACATACACACAAACAACCTACGCAGTCTGCTACCACCCTGTATATAGGTACAGGGGCCTATTTTAATCTAATTTAACCTAATTATGAGTTGAACTTAATTCTAATTAAAAGTAGTTACACTAATTATAAGACTTACCGCGTCCACGCAGTCTTCAGGCAGCCTCGCCTGGCCTTCGCGTCGTGTCTGAGGTCCTCCTCAGGGCTGGCGACGGCCTCAGGTCTCTTCATAGACCCAATGTCAGTGGTGCAGAAGAATTGGGTCCCTACAATAACCTAAACCTATGAGCTCATGTACTTGCCCCAAGATGAATACGTATTATTTTAGTATTTATTACACCACTGCCATAACACCATAATTTTCTTATTCTTCTTTCGATACTTCACTATTGTTCACTTACAGTATCACAAACTAACAATTTTCAAAGCGCATGACACGCGGTTCACAATTGTCACACAAATCAATGTTCTTTACGTAATACAAACAATTTCGGCTCCCCGCCGTTCAAATGAATTGGCCACCAACCAATTCCCGACGATTCTCCACGAAACTTTCGATTTTATATAATATCAAAATTACAAACTTAATGCTTCTAAAGCACGCGGATGACACACCCAGTTGCATTTCACAAAGGCAAGTCCATTATAATAGACTCGCCCGCAACTTGACATAAAGACAATGAATATTTTTCTGGTCGGGCAAAGACAATTCGCGCACGGGAAATCGATGAATCGATAATCTTGCCCGTGTTTGTGGAGATCACACGCAGATGGCGCTAGTCTCCTAACAAAGCACTTTTATTCAAAACATCCCCCCGTCCCGGTCTGAGAAGCAGACTGCTAGCTTACTCTACGGGAAGGCGAGAGAGAGAGAGGATACGGCTCTCCGAAGAACCGAACCCTCGACCAACACCTCAGCCACACGCGGAGTTCCGTCTCCGCCAAAAATCAAACGCAAAATGCGCCCTCGGCGCCAAAGTAATGATGGCTCCCTCCCTGGGTGGCTCAGTCCTGTCTGTCCATTTCACTCTTTAATCAAAATACTATAGTAAAACTGACACGGACCAATATCCATTAATGGCAAACAAACAAGATATAATACTAGTCCGACAAGGGCACAAACTAAAATTCTTAATTTTTAAATACAAACAAACAAATCAAAATACTAGCTAATAGTAAAATTGACACGGACTAGTATTTATTAATGGCAAACAAACAAAACATAATACTATCTAATAGTATGATTGAGACGGCCCAATACTTATTAATTACAAACAAACAAAATTATTTTATTTCAAATTTTCTTGGGAAATAATGTTTACCCTACCTTAATAACAAACCAAAAAAAAAACAAACAATATGTGGGCCCGTAATCAGAGCCGTTAACGACTACGCTCTGCTACCAAAAAATTGTGGGCGCAGATAGCTAAGATTACGTTTTTGTCCGGAGAGATTTTGTGACTACGCTCTTGGTACGAGTCCGGCAATCTCACCGGCAACAAACATACACACAAACAACCTACGCAGTCTGCTACCACCCTGTATATAGGTACAGGGGCCTATTTTAATCTAATTTAACCTAATTATGAGTTGAACTTAATTCTAATTAAAAGTAGTTACACTAATTATAAGACTTACCGCGTCCACGCAGTCTTCAGGCAGCCTCGCCTGGCCTTCGCGTCGTGTCTGAGGTCCTCCTCAGGGCTGGCGACGGCCTCAGGTCTCTTCATAGACCCAAGGTCAGTGGTGCAGAAGAATTGGGTCCCTACAATAACCTAAACCCATGAGCTCATGTACTTGCCCCAAGATGAATACGTATTATTTTAGTATTTATTACACCACTGCCATAACACCATAATTTTCTTGTTCTTCTTTCGATACTTCACTATTGTTCACTTACAGTATCACAAACTAACAATTTTCAAAGCGCATGACACGCGGTTCACAATTGTCACACAAATCAATGTTCTTTACGTAATACAAACAATTTCGGCTCCCCGCTGTTCAAATGAATTGGCCACCAACCAATTCCCGACGATTCTCCACGAAACTTTCGATTTTATATAATATCAAAATTACAAACTTAATGCTTCTAAAGCACGCGGATGACACACCCAGTTGCATTTCACAAAGGCAAGTCCATTATAATGGACTCGCCCGCAACTTGACATAAAGACAATGAATATTTTTCTGGTCGGGCAAAGACAATCCGCGCACGGGAAATCGATGAATCGATAATCTTGCCCGTGTTTGTGGAGATCACACGCAGATGGCGCTAGTCTCCTAACAAAGCACTATTATTCAAAACACTTTGATCCTTCATTTTGACAGTCTATTGTAAAACTATCTGGGCCGCTGAACCAACGCAGCTAAAAGGCAAAGCGAAATTACTTTTCAAATGCTTTGTCAATCATCATTTCACGAAATGTCAATCCATGTGTATCGCGTGTTAACGTATACGTGCGTCGCAACAGCGGCACTCTAAAGTTCGAAACCACGTAGGGGACCCACGTGTAACCAACGCGTATCGTGAATTAGGTGAATTAGGGTCCTTCCACATAACCTGCGAGGAAGAACTTCATTGGTAGTGGGAGCGAGGTAATATGCTAGACCGCCACAAAGGGAAGATCTTCCTGCCAGGCATAGTGTTGCAGGGAACCGCGGCTCCGACGGTGTATTGTTGGGGATTGTATATATGGTCAGTTGCAACCAGAACTTCAAGATTGAGATGTAGGATACTACTGGCGCCATCTCGTGGTTTTCTTGTGAATTATGTTATCGTTTTCGTTGTTGTGGTAGTTTCCTCGTAGTGGCATAGAAGTCAGAATATAAGAAAAGTTGGAACTGAGAGAACTATCTTTGAATATTTTTTTTTAATGGAATAGGGCGGCAAACTAACATGCGGGTCACCTGATGGTAAGTGATCACCACTGCCCATTGATAACTGCAACACCAGGGGTGTAACGAGTGCGTAACCGGCCTTTCAGGAAGACGACAGTCATTGTTACAATTAAACTAGTGTGCATGTTTCCTCGCGATGTTTTCCTTCCCCGAAAGCAAGTGGTGGTAGTTATAAGTGTTTGGACATGAGTGCAAACTCAGAGGAACAAGTTGCCCTTAGTGAGGATCAAACTCATGACTCACAGACGATGAGTCAGTGTCTGAACCGCTTGGCCACCACCGCTTCTTTCTTGATATGTCACCATCATCATCCCCACCTATTCCCGGTTGCATCCTCAGCTGTAACGCTTCAGAGCCCGGGGTCCGAACCCTACCCTAGGTGATTGAACGAGGTTACTGATTTTTACACAGAGCAACTGCCGTCTGACCTCTGCTACCCAAAGGGTGACCAGAACCAATCCTAGGATAGGTTTAAACAAACGCTAGATGGTGTTCAGGACCCACAGCTTTGCATTCCTACGGAGGCATGGAATCATCTTTCGTTTCGGTTAATCAGGGGATTCAAGCCTGCAATATTGCAGGCTTGAATCTCCATATACGAACCAGAGTAGAAACAACCTTTCACAAATTATGCTTCCCAGTGGGATTTGAACACACAACCTCAGGATCACAGGGCAAACGCCTTAGCCATTGGACCACGAAGGCAGTCAGTTCTTTCTTGATGTGTCTAGGATACTAAAAGTCGTGGTGTACAACAACTCGCACTGAACAAAGTTCTGTACAGAGATTTGTTGATCTTCCGAACTTGTACTCGCGAAATAAAACAGAATTAACTTTTAAAGTCCACCGGTACGGACGTGCGCATACACTAGAACTTTGTTTTGTTAAAACTTTTAACTTATTCATGTTTTTATTTAGGGACTTGCGTTTTTTTTTTGCTAGCCTATTGTGTCCCATAGTTAGGTTATTGACAATACTCATATAAGTACAATGTAGACATAAAAATAAAATTTATAAGAAATCGAGAAAATAAATAAATTTATAAATATTTAAATTTTAATACATTCCAAGTAAAAATCCGCATGCCGTTCCACTATTTTAAGTTGCAAGGCCCTATCAGGGTTCATGTTGTATCTACTATATTAAGCAAAAACTATGTAGTAAAATGTAATACATGTACAATGTGAAAAGCAATAAAGAAATTGAAATTGATATTGTTGGGCAAATGCCTCCCCTTCAGCCTTCCATATATCTCTGTTAAGATACGTAGTTCCCGAGTCCTTCCTGTAGTTCGTCTGCCCATCGTGTTCTAGGGCGGCCTCTTTTTCATCATCAGCCTGCAGGGACCCATTCCGTGGTTATTTTTATGCTCTGTGGTTTCCGGCAGTGTAGAACAGAATCACTCCAAGTCATCCCGTGGATGTCACAGAAGGCGACTTAGGAAATACAAGCTAAACAAAGCTTGGACATCAGTGAGACCTCTCCAACCCGTCTGGCCAACGTGGAGAGTGTAGGCCAAATCCTCTGACTACTCTGGCCCAGTATGGCTCTGGCAGTACAGTAGTACCTGATGACAACGATTCAATCTCAATTGGTTGAAGATAACTGCTTTAAAATGCGTTCGCAACATTTGACCCGATTAAACATACATACCTACATACATAGCAAGTTAAATAAAATCTTGTAACAAGTTTTCAAGCGTCCACCCCCAATAACTTTTAAACGGATGAACCGATTTTCATCAAACATAGCTAAGAACCATCTCGATAGACAAGGCTTTTGATTGAAAACCGCATCGAAATCAGTCTATTCGTTCAGGACCTAGAATGCCACAGACAGAAACACAGAGACGTCAAAATTATAACACCCCCCTTTTTCGTCAGGGGTTAAAAAGAAGATAAGTATATTCCTATTATTCATATTTCACGGAAATCCAGTTGGCAATCCAGCACAAACTCTGAAGTGTAATCTTCCAGATAGTTAAAAAGAAAACTCATTTGAGTCAAGGGACGTCTTGTAAATGGCCGGCGAATTCATTCCGTCCTTTTTAATTACACCCCAGTTATCATTTTACGACCATCTGGGCTGCTTTCCAATTGTCTAATAGGGTTCTGTTCCTAAGTGCTGAAAAGAACCCTAAAAAGTTTATTTCAAAAATCATCATCATCACCATTTCAGCTGCATAACGTCCACTGCTGGACCTATGTCCAAGCCTCTCCCAAGGATTTCCAAAATGACCGATCTAGAGCGACCTAGTCTAGTTTAAGATCGAATAAGCCGAATGGAGGCATCTCCACTTAACTCCACCGATAAGAGCAAGCTCTTAAATTAAAAGTAGAAAGAAGCCGATCTATGAGACAAACCCTGCAAACTGCTATATGCAGACAAGTTTTTGGTATCTAAGTTAGGCAAAGTTTGGGACTAGCCAAACTGTATGTCACAAGTTGTGATATTACTTCGATAATTTTGGATTGTGCTCATAGACATACTAAGGACGTATTTGTTTATCAAAAGATGAAGCGTTGATCCACGAATTATCATCAGGACTTTTTCTCACTGTCATCTTTTTCTCTCAGTCTCCACTGCAGGAGCACGAACCTCTCTGTACTACCAGAGTCATACTTCAAAGGGTAAAGCAGTCCAAGGATTTGGCCTACACTCACCACGCTGACCAGACGAGTTGGAGAGGTCTCATTGATGTTTATAAGCTTTGTTGAGCTTGTGTTTCTTAAGTCGCCTTCTACGACATCCACGGGATGACTTGGAGTGATCCTATTCTACTCTGCCGGAAACCACACGGCATACGACGATCCACGAATGATTTTTACACTATTAGGAAAATATATTATATTTTTTTAGCAATAAGTAGAATTAAAATAATTTTTGATATT
Source organism: Acrobasis repandana (assembly GCA_963576875.1). NCBI lineage: Eukaryota > Metazoa > Arthropoda > Insecta > Lepidoptera > Pyralidae > Acrobasis > Acrobasis repandana. The sequence goes on along the minus strand of OY756229.1, from coordinate 20,053,813 downwards.
GTAAAAAACAAGTTATGAATCAATAATACTATGTACGATATTATTTTAAATAAAAAAAATTTATATGTTTCAGTTGAAATCATATCGCGGAGGCAGAACTGCCAATAATATAATTATTATTACGTGGGTGTGGGCGTAGGTGTTATTGACAAGAAAGAAGTAAGAATCCTTGGTAATGACGCCCACTTTCATTACTGCAAGCCTTTTTAGGGTTCCGTTGCAAACAAGGAAATATTATAGTTTCATGTCATGCCATGACTGTATGTCTGTCCGCTGTTTTACACATAAATGATTAGTACTGAAAGTTGTAAATTGGCAAGGGTACTCGTATGTATATTCACGCCAACAAAGTGATAAAATCTTGAATAAAATTTTTGTATAATGCATGTAAATTGGAAATCCATTTTGTTTTCTCGACTAACCCATGGTGTAGGGTATCGTTGAATAGGTCTTTCAAAAATATTGTGAGTTTGTACAAACCATTTTCCGATTTAGGGATCCGTTTGTGAAATATTTGGTTTTAAAGTAAAAATTTCGAGCAAAAATTGAGTCGAGTGTCCCCCCAAAAGTTAGCTAAGCGATTGAATTTAGACACGCAAAAATGAACTACGGAATCCTACACTACGCGTGGCTCGACACACACTTGCTTGGATTTTATTTTTAGTATATTTTTTATTTTGCCAACTGAGCAAACATGTTGTGTGGTTAATTACTTTGTAACATAACCTAATGGGTGGTAAAGGTGCTTCACTGCTGAAAAAATGTCTCTCTCATGATCCAAGTACAAAGTATACACTCAGACACACTATCATGTCTTATTCCCTAATAAGTATAACATTTTGTAAGTCAGACAATATTTTTCAAAGTACACATAAGCTCCTTAGACTTGGACCAATTGTATTTCAAATAGGCTACGAAAATAACAGAAATATTTATTAGGTTTATCAAGTAATTATTTAATAAATGAAAATTAGCCATGTGGTTCCCGGCAGAGTAGAATAGGACCAAGTCTTCCCGTGGATGTCGTAGAACGCGACTTAGGAAACACAAGCTAAACAAAGCTTATAAACATCCACCTCTCCAACCCGTCTGGCCAGCGCGGAGAGTGTAGGCCAAATCCTCTGACTACTCTGGATATATATATGGTTTTGGTAGTACAGAGAGGGTCGTGCTCCTGCAGTGGAGATTAAAACACACCTGATGATGATGAACGATGAGAGAGATATGGAAATCATTGGAGGAGGCCTTTGTTTTTGTAATCAGAGGACAAACTGTAGTGGAAACTTGATGTACCGACTAAACCGTACAAACTGAACAGCAATAAATAAAGACTATTTTTTGGGTTCCATACCCAAAGGGTGCAAACGAGACCCTATTCCTGAGACTCCGCTGTCTGTCCATTTGTCACAAGGCTTTTGCTTTGTCTATCTCTTCAACCGTCATAGATAGACACTTGAAATTTTCATTATGTACTAGCTCACCCGGCGAACTTCGTTTCGCCCTTTCCCGTTCCCTTTTCCATAATTTCTCACCGTTTAAACCTTCCCTGGACTTTCATGAATATTTCAAGACCAAAATTATCCAAATCGGTTCAGCCGTTCTCGAGTTTTAAGCAGACTAACGAACAGCAATTCATTTTTATTTATATAGATAGATTACTATGGCCGCTATAACAATAAATACTAATAATAAAATAAAGTCAAAAACTAAAGGGGTCGTCATGCAAGAAACATGTTTTTTTTAAGCATTTTAACTAGATCTTTATAATGGCATTAACTAGATACTTGACATTTTCACCGATCATGTATTACAATGGCTGCTATAACATCAAATACTAAAAATAAAATAAAGTTAAAAAGGGGGTCGTCATACAAGAAACGTGTTTTTACAGCGTTTTAAAACTTGTACGGAGGTACAGAACCCTACATGTAAGAGTCCGACTCGCACTTGCCCGGCAAGGCTCAAAATGCTCTGTATTCCCCGTTAGGGATAAAGACGTGATAGTGTGAATTTATGTAAAAAATCTAACTTAAGTTTGAAAATAAAGAGTAAAAGAAATATTGTTTTAGAAATAGTCACTTATTTATAGCTGTTGTTTATTAGTATATGATTAAGAGGTTACTTGGTTATTACACAGAGTGACTGCCGTCTGACCTCCGTAACCCAAAGGGTACCAGCACCAATCGATAGGTTAACAAATTCTATATTGATGCGGGACTAACATACATATATTTACGTGCCTTCCGAAGCACGCAATCATCTTTCTTTTCGGATAATCAAGTGATACGAGTCTGCAATATCCTAACCAGACTGAAAAAAACTTTTCACAAAGTATGCTTCCCAGTGGGATTTGAACCCACGACCTCCGAATCACAAGGCAAACGCTTTGTCCACTGGACCACGGAGGCAGTTCAGTATATCTTTAAACACCTTTAAATATACACTGTTAGTTGGACTAACATTGTATCTAATAAGTCTACATGTGAAAATCATAAGGTCTATCTTAGAATCTACGAGTATTTTCGGCATAACCATAACTCAGTTACTTAGCCGAAGTACACTCGGAACCCAATTACCCTGTATCCACATCGTGTACACTAACTAAACCGACGCAGTTTAGTTACTGAGTTAGTGCCCATTTCGCTATGCATCTAAGCTTAAACTCTATTAAGTGCATATTCACAATATTAGTCGAAAATAGTATCAAGTTGAATGGTACAAAGTTAATAGGTACAAGTATGTTCGGAAGTGAGTAATTTCGGAAAAATTACCATTTATCCCATTTAAGACGATAAACGGAGTCCATGAGAGAAGAGTACAGAGATTATGAAAGTTTAAAGTGAGAACGTTAAGCTTGAGTTTGCATTTTTGCGAAAAACGGCCACTTTTGGCAAAAATGCAAACTAAAGGTTAACGCGTAACAGCGTAAAAGGTCGCTGCTCGCACCGGCAGCGGTAAGTTCTGACACCGCCAAGTATGCGCCCACTAGCCAAGCGCTACATTACTCTACGCCTTGATTGCTCGGATGCCAATAGACATTTTAACGATTATTTAAAAAATTTGTTGATATAAATATGTATTTGTTATTTGTCTATTTAGTTAATATTAAGCTTGTACCTGACTCACGTGCACGCGTTGGGAAACTGTAAGTGCACGGAGTATTTTTAAAGAATAGAGGCAAATGTAATAAGCCCAAACATGATGGGGTTGTGTCGTTTTATTACAGCCACCTTCCAGCTCCATCATGGTCAACAGCTTCTTGCCATAATAATTGTCATCTGATTTACATTAGTCGACAAAATTTCATATCAATCAGACACAGACGTAACTCAAATTTAACTTGCAAGAACAGGTCAAGCTAAATTAAAGCTTGTAAAAGCAAGTTAAGTTAGAGAAGGACAAAAGATTTTAATAAGTTAGATTTAGTTACTAAATCTAACTTATTAAAGTTCGGTTATGTATTTAGAGTTGATATGATCAAACATCAATTTGTAAATTGACTGTAGTTCAAGCGATTCCGGGTTAATTTGGGCCTTTATTGAGTTACGCGGGGTTGGGGAAACGTTTGCTTCTTGTTATTCAGTGATTACTCTTCAGTTCTTCACACTTCACTCAAACTACAAACACTTAGTTCACAAAATTCAGTACGAGTTTTGTTATTACTTAGACTGTTATCTTTCTAGATAAACAAACATATTAGTTTTGTTCTTTACTTATCAACTTTTCTAAATTTCGTTCGACGCAATCTAGGTTCTGAAGAACAGACTTTCATGAGTTCTTTTGTAGTATGAGATAGCTTGTAGATACACCTCTATTCTTACATGTTGGTCAGGGGAAAAAACCGGTCACGTGCGAGTCGGACTCGTAAATGAAAGGTTCCGTACCTCCGTTCAATGTTTTGAAACGCTGAAAAAAAACCCGTTTCTTGTTTGGCGACCCTCTTTAATTATATTTATTTTTTGTGTAGTTAAAGCGGCTACAGTAATACATAATCAGTAAAAAAAATAAGTGTCTAGCTATTACGGTTCAGGAGTTAGAGCCCTGTGACAGACGGATAGACTGAAGGACAGATGGATAAACATAAACATATTTTTATTTACAACAAATGTGTGTGTGTGTGTGTGTCAATATTATAAGCGTCACACATTTTACCATTTCAGGCATGCAAAAATATTTTATTTTCCTATTTAAACTATAAAGTGCAATTAAATTATTCTAAATTTTATTATGATAAATATATAAGTTTTCATTTAATTTTCTTATTTGTCATTTTTCAAATGCTAAATAACTATTATTATCTGCCAAATACTGCACTGAGTATCTATCAGAAATTTACGTAATCTTAAATAATGTTAAAGGTAACTTATTAAAGTCATCCGGCAACTTGTTATTAGATTTGAATAGCCATCGGATAACAGCTTTCAGAGTATAGGGCTGTTAACGTCCTGGGCAACACTAGTTCATCAGGGTATCTCCTACGGTAAGGAATTATAACCTCACATTTTTAGGGTTCTGTACAAAAAATTAAAAAACGGAACCCTTATAGGATCACTCGTGCGTCTGTCCGTCCGCCCGTCTGTCACAGCCAATTTGCTCCGAATCTACTGGACCAAATCAGGTGAAATTGGCACGATGATGTAATCCTATGACCCAAACACAGATGTGCAAAGTAAAAAAATAGTTTTTTTAAATACGGGTCATTTTCGGGGAACAAATTAGGAAATTAAAAATAAAAGTTTTGCAAACCTTACTGTGTCATATATCAAATAAAAGACCCCGTTATGAGGATCTCAAATATTTTTTTGTTATTATTTTAAAATGAATAGTTTTGATTTTATTCATGAAAGAAGACGAAAATATACCATTCCCCCCACCCCCCCCTCCCTGATCTCCGAAATTACTGAGTCTAAAATTTTGATAGTAAATATAGTTCATTGCTTGTAGATTACAGAAAAACCTATGAGAAGTACGGAACCCTCTTCACGATCACGATCATCACTCTTCTGATAGGCTAGTAATGCTGTTTTCGCGACAGTTATTCTGACAAGCCGCCACAGTGGAGTCTCAGTAAAAGGGTCCCGTTGGCACCCTTTGGGTACGGAACCCTAAAAACAGACAATGCGGCTACGGCTAGCAACTCATGACTATTATTGTACCATTTTTCACCTTCGCGCCCATAATTACGCTAAGAGTGGCCTTTGGCCTTAGGCTCGGTCTAACCCGAAAATATGTAACCTTTTGAAGACTGGGTTGACTGGACGAGATCCCTTCTTGGGATAAGTCCGCCTTTTTACAAGTTATTTCTTTGTCCCTTTGCATATGTACATTTAAATGTAATTTTTGTGCAATAAAGAAATTAAACAAACAAACCCGTTAGGGATAAAGACATAATAGTGTATCTGTATCTGTTCTACCAACTAATAATATAGACGATCTTGATAAGTGGATATTGTAGTTTGCTTATGAAACAAACCGTACACACATTCGTACAAACATAATAACTGGCATAGTATGTTTGCTATAAAACCTTGTCAAACAAAGAAGGTTAGCAGTAATTAAACCGCATGTTTGGCTATACGTCGCGAATTTATTGCGAAACGGGTTTACAAACAACTCTACAAATCTCGCCCTGCGAGTGCAATGATGAAAGATAAATAACTAAGGCTTTTGTATGAAATAACTCTTAAGGGTCTTAACCCCTCAGATGTTGTTTGTTTTCATGTGTGTACGTTGACAACACTGATCTCAGATTTTCCAAACTGCTTAGAGGCATCTGATGTAATTTTTAGACTGCCATCTAATAAATAAATAAATAAATAAATAGAGGCAATCCACACTGATTGAGCTAGCAACTCATCACTATTAATTCTGGTTCTATTTTCTCATTTTCATGTCTATTATTTGCTAAAAGTGGCCGTAGGGTTTTAAGGAAGACTGGACTTGATCTACCCGATTGAAGATGAAGACGTAATAACGTTTCTGTTCCAACATCACTCAATTAGTGAGATTTGTCCTTATCCATTTATTTATTTATTTACTATCACCTTTATGCAATAATCTGTAAATATGATTACACTCCTTACAAGGGTATCTTATATCACAGCAACGCATACAAACACGCTAGTGTTCCATCGAGGAAATTGAATAGACTATCTCGCAGATTGTGTAATCTTTTGCCACACATCGGATATGCGAGTAATAACACGTTTCGTGGATGAGAGGGTACTTTTTTCTGAGGTGTAATCTATACAATGCAAAATATGTATTTGTCGGGATGCCATAAAAATGCCTAGTTACGTATTTAAAGGCTGCAAAAACTACGATGCAAAGCGCAAAAGAATACATTGAACTTCTTGTCATCGGTAAGTAACATATTTGTTAGTTATAATTAAAATACTTAAAGAAGTTTAAAGCAATAATTTTACAACCGAATTCCGTAATGGCAGCCATGTGTTGTGATTGCGCTGTTGCCGCTCCGGGTCATTGAAATATAAGCGAAGCGCACTTCGTCACTCTTCGCAGTTCGATCGATTTTAAATAGATGGTGGTACAGTTCGGTTATATGAAGAAATTTTAAGCAAAATGTTCCGATGGGCTTATCACACACAATACGCATATAAAAACAACATTTATCAAGATTATTCACAAATTACAATATCACAAACGTAAACAAACTCTGGGCGGGAATAAATATGACCATCACAGAACAATATTAATCCCAGCGGAGATGATGATAGACCACAGACTAAATATAGAATTACGTTGTTAAAGTTGTTAAGAGGTCTTTAAATAAGAGGTCTTTGGTAAGATTAGATACGTATAATAATTTTAATTAAATTATTTTATAGATTAAATCCTTTTCAAATAAAATATTTTCGAAGAAATTATATTATTATGAAAAACGGAATGTTTTATCAACTTAGGCTCAGACTATCGTGGAATTATCTTGATCCCTCTTTGTTGGAGGTTTTACAATGAAACACAGTTTATCGTAGGTTTAACGTTTGTTATCGTATTAAACCTAGATTAAGTTAATATGGGACTAAACCATGATTAAGGCCTTTTTTTATAATAAGACTGTAAATGTTTAAATCAAAAATATGTGATGAAAAATTTCACCACGAGTAAGATTCGAAATCACGTCATCACATTTCTGTACTGAGAGTGAACACCATCACTTCAAATCACTCTGACAATTTTCCTCATCACATATTACATACGCATTTAAAGCATTTAAGACGATCCACGGTGTCCCATTCTGCCCCCATTTGAAATAAATTATTTGTAAGGAAACGGAGATATAATTAAAAATTTTGAGCTAGTACAACCTAGATAACCCTTCAAACTATTTTATTAACCACATTTTACAGTTTAAAGTAACAACGTTAAGCTAAAGTTTGCATATTGTTACGAAACTGGGGTTCGAATTTGGAGAGAAACGCCAAACTTCGTATGAGGGATTTATTCACTACGGAACCCTAAGATGACACGTGAATATGGTCTTCCAAACGTCCAAGGTCTAAGTCGCGTAGCAGCTGAGGTCCAGGTATCTCGCCAAGGTAGTCGCAGGTACTTCCACTTGTCGCACTAAGGTAGGTTTCCTTCGCTTCGAAGTGATCGCTTTGATAGCTCGTATTGAACTGCCGTGGCGCACCCAACGTTCCCTATTTATATGCGCCATCGAATAGGTCCACATTAATCTCGAATATTCTACATAGTCGACGAATGTGTTTCGAAGCATCCAGGCGCCGGGTTTGTGTGTGAGTGTAACATGGTTAAGCAACTCTAGACTTTATGACACAAGACATATGGGCCAATTTGGCTTGCACCATTCTATCGTAGTATTCGTTCGCGAATATTGTTCGGGAAGATTCTATCTCGTTCGCGACACTGCCCCCTTCTTAGAGGCGCTCGTCCCGAGCGTCACTATTGCTGCCATGGTAACGTGCCAAACGGTCTATGTGCACCACTTTAAGTGATCCTCTTGGTTGACGTTGGATCCGATAGGTCACGTCGTTCATTCGCGTGATGATCTTATATGGACCTTCCCATCTTGTTTGTAATTTCGGTGACTTTCCTTTCCGGCGAATCGGGTTATGCAGCCAAACTAATGCTCCTTCTTCAAAGCCACTTGTGTTCGCTCTTCGGTCATATCTAGTTTTCATGTTTTCGCTTGCCTGCAACCCGTTTTCGCGAACCAAATCGTACACGTCACTCATTCGCTTTCGAAGATCAGATACGTAGTCTGGCACAGTATGTGGATCTTCTGGTGGCCTTCCTGTCAGTAGATCTACAGGTAATCTAAGTTCTCTACCGAAATTCACCTGAGCTGGGGTTAGCTTCGTGCTTTCGTGTTCCGATGTCCTATAAGCCAGGAGGAAAAGCGGTATGTACTTGTCCCAGTCTTTCTGATGTTTGTCAACCAGTTTCGCTAAATGTCTCTCCAGCGTCTGGTTAAATCTCTCCACCATGCCATCAGACTGAGGGTGATATGGGGTGGTCCTAGTTTTATGCATTCCCAAGAGTTTGCAAACTTCCTGAAAAATTTGCGATTCGAAGTTCCTTCCCTGATCTGAGTGTATTTCTAGTGGCACACCGAACCGACAGATTACTTCTTCAACCAACTTGGAGGCTACTGTTGTAGCTTCTTGGTTAGGTATAGCAAATACTTCTGGCCACTTGCTGAAATAGTCCATGACGACCATGAAGTACTTATTTCCTGATTCAGTTACAGGGAACGGTCCGGCAACGTCAACTGCAATTCTCTCCCAGGGCGCACCAACATTGTAAAGTTGTAGACCACCGCGAGTTCTTGTTGATGGGCCTTTCACGGCTGCGCAAGTTGTACATTTGCGGCACCAATCCTGCACATCTTCCCGACAATTCAACCAGTAAAACCGTTCTCGAATTTTTGTTAACGTTCTCTTGACGCCAAGATGTCCACCTGTTACACCATCATGTATTTCACGGAGAACGTCTTTCACCTTATCCCTGGGAACAACAACCTGTAGATGAAACTCTCTGCCGTTCGGTTTTTTCCATTTACGGTAAAGTATTCCATTCTGCAGGATGAAACTGTCCCATTGAGCCCAATAAGCTTTAGTGATGGGACTCGTAGGCGCAACCTCTGCCCATCTCGGCTTATCTGCACCACGTTCTTTCCATGCGATAATGAGCCTTATATCTTCATCATCCTCTTGAGCTTCTCTGAAGTTCTCATCGTCCCATTGTCCTGTAGGGATCGTCCTTGTGATCTTAACCGTAAGCTCCTTTGTCTCTTGTTTAGCACAATGCTTACAATCTTTCGGGCACGGTCTTCTTGAAAGTGCATCAGCATTTCCATGGGCCTTACCACTACGGTGTTCAGTGACAAAGTCGAATTCTTGAAGTTGTTCAATCCAACGTGCAACTTGGCCTTCTGGATTTTTAAATTGTAACAGCCACTTCAAAGCAGCATGGTCTGTGCGGAGTGTAAACTGTCTACCAATAAGATATTTGTTGAAATGTTGCAGCGTCTTCACAACAGCCAAGAGTTCTCTTCTTGTTACACAATAATTTCTTTCAGGCCTTGACAAAGATTTACTAAAGTATCCAATTACTATTTCGTTGTCACCTTGCTTTTGAGATAGTACCCCTCCGATCGCTGTGTTGCTAGCATCTGTGTCAACGATGAACTGGCCACTAGTCTGCGGGTATCCCAAGATTGGAGTCTTGCAAAGGCATTCTTTGAGTTTAAAAAATGCATTCTCACAGGTAACGTCCCATTTGAAAGGCTGTTTGTCTTCTGTAAGACGATGCAAAGGTTTAGCGATTTCAGAAAATCCCTTTACAAATCGCCTGTAATATGAGCAAAGTCCCATAAATGCTCGCACCTCTGTCTTGTCTTTGGGGGTAGGCCAGTTTTTCACTGCTTCAACTTTATCAGGATCAGTTTGGATGCCCTTACTGGTGATAACATGCCCAAGGTAATTCACTTTGTTTCTGAATAGATTGCATTTCTTTGGATTCAGTTTTAAGTTGGCACACCGTATTTTCATTAAGACTTGCTCCAGATTCCGCAGATGATCTTCAAAATCTCGACCCATGATGATTACGTCGTCCAGATAAACTAGACAAGCGTCTCCTACTAATCCTGCTAGTACACACTCCATAAGTCGTTCAAAAGTAGCGGGTGCGTTGCATAATCCAAAAGGCATAACATTGAACTGCCATAACCCTTTTCCTGTCGAAAACGCTGTCTTTTCTTTGTCTTTTGAATGTATTTCTACCTGCCAGTAACCAGATTTCAAGTCTAGGGTGGAAAACCATTGCATTCCACTAAGGGTATCCAAGGTGTCATCAATTCTTGGTAATGGGTAGCTATCCTTCTTTGTGACGTCGTTCAGTCGTCTATAGTCGACACAAAACCGTGTGCTGCCATCTTTCTTCTTAACTAAAACAACCGGGGAGCACCATGGACTTGCAGATGGTTCAATGATCTTATTTCTTTTCATGTCCTCCAGCAGATCTTGCACTTCATTTTCCTTAGCATATGGAATTCTTCTTGCTCGCTGACGTATAGGTCTTTCGCTTCCAGTATCGATTCTGTGCTGAACTAGCGAAGTTCCTCCTAGATCACCTTCTTTGGAAGAGAAAATATCAGCAAAATTCAGCAGCAACTTCTTTGCTTTCAAGCTCTGCGAGTAAGTAAGGTTACTTTTACAATCTTTTAGAAGTTCGGCAATAATAGAACCACTTGTGTGTTTAGATGTGTCTGAGCTTGGTGTTGATTGACACTTTTTCATCCAGACAACTTCCTCACATTTTCCAACAACATCTCCTTCATTCAGAATGATTTCGTGGTCCTCTATGTTAACTATTCTAATGACTGCTGTATTTTTTCCACTGACTAAAGTCCTTGCTGTCAGGAATCTGCGATTCATTATCTTGTTCGTTATATCTTCGATAAGAACGCATCTAGTTGGCTTGCGTGTTTTAGTTGATGGCAGTTTTACCATTATTTGCGCTTGTGTTCGACCAGGTATGACGATTTTATTTAGACAAGTTACTTTTCCGGTAGTGGCTCCAAGGATAAACATTTCTTCGTTACCACACTTAAAAACTCCATTGGTGACATCGATTTTACAATTATATTTCTTCATAAAATCTAAGCCCAATATGCATTCATCCATAATCTCAGCCACAATGACATCATGGGTGTATGGTGACTCTCCCACATATATCGTCACCTTAATTTCTCCTAGGACAGGTATTGGCTGGCCAGAGGCAGAGAGAAGCCGACAGTTGAGGTTCTTTCGTTTCATCGCAGCCTTTACCAGGTGCGGGCTGATTATTGTTCTGGAGGCTCCTGTGTCTATGGTCAATTTGCAGTCTGTCCTATTCACTTTACCGCATATCGCCAAACTGCTCCTATTGCTCACTTGCGAGATGACAATTGCTGGGGCTTCCTGTGCGCCAGCCAGTACCCGCCCCTTAGTCCTGGCTGTTACTCGTTTCCCTGATTTTTCGCGGGAAAGGAGGACTCCTGCCTTTTTGTTATTTCATCAAGCTCTTCTCGTAACTTGGTTAATTCATGCTTTTCTGGACAGGAGAGTCGCAAATGTCCTTTTTCACCACATCTGTAGCAAATAGGTGCTGAGCTACTGGTCTTCTTTTGCAGGTTCTTGATTGCCTTTACCTCTTCTGTGACTTCTCGCAACTTATGTACGCGCATGTCCTGTCTTAAAGCTTCGTACTCTAGAGCATGTTCCAAGGCATCTTTAAGTGAGGCATGATGATGGATTCCCACTGCAGCCCTTACCTCCGCATCTCTTATTCCAGCAATAAAAGCTTGAAGGATATTGGTGTCTACCATTTTAGAGTCAGCAGAAGAGAAGGCTTTGCGCACTAGTTTTTCTATTTCCAGTGCCCACTGTTGAAGTCCTTCTCCTGGGCGCTGCACTCTGTCACGTAGCTGGGCTCGAAAGGCGTGTTCGAGATGACGTTCTCCATACCTGGCTTCCAGTGCCTCCATTAATTGTTTAAAGGTGCTGCCAGAGCTAGGCAGTGCCTCCAGGACCGATAGGGCTGAGCCTTTCAAAGCAATTGTAAGGGCTGTATGGCTCTGTTCATCGGTCCAGCCGCTTGCACTAGCGACGGTCTGGAATTGCTGTTTGTATGCGGCCCAGGATGTTGTACCGTCATAAGATGGCACTTTCACTTTTAGTCCCTTATTTTCACCTCCAGATGCGCTTGGAACTCCCACTGTTTCGAGACGCAATACTTTCTTCTGTAGTCCAGAGAAATTAGTCTCCAAATCCGATACTTTGGTTTCCACAACGTCTACATCCTGACGGATCCGCTCCACTGATTTGTTTAGCTTGCTGACTGCCCCAAAAACTATTTGCTGGTCCTCACTCAAGCGTGCAAATCGTAAATTTTGTGCCTCTTCTATACGTTGAAATCGTGCATCTTGTTTTTCTTCTATGCGTTGCAGTCGAGTATTTTGTGCCTCTTCTATATTTTGAAGTCGTTTTGTACTTGCATTTTGTGCCTCGTGTAATTTATTTTGATTTTCACTTATGCCTTGTAACATCTGCATTAAGGTGTTTAAATCCACTGATGCCTCTAATGCACGTGGTACTGTTTGTTGGGCGTGTCCAGTGGGCGTGGTCTGGCCGAGGTGGGCGGGGCCAGTGGGCGGAGCTTGACGTCCGGCGGGCGTGGCTTGAGGTCCGGTGGGCGTGGCTAGAGGTCCGGTGGGCGTGGCTTGACGTCCGGTAGGCGGAGCTTGATGATCGGTGGGCGTGGCTTGGGGTCCGGTGGGCGTGGCTTGAGGTCCGGTGGGCGTGGCTTGACGTCCGGTGGGCGGAGCTTGATGATCAGTGGGCGTGGCTTGGGGTCCGGTGGGCGTGGCTTGACGTCCGGTGGGCGGGGCCTGATGATCGGTGGGCGTGGCCTCAGGGTCAGTGGGCGTGGCTTGAGGTTCAGTAGGCGTGGCCTGAGCCACGCCCCCTTGAGCCTCCATGGCACGCTGGGCCCTGGTCCTGACACCTTCCCTGGTGGTATCCTCTTCTTCCCTCGGGAAAACTGGCATCTCCAAATCCACTTCCGACACCAAATGTTACGAAACTGGGGTTCGAATTTGGAGAGAAACGCCAAACTTCGTATGAGGGATTTATTCACTACGGAACCCTAATATGACACGTGAATATGGTCTTCCAAACGTCCAAGGTCCAAGTCGCGTAGCAGCTGAGGTCCAGGTATCTCGCCAAGGTAGTCGCAGGTACTTCCACTTGTCGCACTAAGGTAGGTTTCCTTCGCTTCGAAGTGATCGCTTTGATAGCTCGTATTGAACTGCCGTGGCGCACCCAACGTTCCCTATTTATATGCGCCATCGAATAGGTCCACATTAATCTCGAATATTCTACATAGTCGACGAATGTGTTTCGAAGCATCCAGGCGCCGGGTTTGTGTGTGAGTGTAACATGGTTAAGCAACTCTAGACTTTATGACACAAGACATATGGGCCAATTTGGCTTGCACCATTCTATCGTAGTATTCGTTCGCGAATATTGTTCGGGAAGATTCTATCTCGTTCGCGACAATATTTTCCAAAAGTGGCCGTTTTTCACAAAAATGTAAACCAAAGCTTAACTTTCTCACTTTAAACTGTAAACAGTAGTTTATAAAATAGTTTGAAGGGTTATCTAGGTTTTACTAGTTTAAAATTTTAAATGACATCTCCGTTTCCTTACAAATAATTAATTTCAAATGGGGGCAGCACTGGACTCGGTGTATCGTCTTAATATCGTTCCGAGCATTGTAATGTTGTATGATCCATAATTGATTTAAATGTTGTAAATTATTTGATAACAATTTCACCGCACAAAGTATTTACCACGACACCCGTCAATACCGTGTCGTCACAATGGGAATTAATTCCGCTCCCCGCGCCCTTTGTGCAGAATTAAATAAAAACGCGTTATTTGCATGTCTTTCAGAATTTCCGCCATGGAAGGAAAGATTAATACATTGTAAATAATATATGCGTGGGTTTTATTGCTCTTATTTAATAAAGGACATTTAATAAATGAAATCCTAAATCAAAAACCGGCCGAGTGCGTGTAGAGTTTAACGACTATACTCGTACACTTCTAATAAGCTGGTCGAATAAATCTTTAATTTTTGTTTTGTATCTCTGATAGTTTTCCTTTTATTTTCATTATATACAGGCTGACTTTTTAACAAGTCCAGTACAAAACTAAAATAAAAATTCGCTTTTCCATACAAATCTGCGCTCAGCCAAACGGATTTTGTATGGAAAGACGAAAATTTTTTATTGATTTTTAATATTTTTTTTTATAGAAAGTAGTTCAGTATCATGGACCGCACTTGCTCCAAAAATTTGGGTGGTGTTTATAAAGTCACCCTGTCTACTACTGCCGTAATCTTTTTCACGTGTCCACAACCGTTTAGCTGACAGAGGGGGACACTTGATTCTAACAAAAAATTGCAAACAAATTACAAACGAATCCGATATTTTTGAAAAACCTATTCAGCGTACAGGTTACTACGTGTTGGCGCAGATAGCTAAGATTACGTTCTGATACCAAAGATGTTACTAACTACGCTCTTGGTACGAGTCCGGCAATCCCACCGGCAACAATCAAACACACAAACAAACCTACGCAGTCTACTACCACCCTGGATAAGGTCCAGGGAACCTCCTAACCTAATTATGAGTTTAACTTAATTCTAATTAAAAGTAATTACACTAGTTACAAAACTTACCGCGTTCATGCAGTCTTCAGGCAGCCTCGCCTTGCCTTCGCGTCGAGTCCGAGGTCCTCCTCAGGGCTGACGACGGCCTTAGGTCCCACCATGGGTCCCAAGTCAGTGGTGACGAAAATAGTCCCTAAGCTAACCTAACCATGAGCTCATGTATGTCGCCCCAAACGAATACGTCGTATTTATAACACCACTTCAACACAGCACAACAAGTTTCGTTTATAGTTAATTTTATTCACATAACAAATACTTCCGTTCCACACGGGAAATAGGTAAAACGAACAATTTATAGTGACGCCATGTCACGCGTTTTACATTTGACACAAATCACTGTTCTTTATGTAATACAAACACTTTCGGCTTCACGCCGTTCCAAAAAAATTGGGCACAAATCAATTAGCGACAATTCTCCACGAAATATTCGCAATATATATCAAATACCAAATAATGCCGGCCACCGGCTATTATCGCGACGGGAGAACGCAAGTCATTCCCAACGTCAGTCGAGACTTTGACGCAAAGACAATGATTATTTTTCTGGCCGGGCAAAGACAATCCGCGCAGGGCGGGGCACAGCCGGAATATCGATGAATCGATAATCTTGCCCGTGTTTGTGGAGATCACACGCAGATGGCGCTAGTCTCCTAACAAAGCACTTTTATTCAAAACACTACGGAACCCTAAAAAGAGTTTTATATGAGCTTAACAGTTGTTGTTTCAATCTGGTTTGGAAGAAAAGAAATAATTTACAATGTACCAGCTGCTTATTTTCCCGCGCTGATCATTAAAGCCGATCGATAGTATGGGCGAATCCGCGAATCATGTTAATATGAGATATGGCCCATAAGGGATAAAGAGTGATATTGTATGTATAAATACTTTTTTATTGTTCGAAACGTTAAAAGTTTGTATCCAAGTTTTCAAAACAAATAATAAATAGATAATTCATACTATGTATAACATAATTAATGTAAACGTGTAGAAAATAACATCTTATCTATACTAATATTATAAAGCGGAAGAGTTTGTTTGTTTGTTTGTTTGTTTAAACGCGCTAATATCAGGAACTAATGGTCCGATTTGAAAAATTCTTTTTTTGTTGGGTAGTCCATTTATAGAGGAAGGCTTTAGGCTACATAACATTACGTTCCGACAACCACGCGAACGAAGTCGCGGGTACAGCTTGTTTTTTTAATAAAAGCTTTTAAAAAAAATTGACTTATTTATTTCTTATTTGCTGAAATTTATATAACGAAAATTAAAAGATGAGTGTTCGCATTTATTCCCATGAGCCTAAGATTTGTGATTTCTTTAATTCTACTTATTTCCATAGTGCTATAACAAATATAACTTTAAAATTGTAACTGCTTTTCCATGAGCACATACTCGTACCGCGGAAAAGCAGTTACAATTTTAAAGTACTAAAAATATTTCACTGAGTAAACACAGGTCGTGTTTTGTATTGCACATCGATTTTCCTAACATATTCGAAGTGTTTTGTTTTTTTCAAGTTTGTTTTAACGATATTCAGTACTGAAAAACGGGGCTTGGAATTTCGTGTTTTATATTTTTCAGTCATTTTATGGCGGTTGCTTTTCAAACTCGTGTTGAGGTGTCATAGTCGATGCTTAGCATCGACTATTTTTTATTTACGTAAAGTACGAGTAGGTATACGAGGTACTTTTTTTACTAAATTATATTAATATATAGCATACGGGAATAAACGTGAAACGTACCTTTTTATTTATTTTTGCTAACCGAACGTGGTCTCAGCCTGACTCTACGCCAGGCTGAGACCAGTTCAGTGCAACTCGGACGAAACGTCAGGAAAACTTAATAAAAAAGTTATGTTTCGCCCTAATTTCCGTATGCATTAATTTAGTAATAAAATAAATAAAATAATAATAAAATCAATTTATTTCAGGTTACTATGACCCATATTTAAAATTTTTACATGTCGGTCGCTGTTACAGCAATGATGCAACGCGATAGTTTAAAAGTAGTTAACTTTTTGTAACTTACTTTTTCGTATTGCACGCCTCATAAGCGAAGCGCATGAGGTAGTGCTCTACTCTCGCCTTACAAAAATCAAGTGATTTTTTTAACTAAATGTGTCTCTATTTATTTTCTATCGCACTTGTACAATAATATTTACACATAAATGTCAAGGAAAAACACTAGTTTCAACACTTATGACATTTTTAAAAGACATCTTGCCTTTTAAATAAATAAAAACAATGTTTAATAAAATCATTTTGTGGACGTCCGTGTGTCGGTATGTATGGAAACTGGCGTGGTCACGATAACTCCCGAAAAACTTATCTGATGAAGTCCATTTTTTTTATACGCTTCAGTATTATCCAAAACTAAGTCCTTTCGAAGATCACGGTCTAATTCAATGTAGTTTAATCGTAATTATTATTATAAAAATACAGGTGACATATTAAAAATAATTTTGGATGTGAGGTTTGTTGAAAGAGTTAATACCTATGAATGATGAGTACGAATGTGTAACTGGCAAGTGAGAAAAGAAGTAAAAAGAAATTTGAATAAAGAATGTTGTGATTTTGTTTGTTTTATTAAATAAGAAAGACGAATAAATGTAAAAGAAGCGATAAGTTAGTTAATATTTTATTTAATTAGCATTAACTAATAGAAAATGAAAAGAACAATCAGTGGTAACACTTTTCTTGACATTCGTGACGTAGTCTTGTGTCTTTTTCTTGTTTTTGCTTAGTTTTTTTGAGATTTCTCAAAATCTACCGGTCCGAATCGGTTTAAATTTACAGGAAATCTGAGTTGTATAGAACTCTTTGGAAAGCTACTTGTTTGGTTCCGATCGGTTTAGTTGTTCAAGAGTTATAAGCGGATCACATATACACCCACACACACATACGGATAGGGTGCATGACACTTGCTCGTGAGTGGTCAGGGAAGATTCCTGAGACCTATAAACGTCGAGATCTGATAAAAACTCGACTTTTCAAAAACGGGGTGAAACTAATAACGGCCCGAATTTTGAAAATTTTCAATTTTCTCAGCGGGAAGTTAAAAATAAAAGTTAAAAATAATCTCCAGTAGTGCGTTAAAGCCGACACATACTTTTCTTCGTTTTAAGTTAGCAACAAAACAATCAAAATCAATTTAATTGTGAAAAATGAGATTATGAGGCGTGCACTTTTGGATTTTCCAAACTATTTAATTTTCCTCGTATATGTATCTGCAAAAATATTAAACATAACCATTTTTCAAGTTTGAAAAAAATGTTTCAAATTTATTTAGTAAAAGACATATTTACTTTCCGCTTTATTCATAAAAAGCAACACTCTTTAAATCAGTTAATACATAAAATACTACTGAATTAAGGAGTATTGTTTTTTTTCTGTCAACTCAATAAAAAAGTATGCTTCATTTGGCAGCATACTCACTAAGTATGCTATACTATACATGACAGATTTTTGGAGAAAGATTTTAAGATATGAGGCAAAACAAGTAAGCTTACTAAATCAGTTCATAAGACTGTAATATCTACGAAAAATTTAAATGTAACTAAAAAAAAAGCACAATCAAATCATTGAAGAAATTATATTGACTCCTTGAAACAAAGAGTTATTATCTAAAACTAGAGAAGACAGCATATATCACTGTTTTGTGTCGTTCAATAGGGATGATGACTGGGACAGAAAAGTATTATTTTAATTAGTCCGTTAGTTAACTTATCCAAAAATTATGTACCAATATTTTTCAGTTTATCAAAAATGTTAAAATTCACAAAAATACAGAGTATCTAAGTTCCAAGGTGGGGGCTTGTGACGTCATCGATGTGTAAAAACCGTACGAAAGCGAGACGTCATGCGAAATTTGAATGCGCGTTATTTTCGTCATTTATTATTCCTCAGCAATATGTGTACAATATTTTTTAATAATCTAACCGATGGGCCAAAAGTAATTTTTCAGTCATCATGCCTATTGTAGCTATCTCCATAAATTGCACTTGCTTGCTAGCTCTTATACACTTAGTACTTTCGACGGTGTATAGGTAGGCAAAAACCTACGAAGACATGGTAAACATAATAAAAAAATCCTTGGTGTGTGTTAAAATACTGTAAGAATAATTAATTCACAGAACACGAAACTATAAAGAAATAACTTTCCATCGGTAAGTTTTGTAACCAGATTTCATTGTTTGAAAACTTTTACTTTCTTTTTCACGCCGCCATTCATTTAAAAATAAAATAGGGACAATGTTTGAGATAACTAGTCTATATATTCTATGTAAATGCTTTAAAATAAATTAATTATTGATATTTTTTCAAAACAAAAAAACCGACTTCAATACCACAAAAGCTAAATATTCAAACAATTGTATACTTATACGACATATTTTTTCTAGTTATTTTCGTTTCTAATAAAATTTCAATAGGACCACCTGGAAAGTATACCCTTCAAATAAAAAGAATTCTCCAAATCGGTCCATGTATCTGAGTAATCAGTGAACATACATTAAAAATATTCCCTCCCTATAACCTCCTCCTTTTTTTAAGTCGGTTAAAAATAACAAATATACCTTTAACATAGTTACACGTTTCTACGTTGCTTCAAAAGAAAAAAAGATTCTCTTTGAGGGCCCCCCAACTGACAATATTTCTTGAACTAACCAAACGTAATTCTCGACACAATAGCGAAGTGATTTATATCCGCACATAGAGGCCGAATGGCATCTAAATGAATACGCCAAACGGCCCCCTCTCGCCATTTCACTGCTTTTTCACTATTTTTACTATTCTAGTAATCCCATCGTGATGTATGTCAGGCTTAGCGCGAACTGAATACAGGGATAGACAACTATTTGCAATTTGAAAGTAAAAAAGATATATTCATTCCTTAGTGTCTAAACTCACCATGCCGAAGTTCAGCGGCTGAAGTTCCGCTCAAGCGTATTTGGTGGGGATGGCACACCATATCTAGCTAAACTTTAGCCGCTGAACTTAGGTCGAAACGCCGTGCGGGCAGTGATGTACCGTTATGAGAATTTTATCTGCGACATTCAGAGAATATTCTCGAATTCTATCTGCGTCTTCCCGAGAATTTAAAATGATGTAATTTTGTAACATTAAAGCATGAAAGTAACACGGAGCGCACACGTCCGTTCACAACACAACACTTTATATAAATCGAACGCCGCCCACCAGTTTTGCCAGTACGTTACAACGCTAATTAGTTCTATGACTCCCGCATTCAAAATGGATCTCCCGTTCCGCTTGACAAGCCGTCACGCGGAACTTCAGCCGCAATTCAGCCGCGTATGGTGTGTTGCTGCTTATATAAAATACATTTAATAAGTTTTCGCCGAAGTTCCGCCAGTCTGAAGTTCCGATGCAGCCAAATAAATGCGTCGGAAATTTGGCATGATGTGTTGCTAGTATTGCAAATAAGAGTAACAGGCATGCTTTTGCCGAAATTCAGCCGCGGAACTTCGGCATGGTGTTTTTAGACACCAAGACTGACTATTTTAACTCATATGATTCTGCACAACTTGCATATAAAATATTTAGCAAAATACAAAAAAAAAATGCACTCTCATACATGTTAACCCATCAGCTGATCCGAGTTCCTATGGGAAGCAAAAGTAAAATGAGAGCAGTCCGATAAAGTGATTTGAGTATATGAGGCTTGAAATTACGTCAAACGGACGCCCACGATGGGTTGGTTGGATTCAGTCCGTTTCTATCACAAACCCTATGTGTGATAGAGATAGCTGTAACCGTCGCGGGTCACGAGTCTCTGTCGCGCGTAGCGTTTGTGAAAGAGACGGACTGAACCCGTCGCGGGTCTCCGCACGCGATAATCCCACTGCACCCTGCACCGTCGAGGAGCGCGGGACGGCAGATTTCAACATTGTTTGCAAGTATATCAGTTTGTATACAAAACGCGCCAAGTTCCCACCGAAAATACGTCAACGCGCGGGAGCGCGTCCCGCGCGCTGATACAGTCTGCTCCGCAGTACCGCCCGTGTTTTTATGTATAAAGTACAAAGAAAAAAGAACTCTACGGCACTCATTCAAGATGCTTTTTTGATTGAGATCGATATCCATTCTCATCTCTCATCCAGACTGAAGTGAATATTTGGCGCGAGGCCGTCGAGGCAGATCTACGCCTCCGTCGCCGCGCGCGGAATCTGCCTATCCGTGCACCGCGGCGGGGCGCGTTTCCAGTGACGGAATCGCCTAACCCAGTTCAAGCCTAAGAGTTTTATTTCTGCCTTGTTAGTAGGTAAACCTAAAACTATCAATCAATCCTGATCCAAATTTCGAGCCTTCTACCTTAAATAAGAGCCATATAAAGATCCTACTACATTCACGTAGGTATTTATTCAGCAAACCGCGCTGATCCGTTAAGACGACGCAAAATCGGCGCCGTGCAAAGCCGACATATTGCTTAGAGTATTAGGGTTCCTTGAACTAGTCATTGAACCATTTTACAAACTTGTTAGTTATTATCATATCTTTATCCCTAACGGGGTAAACAGAGCCCAGGGCTGTAACAAAAGCAATTATTAGCGTGATGGTGGGCGTTAAGATTGAAAAACGGAATGAAAATAGTGATGGGTTGCTAGCCGCATCGCCTATTAACATAATTCAGATCTCGCTCATTCCCTCGATCTGCGCGAGAAAAGAAACAGCTGGTACATTCTAAGTTTTTCTTTCCTCCTCGACCAGCATGGAAGAGCTAAGCTAAGGTCATTAATACAAACAACTGTAACTGTAAGGGTCAGTTCACACCGAGACGCGACGCGACGTAGCGCGCACTTTGGAAGAAATTAGACCTTGTTTACTAGGCAAAAACATACTTATATCAGCGACAGCTTTGCCGCGCTACGTACCGCTGCATAAGGAGGCACAGCGTCTCAGCACACAGTCTCTTACTCTTTTTGTCTAGTAAACAAGTCCCATATTTCTTTCACGTGCGCGCTACGTCGAGTCGCGTCGCATCTCGGTGTGAACTGACCCTTAGTCTTAACCCAAATAAAGAATAGAAACAAAAATAAAAATTGAATTACTTTGATGAGAATGAAATGTGATCAGAACTTTATGAAAGGTAATAGGAAAACACGTCTACTTTCCTAGAAAATATCTTGAAGTGTTCACAAAAATACTAGATTGTTGCCGAAAATACCTACATACTTACTTGTTGTAATGATTGTTTATGTTTAAGTCAATTCGAAGAACTTTGGTCATTTAACTTCCTATGTTCAACAAAGATTCATAAAAATTGAGAAAAAATAAAATCGTTAATTAAAATAAAGATACGGAACACTTCTGTAAAATGCAAATCACGCTTAACATATTTTATTTCTGCTTTTGTGTTTAAGCCGGCGCAAAAAAGATTCCGCGGCGTTGTTATTGAAGTACCTCGAATTGCGAGAATAAAATAAGAAAATAAAGTACCAATAGATATTTAGAATTATATGTCTCATTTGGGATTATCTTAAGGTAAATACCAAGCATAAGTAGCGCCCTTATTTGAAATAAATTGTTAACTCGTAAATATGGCTAAAATTTCCATATATTTTTCAATGTTAATATATATTATATTATGATAATGTAAGGCACTGGATAGCCCTTTAACCCTTCAAACTATTTTATGAACTACTGTTTACAGTGAGAACGTTTAACTTTTCTTTGCATTTTTGCCAAAAGTGGCCGTTCTCTCTCTATCTGGGACCGCGCTGAGATAAGAAAACTGAGATTGGAAAAATACAATCAATCTGCATCCCAGCTTAACATTTTGATAATTACGTATCGTATATGATAAAATTATAAACGAAATGTTGCATACAACAAAATTATAAGTAAATATTATAATAATACTAATATATAATAATACTAACTTTAAAAATATGACTTACGGTCATGTAAAATTTCATAATTGGTTATTCAACGAAATATTTTTTTAAACCTTGTGTTTTTTTCGGGTTCCGTACCCAAAGGGTGCAAACGGGACTCCATTACTGAGACTCCGCTGTCTGTCCGTCTGTCACAGGGCTCTATCTCTTAAACTGTAATAGCTAGACACTTGAAATTTTCACCGATTATGTATTACTGTAGCCGCTATAACAAAAAATTCTGAAAATAAAAAAAAGTTAAAAATTAAAGGGGTCACCATACAAAAAACGTGTTTTTTCAGCGTTTTTAACTAGATCTTTATAATGGCATTAACTAGATACTTGAATTTTTCACAGATTATGTATTACTATAGCCGCCATAACAACAAAAAAAAAAATAAAAAAAAAAAAAAATTAAAGGGGTCGTCATACAAAAAACGTGTTAAAAAAACACGT
Source organism: Acrobasis repandana (assembly GCA_963576875.1). Taxonomy (NCBI): domain Eukaryota; kingdom Metazoa; phylum Arthropoda; class Insecta; order Lepidoptera; family Pyralidae; genus Acrobasis; species Acrobasis repandana. Next base: position 20,030,703 of record OY756229.1, on the reverse strand, counting down.
TTTTTGTATGACGACCCCTTTAATTTTTTATTTTTTTTTATTTTTAGTATTTGTTGTTATGGCGGCTATAGTAATACATAATCTGTGAAAACTTCAAGTATCTAGTTAATGCCATTATAAAGATCTAGCGTTTTAAAACATTGTACGGAGATACGGAACCTTTCATGTACGAGTCCGACTCGCACTTGCCCGTTTATTTAAAATACAAATTTCAAACACAATTACGATAGTTCGTATATTACCTTAACGAAATTATACAGCCAATGTTACAATCAATAAAATTAGAACCAATTTTATATAATATTATTTAGGAAAATAGTCCAAATATTCAATAAGCCCGTCTAGCCACGCGACGTGAAACTTTCAATGAACACAAACTAAAACAATTCGCAATAAACAAGTTTCTATTCAGAACTAAAATAAATTGAACAGCTGACAGGCCTCTTCAATTACGAAATCCGATAGCTAAGCGTGAACACACAAATTAGAAATAGTATAGCTACACACAGGGCTGAGTAAGTTTAAAAAGAAGCTTAAATTTCTACCGTCTTATTATAAAAGCGAATTAAAATACAATAGATAATATCAAATATAAAAAAGTACTTACGCGTTTTATCTTTTATTTATTTAAGTACACTTGGAAAATTAACAAACATACACATAAAAAAATAAGGAAAACATAGTACTTAGGTGCTACTTATTTCTAAAGAAATTTCTTCCAGTAGACCCGCGAGAGGTAATGGGAAAAAAGAGGTAATTGGCGTGTACCTACAATACAAAAATAAATAAATAAATAGACAAGATACATACCTACATAAACATACATAAATATACTTACATAAATACATAAATAAATATATATTCATAAAGCATTATATAATAAATACATATATTAATATTTCTAAATATATTAGGATGATAAATACAGATAGTGATCTTTTACTCGTTTCTTGAACGTTGTTATGGTTTTACTGACTAACCTACTTACAATTTTGAGTATGTGTTGAAATATTACCTAATTACTTTTCCCAGACATTGCCAAAAAGCTAAAAATACTCGTAAACTCAAAAAGTCATTCTTATTTACCACAAGAAATGTTGAAAACCATTGTGGTGCCCATTGTGAAAAATAGAACTGGTGACGTTTCGGATAAGAAAAATTATCGTCCAATCTCACTGGCAACGACTATTGCTAAAGTGCTGGACAGTGTGCTTAATTCTTACCTGGAAAAAATAGCCAATCTACATGAGGCACAGTTTGGGTTTCGGTTTGGACTATCTACCGAGAGTGCAATTGTAAGTCTAAAACACACTGTCCAATACTATACTAATCGTGGGACACCGGTGTATGGCTGTTTCTTAGACCTATCTACGGCGTTTGATTTGGTGTCTTACAATATATTATGGAAGATGCTGGAGGACAGGGGTTTACCGTTTGAGTTGTTAAATATATTCAAGTTCTGGTATGCCAACCAGACCAATTGTGTAAAATGGGCGGACTCTTTCTCAGAAGAATATATGTTGGAGAGTGGAGTTAGACAGGGAGGCTTGACGTCTCCTACACTCTTTAACATATATATAAATGACCTCATTGTCAAGCTAAGTGGTATGCGTGTCGGATGCCGGATTGACGGAGTTAGCATCAACAATATAAATTATGCTGACGACTGTGTGCTTCTCTGTCCGACTGCTGGGGGTCTAAACGAAATGTTAAGGGTTTGTGAGACCTATGCTGCTGAGCACGGGCTCATATATAATGTAAAAAAGACAGAATACATGGTATTTAGGGCCGCTGGTAAAAGTCCCGATACAGGTATTAACATTACCCTGAACGGCGTGAACATTCAACGTGTATCAAAATTTAAATATCTGGGACATATAATTACCGACGACCTTAAAGACGATGCTGACATAGATAGGGAACGTAGGGCTCTTGCGATTAGAGGTAATATGCTGGCTCGCAGATTCTATCGTTGTAGTAAAGAGGTAAAGGTGACCCTTTTTAAAGCGTATTGCCAAAGCATTTACACGGGGAATCTGTGGGTCAGCTACACCAAGAAGTCGCTGGACACCCTGCGAGTCCAATATAATGATGTGTTCAGGATGTTGTTGGGATTGCCTCGTTTCTGTAGTGCATCGGCGATGTTTGCTGAGTATCAAGTTGACGGCTTTGCAGCCATTATTCGCAAAAAAACGACGTCGCTGATATTTAGAACGCGTGGCAGTCCTAACAGCATCCTGCAGACCCTGGCAGACAGATACACGTCCCCGCTTTGGGCTTGCCTTGTGAGAAGGGTAATTTTAAAATCCCACACTATAATGTAAGTAAAATAATAATTTTATAACTTTTAATTTAATTTAATTATAATTTTACTTTGATTTTATTTTTATTTTGATTTTATTTTGATTTCATTTTGATTTTATTTTGAAATTATTGTATTTTATTTTATTGTATTTTAATTGAATTTTATTTTGAGTTTTAATTTATGGATCTCGTTATCTGAAATAAACATTTATTATTATTATTATTATTAAAAAGACGATGGTAGGTTTTGAGTTCTATTCCCAGGCAGAGCAAGTCGAACAATGGCTTTTCCAAATTATCTTGGGTTTTGGGTGTTTATCTATATATGTATTTATTATAAAATATAGTATCGTTGAGTATAGTTTGGGGTTACCTCATTTCGTATGATTTGTCCGTATTTATTTATTTAATATCTTATGCCCCCACCATGTTGCTAAGCGTGGTCTTGGCATCTTGCAACCCTTGACTTCGTATGTGTATGTCTCTTTAATATACACTTACATTTCTATACCCCCGATGTTTGAAGTAAAACGATCTGCACTCAAATGAGTTTTTGATATTAATTTTAAATATTTGACAGTTCTAAATCTTTAATAATCAACCAATCACACAATTCACTGTTGTCTGTATATTGGCTTTTTATAAATAGTTTTTTAACTGCCAGTTTTCTTTTATAAATCTACTTAGTAAGTAAATTATTTATTGTAAATAAAAAGACACAATCAAAGAATAAATTATGTGCGCCTTTTGCCGTGGAGACCTTGGGGCCTTAAGTTGCGGAAGCCCGTCAGACAAAGATATTTTCGCACGCTTAATCGATGCCTCAGGATATTCAAGAAGTGGCCCGCATTTTGGCCAAAGACTGAGCCTGGCCACTCAACGTGGGAATGTCGCCAGCCTCTTGGCTCCCCTGTGATCGCAGCGATTTAGGATCAATTAGTTATATTGTTCAATGTTATTTAGGTATTTATATCTACTTTAGTTTTATATGCATAGATATTTATAGTCAGTATAATTTTAGTTTCTGTTATTTTTAATAAAGTTATGAATAAAAATATTTCTCTTATAATCGGCTTTACGAACTGTGCGGAAAATGAAGCAGCGTGTACATTCTAAGTTTTTACTTTTGTCCCAGACCTGCATGAAAGATGCTTCTAGAAACCACATTTTATTTTCGTATTCAAACTAATAAAGGTCCACAGAATCGTCTAAATACGTGTGGTCTAAAATGTAACGTATGTGGCTGACAGCGCCGCAGCAATGTGGTAGTGGCCGACTGAAATCTATTTCAACATTAATTACCTACACGTAAGTCCTAATATTAGGGAGTCAGCCATTTACATAGGTACATCGTAAATATTAATTGTGTTTATGGTTTGGTATTGTTTTTATTACACAAATGTAAAATATACACTAGTGGCTCTATGACCTGTTATCTTTTCGTTTATAACCGCCATGGCTCCGCCATTAAAAAAAAATACAAATACTGAATCAACAAAAAAATCTATGTAATACGGTATTTTTGTTAATATAAGATTTTTTTACATACTCTTGACATAGTTTAGACTAAAAATAGTCGGAAAATGTTAGTTTTAATTTACATAAAATAACAAATGTTTTTAGTTTTTATAACTTCTCTTTCGCATCAGGCGCCCAGGGCTAAGGCGTTTGAACCGCAGCTATCATAATTGAATATGTGGGCCTTTACTCTAAAAGCGGCAAACAGACGTACGTAGCTTCGTGCCGCTTATCAGCTTCAAGCAACATTGAGCGTTACGAAATTATGATAAAGTCTAAATTGGTTTGAAATAGAAACAGGACGACACTATCGGACGACTGTGTAATTTTATGGAGTAAAGATCCAGTCATCAAGCTTTTTCAATTGCATTTGCCTGGTGGCCTGAAAAATCTAATATAATTAAATAATCATCATATCAGCAACACTAATTCTACTGCTGGACATAGCTAGCAGGAAAATCCTGGATACAATCACTGGGGATAGTAGGCGGCAGGCTTGTCAGGTCGTCCCACCACTGGGTGGAAAATTAAGTAATACACTGCTCTTGCCGGTGAGTGTCCGCCATTTGAGAAACATTTGAGAAAAAAAAAAGTTCGCCCACTGCCACTTCTAATAAGTTAATCCACTGGGCTATATCTTAAATCAATGTGTTGGTCACTCAAAAATATGAAACATAATACACACAAAAACCAAACATACAAACGTCAAACAAATTATAAATTATTATCCTTATTTTCCCTTGGGGGTTAAAAACGAGCAGACTTTGTACTCGTCCCTTTTCCGCCGGAACCTTAAAATAATTGTCCATCGCTCGTGTACAACGGCGGCCATCCATCTTCATCGACTGACGCGCAATGAATACAAATGAACCGGGTGAAGCACTGACCTTATTGGGAGTATAGAGCCTCCCATGGGGATTGGGGAATCTGGATATTCTTCTCTGCCCCTTTTTAAGGTTACGTAGTAAACAAGGAATCCTTATAGTTGCGCCATGTATGTCTTGTCCGCGGTTTTACTCAGAGACTATTAGTACTAGAAAGCTGTAATTTGGCATGGGTACTATACATATTAAGACAATACGCGGAGTTCAGTGCTGCCCCATTTGAAATAAATTATTTGTAAGGAAACGGAGATGTCATTTAAATTTTTTTTCCCCATCTCATAAGCCGACTAATTCACGGCTTTAGTTAATCGCACACACTCAAATATTAACAAATAGACATAATAAACATACACACACACATTTATCACTTTAACTCGCACTCCTACAGATAAAACCTGCAAACAACTCGGCCGATCTATCAGGAATTCTATCACGCTCACACAATGTCATTTTTCTATGAACACACGCACACAGACGCACTACTTACCTAGAGACAATTAGTGCATATATACAGCAAAATAGTGCTCAGGTAACTCGGTTCTTTTGCGGCTTATGCATTTTAAAAATTAAAATAATGTACACGTAACTAAAGTCATTTTTACAATGACGTCTCTGGCGCTAGTGTGTCGATTTTTAAATATCCAATCAAAATCACTTATCAACATCGCGGCCAATTAAAATACTCTTACTGTGCCGCGGTGTATCATGGCTGCAGTGTTTTATTTACACGTTGTGTTTATTGCAAAATAATATGATAGATGTTACTAAAAACAGTGAAGGTGAGTGAATTAACTTAAGAAATGCCGTGTTTTAGTTAATTAAGGTGTGTATGTAGTGATCTTCTTAATCAATGGATGTTTATGTGATAAGTGATTTGTTTTGTTTTGTCGTAACTGCGGTCAGCGCGGCGACCGGTGATGGGCGCGTGATGAGGCAGGTCTGTTTATTGTTTTAGGTAACTACATAATTAAAAAAGGTTACTTCGATGGCGGCTGTACCTAGCCAAAGAAGAACGATTGTCTATATTTTACTTATGTCCGTTTTTTGGTCCGGGTTCACTTGTCATTTTTTTCACGCTACGCCACTGCTGTTTACAGTTTAAAGTGAGAACGTTAAGCTTTAGTTTGTATTTTGCCAAAAGTGGCCGTTTTTTGTAAAAATGCAAACTAAAGCTTAACGTTCTCACTTTAAACTGTAAACAGTGGTTCATAAAATAGTTTGAGGGGTTATCTAGGTTTTAGTATGAACGTGATAAAATTCACGGCAGTATTATAATAGTAGTAGTGCAACGAAGTTAAAATGAAAACTATCAAAGCTAGCTTTACAAATTAAAAAGTTATAGTCGATCGACTTATTACACGTTTTTAGTCGTTAAACTGTGAGGCGTGAACTCAAAGTCTACAACAAAGAAGAAAAACAAAGTGCGAACGTAAGTTCGCAACTACGGAACCCTAAACAGCGCATGGACCGACACGCACTTGGTCAGTTTTTACTTTATTTATTTACATACAAACATACCTCCTAGCAATATCTTTACAGCGTCCTTTTTAGGGTTCTGTACCCAAAGGGTGCAAACAGGACCCTATTATGGCATTATAATGGCATTAACTAGATACTTGAATTTTTCACAGATTATGTATTACTATGGCCGCTATAATAACAAAAACTAAAAATAAAGGGGGTCTTCATATAAAAAACGTGTTTTTTTAGCGTTTAAAAACATTGTACGGAGGTACGGAACCCTTAATGTACGAGTCCGACTCGCACTTGCCCGTTTATTTTGAAATTTTACCCAGCACGAAAGTCCGATTATTTTCTAGATATATGCTTGCATTACAACCTGTGATAGCAACCAATAAGTGGTAAAAAGAAAAGTTCTAGATATTAATCGCCAAAGGCCGTAGTGTTACATGTTTCAAGCTGCTTGTTATTAGGCATTTGACATACCTTCACGACTGGTCTATATAGCGACAGACTATTACGTCTTTATCCCTAATGGGGCAGACAGAGTATTTTGGGTCTTGTGGCTCTAAGCAAACAGAGCCCAGGGCCGCAAGACTCAAAGGCCACTTTTAACGAAATAGTGGGTGAAGAGCTGGAAAAAGAAATCAAAATAATGATGGGTTGCTAGCCGCATCGCTTATTAACATGATTCGCATTTTCGCCCATCCTCTCGATCGGCTTTTACGATCTGCATGAGAAGAAAGCCAGAAAGCTGGTACATTCTAAGTTTTTATCTTTTTTCCCAGACTAGCATGAAAGAATGATAAGCATCTCTTTTATATAACAAAAAAAAATATGTATAACCAAGATTTAATACTTTTTATTTTGTTAAATATATCTTGTGCACAAAATGCAAGTAGTTTGCAACTTTTCGACATGTAGAGTGTCAGCAATGTTGATGCTAGTACGTGGTCAGCAAGATTATGAGTGCTGGCAACACTAACTTAGTTTTGTGAGTTAGTTCTTAAAGTACTAACCTCTTACTAACCCCCGTTTTTAGATAGCAATTTATTGGGCATGTTTAGAATTTTGTCCTTTTATTGCATGTGTTGATTTTTACTTGTTTTTTTGTACATCCTATATTTAAGGTGAAGAGGTAAGCAAATGACCTTGAAGTGTGAAATAAATTGTTAACTCGTAAATATTGTGATAATTTCCATATTGCTCTTCGTCATGCACTAGATGGCCCTTTAAATTATTTTATGACCTGCCGTTGAAACTATTATTGGTGATCCGTCTAGCTTTAAAACTTGCCGTGGCCACTTTTGGCGGAGGCAAGTTTTAAAGCTAGACGGACTAATGTAAATACTTTCAACGGTGGTTCATAAAATAATTTAAAGGGCTATCTAGTGCATGACGAAGAGCAATATGGATATTATCTCCATATTCACGAGTTAACAATATATTTCAAATGAGGGCGCCACTTCAAGGCCATTTGCCTATACCTTCACCTTAATCAGCATTACTATAGTCATTATGGCGAACGAATTTATGTTATTCAGACATGTTTGCCCCTAGATATTTGACATGTTGATTTCCGTGCTTCGGTAGGTACTTTAAGCCGTTGATCCCGCTGTCATCATTAGCTATCATAGGCGGTTTGAAAAATTGTTTGTTGACACCAGTTTGGCCACATACGAGTACATTACAAAAAATAAATTATAAAAAATTTAAAACAAGATTATATCTAAGACAAAAAACTAAAAAATTTGCAAGTTACATAAATAAGCATGTCAAGTTACAGCTCAATTGAATATTAGAAAGTGGGTCTAATTTAGCTTGCAAGATTTGATTACGGTCAGAGACAACGGGACAGGTAAAACTAAATAAAAGCTTGTAAAAAGTTAACATTATTCACAAATAGAAATTTGCAATATATTCTCACAAAAAAGGAAAAGGGCAAAAAAATTTGACACCCGGGCCACGCTGCACTATCACGAACAACAGTGGTTTGCTGCAAAAAGGTCCAATATATGCCACAATAAAACGCATTCTATGCAGTTTCCACCGACCGACAGTTACGGCTTTTTGATACGTTGTTGGAACATTCAAATAACTATTTTATAGACTGTAATATGGCGTTATACAAAAAACTGCTGTATTTGAGTATAACAAACCTCTGGTCGACAAAAAATTGTCAAAAGAAATATGCGCGCTGTAGATGAAGTTCTACTCGTAGGTCCAGCAGTGAACGCTATGTGGAATAGGGGATCGGACAGGTGTCACCAAAAAATCTTTGTTGTAATTAGAAATAATATTCATTATATAAACTGACCATTCAATGAGTATTTTATTGGAATAATAATGATTTATATTTTTAAATCAAGAAATAAAATGCGTTTTTGACGACCTCTGTGGCGTAATGGTTAACACTGGTTCGATCCCCAGCCAGGGCAAGTTGGAAAATGGCCTTTTTCAAATTGTCCTGGGTCTTGGATGTTTATCTATATATGATAATAAAAAAAAAATAGATCGACATAACAGTGATGCTAGCGCGGTGAACAGCACCTTATCTTTAATTTCTGATTGGTTTTCGGCCAATAACCTCATGTTAAATGCGAACAAGACCCAATGCATTCGATTCTCTCTTCCTAATGTGAATCAAGCCTGTGTTGACATACTAATTAATGGTCAGAAACTCGATCTGGTTGAAAGTACTACCTTTTTAGGAATCACAATTGATTCGAAACTTCAATGGGGCGCTCATATAACTAAACTTTCTAATAGGCTTAGCTCTGCGGCTTACGCTGTTAGGAGAATAAGACAATTGACAGATGTAGCAACTGCTAGACAAGTGTACTTTAGTTACTTTCACAGTCTAATGTCTTACGGGATACTTCTATGGGGGAGTGCAGCGGACATTCAGACTATTTTTCTTTTACAAAAAAGAGCAATTCGTGCTATTTACGGTTTAGGATCGAGAGACTCACTGAGGGAATTATTCAAGGAAATAGGTATACTTACTTTTGCATCACAATTCATATTTGAAAATATAATGTATGTAAGGAAAAATATTTCCATGTTCAATAAAGTAAGTGATTTTACAGATAGAAATTTACGTAATAAGAATGACTTAGTTAGCCCGTATTACAGGCTGAATACAGTCAGTAAGTCTTTTATGGGGAAGTGTATACTTTTTTATAATAAATTGTCAGAATCGGTCCTTGATATGCCAGACAGAAAATTCAAAGCTTATGTAAAGAAAGTACTTTGTGAAAAGGCTTATTATAGGACCGATGACTATCTTAAAGACAAAAAGGTCTGGCTTGAGCTTGGCGCGGGTCCCTCTTAAAGGTTTGTATACTTAGACATGTCATAATTTAGGTACATTGGTACATACTAAATTTACAAATTGACATTATTTTAAATTTCGTAATACTTATAATTCAATTTAATTATGACATAATAAACAATGTAATCTCTGTCCATCTATATAACTAATTTTAAGTTTTTAGTTTGTTAGTTGACGTCTTTGGAGAAAACGTGCAGTGCAGTTTGTTGCCGCTTCTTCTGCACTTGCGCCTAGGAAGCGGCGTAAACTTAGCTTTAAGTAACGATTTGACGTCAACATTTGTGCAAAACAAAACAAAGTGACTATTATTAAGAGATATTATAAATATCCTATGATAATAAAGATATTTTGAATTTTGAATTTTGAATTTTATATGTATTTATCATAAAATATAGTAACGTTAAGTTATTATCCCATAACATAAGTTTAAAAAAAAAACTTACATTGGGGCTAGCTTAATCAGTGTGATTTGTCCCTATATATTTATTTATTTATTTTGTTAATTGCAATATTTTGAATCTGTTCGCCACCTTGAACGAAACTTCAATCACAGCGCGGTACGTCATTCGTTTGTAATTGTCATTTTTTACGGCTGGGGTAACCTCAAAATTTCAACCATACATGTCAACATTACTATGTGAATTTGTGGCCTCCACTACTGCCATCCTTTTCACCACTTGATTATTTGATGTTTACTCACACACAGATGACGTCACGCGGCCAAGATGACAGATGGGAGCGTTTACGCGGTATTTTTATGCATTCAAATTTTAAATGTAATTTATGTATATTTACAGCCTTATTTAAATAAAATATTATTTTTGATGGTAATAAATAACCATTTATAGCGCCGGCTAGTTCGCTATGCGGGTTCGTGGGCGGTTTAAAGTAAAGTTCAGGACACTTAGTTAACACTAAAGACTTTATTTTTACACACGGAATAATATTACAAAAGTTTCTAAAAATTACAGAGCACGCGGCGTGGCTAAACTTAAACTTGATACTTTACACTAAACTAATTAACTAAGTTGGTGTGACGTGCGTATAGCCGCGTCCGAGGTAAATTGCGTACTTTTTTGTTTTCACTGTTTCGCTCACTACGATGCGCGGTATTGTCTTTGATGGCACTATTATCTTTTGTGATGCATTGTTGCCACGAAGTTCTGGATGATGGTCCGCTGAGCTGTTCTGTGATCTCCTTCGGAACGTCCCCTTGCTCTCCCGCATCGAGTCTTCAATGCTTCTTGCGAGACGTAGGAGGTTGGTGAATGAGTTTACCTCATCTCGACGAACTCGTTCCCGGAGCGTACAGTTAAGAAGGCCATAAACAATGTCCACTTCAGCCTTGTCTGATAAGTCGCCACGTGGTAATTTGGCTAAGAGAGCGCGACACTTGGCGATAAACATATCGGCGCTTTCACCCAGTTTTTGTTCTCTTGCGAACAAATCTCGATAAATTCTGTGTGGGGGCCGACGATCGCCGTACGCGCATCGTAGGTTGCTGATGACCTCTGTCCATGTGGTTATTTGATGTTTAATACCTTGCCACTATGTGCTTGCGGAACTGCTGAGAAGCATCGATAGCCCTCTTATGGCGTTGGCGTCAGAGACGTTGGTACAGTCCTTGTACGTTTCGACCGCGTCGATAAAGCCTTCGACACATTCGTCCGGTGCACCGCTGAATCAGTCCGTGCACCGTGAGAAATTACCTGCTGGCGTCGTATCGGTGACAGATACTGGCGTTGACGCTGTAGTGAAGAGCTCCTTGAAGGCCTCTAACTGAGCACGCTGAAGCGCCATGACTGTATCGATGTTCACCGTGGAAACCCCGTCGACGGTGTCTTCTTGATTGTCGTGAGATAGACGACTTTTTCGTGGCATCTTCGTCGAATATGCCTTAGTGTTCATTGTTAGTCCCGATACGTACACTTTGCTTACTCGTTGAAATGCCAATTTATACCGCCCACGAACCCGCATAGCGAACTAGCCGGCGCTATACATTCTAATTACTTTCAAACACTTTGTGAAAAGTTGTCCGATCCCCTACTGTGGATGACATGCCAAAAAATGCTTGCTCGTGGGCATTACTCAAATTTATAGAAATTTGAGTAATTTAAGCACACAATAAGTGATTTTGATGTTTTTGTCAATAAATCAAGCATTTTCATTCAGAAAGTGGGTTTTTGTGAAGTGGAACTGCTGGATAAGACAAAAAACTGATGTTGCTTTGTTTGAAGTTTAAAATTATTGTATATTTTATGTAAATTAATAATATATATATATATATATATATATATATATATTAATAAATTAATAATATATATATATATATATATATATATATATTATTAATATAATATAGGCTAATATTAATTTATTCAGACAACTACAGTCCATCTGTTACTACATACAACCACGTATGTAGTCACTAATCGACAAAATTTGTAATTTTTTTTGTCACTGGAATAAGCCTTATTGTCTCTTATAGATTTTTGTAAAGTGTATATGGACATAATTTACTTTTATTCCTAGGACGTCAGAATTTTGAATAATGTTATATCAAAGATCCGATTTTCCCGATTTTCTGATATTTTCAATTATTTATATTAAATAGCTTCTGTGCAGGTTATTTAATTCTGCCACATTAAATAATGTAATCACTCATCGAAATCAAAACAAAATTTGGTTTACCATTATACCATTTTTATTTAAGGAGTTATACAAAATTTAAGTTACTATAATATTTCCCATACATTGTGTACTGCGCGTATTGTATACCGTTATACCGACTCGCACAAAATCTTTAATAAGTCCATTTTATTAAATAATTTAGAAATTATGTAAAAAGTATTGTAAAAAGTAGGGTTTGCACAGTGTTAAACTGGTATTTGAAAATTGAAAAGGAGCTAATTGAATGAATGGTATAATTTTAAAATTAACAAAAATTAAAAAATTTTTGACGTGATATATTTGAAAACTTAGACGTCCTACACATTTTTTATAACAAGATTAATTTTTTGTGTACTAAATTCTATTAGAAACCGCTGCAAGCATGCTTGTGGCAAAATCTTGTTGACCAGTGAATTAGTATTAAATTAAATCACTACATAGTATAAAACAAAGTCGCTTCCCACTGTCTGTCCCTATGTATGCTTAGATCTTTAAAACTACGCAACGGATTTTGATGCGGTTTTTTTAATAGATAAAGTGATTCATGAGAAAGGTTTATATGTATAATCCATACCCGTGCGAAGCCAGGGCGGGCCGCTAGTTGAAACTAAAATTGTATTGAAAATTATTATCACAAAATTTAAAAGCATTTATTTCAATTTAATTTAAAAAAAAGACATTGTGCGTACCTATATTATCAAAAAAATATATCTATGAACTGGCAGGCGGACCGAGCGGGTCGCTATTTCGGTCGTGTGGATATTTACAATACATACGGAAAAAGCTTTGTTACGAATTTAAAATTTACGTCGATTGCAGCGACATCTATCTGAATTTTATTCCGACGGTTAATTTAATATACGTATGTGGATTATTTTTATGTTTTAACGAAGTTTTGGATGAATTTTTGTACAAATTGGTTGGCATGGCAATTTATCTTTTACAGTGAAACTAAACAATCAACATTTTTTTTAAACCTATGAACTTTTTGCACTAACGTGCATACGCTTTCAAATGTTAAATTAAATATTAAATCGGGCTGATCTTTGCACAGTCACCCTTAAGAATACAAATCTTTGGAAAAGGTTATTCAGGAATATAAGTCATTGTTCACATTTTCATTTCCGTATATCACGCCCAGTCATTGGTATGCGAGAGAGGTTTCACCGGTGTTAAGAACCTCCACTAACTTTTAACCAGGACATTGAGGGGCTTAAACTTTTCAATGTCACAAATTTCCGTAGAATAAATCTGTCGTACCTAATTACATTTAGTAGTGCCATTTACCCCGAACTATGAACTCGCAACTCCGCTTACAATTCCAACAATTCCCTATCGGAAACTGCTTGACCAATTTGTATCATCAAACTTTAAAAAAAATATTATTATCTAGTACGATACATTATCACGTCTTAATCCCTAACGGGGCAGACAGAGCAAAAGACCGCAAGACCCAAAGGACACGTTTAGCATGGTGGTGGGCGTAAAGATTAATAAAAGCGGCCAAGTGCGAGTCGGACTCGCCCATGAAGGGTTCCGTAGCAGCAAGTAACATAATATAAAAGTTCTTGTAGTTCGTTGTAATTTTAATCAGGCCTGTGTCACTCCCCGTTTAGGTATCGAAAATGTACCTACATTATTACTATGCGCGCAGGCGGCCCCTCCGGTGGTAAATTTAGTTATACCAATCGTATGTCCAGAGTATTAAAAATGAAATTGGCTTGCAATGGGTGTCTAGGTATGTTTATGAAAAGGTGCTGAGTTCCGACGTGAGCTAAATTAAACCATATCGCTAACCACATTGAGTAGAGCTTTCTTTGAATTTCTTTGCTGAGTGAGACTTCTGTATTTTAGTATTATTTATTCTGTGCTTTAATCGATGTTTTAATAATAGTGTATGGTATATTGCGGTTAACGATTTATGATGTATTAAAAAAAAACTACTTACTAGATCTCGTTCAAACCAATTTTCGGTGGAAGTTTGCATGGTAATGTACATCATATATTTTTTTTTAATTTTATCATTCTCTTATTTTAGAAGTTACAGGGGGGCACATTTGACACCTTTTACCACTTTGGAAGTGTGAAACTATTCAGTTTAGAAAAAAAAAAATTGAAACCTCAATATCATTTTTGAAGACCTATCCATAGATACCCCACAGGTATGGGTTATATAAAAAAAAAATTTGAGTTTCAGTTCTGAGTATGGGGAACCCCCAAAATTTATTGTTTTTTTCTATTTTTGTGTGAAAATCTTAATGCGGTTCACAGAATACATTTACTTACCAAGTTTCAACAGTATAGTTCTTATAGTTTCGGAAAAAAGTGGCTGTGACATACGGACGGACAGACAGACATGACGAATCTATAGGGATTAAATTTTTTGCCATTTGGCTAAGGAACCCAAAAAAGTTGCTAGCGGCATCGCCTATTACCATTATACGATTTCGCCCATTCCCTCGGTCGGCTTTAACGATCTGCGCGAGAGGAGAAGCAGCTGTTACATTCTAAGTTTTCGCTTTTCTTCCAGAAACCATTATGTAAATAATTTAGTACTTAAGTGTGATACTCAAAATGTTTTGAGAAACTAAAAAACTAACTTAAATGGACAAAATATTTTTATAAAATTTTTTTTGGAAAAACTCTCTACCAGCCTTTATACAATATTTCATGCGTCTGAACCAATTTTCAAAGCACTTTTTCTAGTCCGACCCAGACATTTATTTATTCTCAGATTTTTAGAGCTGCCTAAAGGCATCTAACGAGGCCAAATGTCTGTCTGTCTGTCATTTAGTGTCAACAGTCATATTAGACTCTAGTGAACTGGTGTGCAGGTTTCTTCACGATGTTTTACTTCACAGGAAGCAAGTGGTTCAAATAGATTTGAAGAACTTCGCTGATTTAGCTAGCTTTGAGCTAAATGAACCAACACATAAAATGAATTTAAATAAAACACAAATGCTAGGAGCAAAGCCTTCTAAAAAGCCTGTTGCGTAAAAAAACAAAAACAATGCCCTCATGCTGGGTCATAAAAGAAAAATAATTCATAAAGACACCTCCGCAACGCACCGTTATTACCACATCGTGAAAGAGTAATTTTTCAGTAGCAAAGGCACCATTATTTTCATGTAGCATGAAATAAGAACTAGTTTTGGGTAGTAGCTGTAAATGTTACTCGTATATGAAAAATAATTAAATTTTTAACAAAAAAAAACAACCTACTTCAATTTTTTTTAGGAGTTTCTTCCATATCTCCAAAGTTCTTCATCATATCTTCACCAAATTAAAATGGGACCAACTTGGTAGTAAAGGCTTTCATATAAAAAAAGAATCATCAAAATCGGTTCACAATTGGCAAAAATATCGCGTAACAAACATACATAAAAAAAAAAAAAAAAACATACAGTCGAATTGATAACCTCCTCTTTTTTTGAAGTCGGTTAAAAATGTCTGGAACTGAGAATTGTTTATTGTTGTACCTCTGTAATCTCCTTTTAGTTTGGCCTTGACACTTTTCTATATTAGATTCACACTCACTCAACGGAGTGTACGTTTTTTTCTCGTTTTAATATTTTTTAACCCCCGATAAAAAAGAGAAGGTGTGTCTGTGTGTCTGTAAGAGGAAAGGTCGTACATCATAATACATGCAATCACGTCTTTATCATGGGGCAGACAAAGCATTTTGGGTCTTGCGGCTCTTAGCAGTGGAAAAAGGAATCAAAATAGTATTTTCCACCCCTTCCCTTGATCGGCTTCTACAATCCGTGCGGAAAGAGAAGCAGCTGGTATATTCATTACATACATATAAGTACATAGACCAGCATGAAAGATCATAATTAGTAGAGATAAGTTACTGTAAATATGACAAAGGCATTTAATACTTGAATTTTCCGTAGTCCAGTGCTGCCCCCATTTGAAATAAATCATTATAAAGGAAACGGAGATATCATTTAAAATTTTGTTTCTACCAAGCCCTAGATAACCCTTCAAACTATTTTATGAACTACTGTTTACAGTTTAAAGTAAGAATGTGAAGCTTTTCTTCGCACATTTGCGAAAAACGGCCACTTTTGGCAAATGTGCGAAGAAAGGCTTCACGTTCCCTTTTTAAACTTTAAACAGTAGTTCATAAAATAGTTTGAAGGGTTACCTAGGATTTGGTAGTAGCAAAATTTAAAATGATGTCTCCATTTTCTTGAAAATGATTTATTTTAAATATGGGCAGCACTGGACCCCGGAAAATTCAGGTACGGCCTTAATTCAATCTCCAGTATTACTGCGTAAGCCGCTGTGGCCAGAACCAATTCGATAATGCGGCTATAAATCCTAATTACCAGATAAAGCCGCACTGCTAATAAACTGCTGCTATGAAACAGTGGGTAATTACACTTATTACTATACAACTATACATTATTCTTTTATACATTCGTTTTTATGGGTGCCCCTTGTTTCACAGACTGAAATTTCATAGAATTTCGATTCACAGAAAATTTTTCATAGAATATTTAATTCTTATATTTTTATTTCAAATATTATTGTTTCAAAGACTGTTTACTTGAATGAAACACAATTTATAGAAACACAGTTCAATGAATTTTCAGAATCTCATATTTTCTTTTAACAAACTAATCAAACAGTAGAATATTTCTTTAAAGAATATTGTTTGTTCGGTATAATCTTTCATGGAATTTTATTTTACTGAAAATTAATATTTAAGGAAGTATTAAGTGAAAACATTGTTTAATCAAATTAAGTACCATATAATAAGTTAAAATACATTATAAATCGCTACCACAATATAGGTTAGGGCAAACTTATAGCTTAGGTTAGGTTAGAACTGCGACCAAGCTGGGAAAGTTTTATCCATTTTACTAGAATAGGGCCTATTACTTATAGGTTATAAATATATTATATTAACTTAACTTATTTAAAATAATAATATTTAATTTGATATTCTGATATTAGAAACATCGCAAAAGTAAATGTTATTTGTAATAAAATTCTATGATTTCAAATTATTCATAACAAACATTCTAATTATTGATTTTCTGTGCAACGAAAATCTGTTAAACTTTTGTCTGTATAAGAAAGTACACCCCGTTTTTATTCTTCGGTTTTTCGTAGCTAACATTGGGTGTCAGATTTTTCAAGCTGCCTAAAGGCATCTGACAAAGCTTGACGACTATCATTAAATGATGACAGCCAGGACCAACGGCTTAACGTGCCGTCCGAAGCACGGAAGAAGCTTGAGAAAATTTTATGCCACTTGTGGTCAATAAGTCATACATATACATTAATCACACATCCCTTACGAGGTAGGCTCCCTGTCCCTTAGACTCTGGTCAAGGGATACATTAGACCGTAGCTGCATCGCCTATTGCCGTGACTGAAACCCTGAGTCCCTTGATCTACGCGGTAATTGAAGCAGCAAATGAATTCTATTTATTTTTTCTAGGCCAGTATGGAAAATATTATTTACCGTAGTTTATATTACAAAAAAAATTACTTAAAAAAAAACTGACAGAACGGTAAATATACAAAAATCTTAGAAAGGAGAATTAAAGGGTGCCCTAATGTTTAGACCATTGCAATGACAGCTTATCATATAAACTTACCTACATCGTACACGAGGTTCACCAAACAGAAGGAAAAGAATCAGATTTCGAATTTTTTTTGAATTTGAAAATATGACGTAAAGAACATCGAAATGCGTATAGTATGTTAAGGAGTTTATTCCATATCTCTAAAGTTCTTCATCAAATCTTCACCAAAAAACTAAATAGTAAAGGCTTTAAAATAAAAAATACTTAAGTAGTTATCAAAATCGTTTTACAATTACCATTAACAAAAATATATTACGTTGCATACAAATAACAGCGTCAGTGTCGGTTACGTAATAATGTTACAGTCGGTTAAGTAACAGTGCCGCGAGATCAATAGTTTTTTCCCCATCTCAACAATGCCCAACGCGCTAAAGAAGTTTTCACTTCAAAAATACATACAGTCGAATAATTGATACCCACTTCCTTTTTAGGGTTCCGTACCCAAAGGGTGCAAACGGGACCCTATTACTGAGACTCCGCTGTCTGTCCGTCTGTCTGTCTGTCCGTCTGTCTGTCTACGTACCGTACCGTAATACGAGTAGCTAGACACTTGAAATTTTCACCGATTATTTATTACTGTGGCCACTATAACAACAAATACTAAAAATAAAAATTAAAGGGGGTCGTCATACAAGAAACGTGTTTTTTTCAGCGTTTTTAACTTTATCTTTATAATGGCATTAACTAGATCTTCTTCTTCTTAAAGTGCCTCTCCAATGAATGAAGGTCGGCAATCAGCTTGGCGTAGTCCTTCTTGTTTTTGGCTCGGCGGAATAGCTCAGCAGCGCTTGCTATCCCGGTCCACTCCCGAATGTTTCTCAGACATGACTTCTTTCTTCTTCCAACCTTTCTTTTCCCTGCAACTTTGCCCATCATTAACTAGATACTTGTCACCAATTATGTATTACTATGACCACAATAACAACAAATACTAAAAATAAAGTTAAAAATTAAAGGGGTCGTCATACAAGAAACGTGTTTCTTAAGCGTTTTAAAACATTGTACGGTGGTACGGAACCCTTCATGTACGAGTCCGACTCGCACTTGCCCATTTATTAAGTCTATTTAAATAACCGTAGTATTTGACAGTCGAGTTATAACTGTTTGACATTTGACCAACCTTAGCGATCCCCATCTCGTGTCAGCAAGATGTTATTGGGAGAAATTGAATTTCCATTCCGAACGAGTTTGCAGCCCCGGAGGTTTCGGCTGCACAAGGAATAATAATTTCGAGCAACGCATCTACATTTTGCACAAAATGGTTTTGAAATCACAAACTTCAATATATATACATGGATATATATAGAGGCACTTTGCCTCGATGTAGCGCTTTAAAAATGAAATATTTTAAGTATTTTTATGTATGTTTATTATAATTATTGTATATAAGTATGTTTTTTATATTGACTACCCCGCACTACCTAATCCCCATAATTTTTTTACTATATAAACGAGGTTGCCAGGAAGAAATTGCTTAGCGATAAGGCCGCCTTTTGCGCATTTCCTAGTTTTTAAGATAATTATTTTCTTTTTTTTACTTTTGTGCAATAAAGGGTATTGTATTGTATTGTATTTTATTTTAAGATAAGTTTTATATATATATGTATAGTTTTGTTTATGCTGTGTGGCAGAGTGGAATAGGACCACTCCAAGTCTTCCCGTGGATGTCGTAGAAGACGACATAAGAAACACAAGCTCGAGATGGTACCTGTTCCAAAGGCTGTTCATAGCAATTCAAAGAGGAAATGCGGCAAGCATAATGGGCACTTTTGAGCTGGGTACAATTCAGGGTGGTATATATAGTGAATTTTGTATATATATTTTTTTCAATGAATAAAGCTGAACAGGCCTTATAAACATCAATAAGATGCTAGTATGCTAGTCGTTTGTAGCTTTTGCACTAAAAATTATTATAAATAATGACCTTCAATAAGTTATATATTTACCCTACAAATAAAAAAATATACTATTGACTTTTGAGACCTGTCCAGCACATTGGCAAGGAAAGTGTAGACCAAATCTTCTAACTGAAGAGAGGGTGCTCCTGCAGTGGAGACTTAAAAAGACCTAATGATGATGATGACGAATAATTATGTGCAACATTTATAAGCCTAGTTTTTACTTGGCTTGAGAGTACTACAATCTCTAGTTCAATCAAAATAAGTTTTTTGAAAAAAGTTTGTACCAGTTTTTGTTGTGAAGCCTATAAGTACACCAAGACCTCACTACACCAAGACAAATGCAATAAGCCCAAACTCGATGGGATTGCGTCATTTTATTACCTTTCGGCTCCATCATCAGATCAACTTTTTGTTATAATAATGTCATCTGATTTACATTAGCATAGAAAATTTCATTTCAATCGGAAACCAGGAAGTGGCTCAAATTTAACTTGCAAGATTTGACTCAAAAAACAGCAACAAACCGGACAAGCTTAAAAAACTTGTAAAAAAACAGAAACAGTTGAAAGTACGATTTCATTCAGGAATCAAATCTTACCGTGACAATGTAAGCATAGTTAGTTTAATGTAACAGAGCTACGTACAGAAGTGTTTGCTCACGAATAATTCAGTGCAGCATATTTACAAAGCCTAGAATTAGCACTTGCTTTTAGCAGCGACATAATGCTCGACTCGCTTCCTGTAACTATGTAGGTTTTTACGGGCGCAGTAATTGTTTTACGTGCAAGGCTAATGGTTTATAAATTGTAAGGTATGTTTATTGAAAATTATGTTTCTGCAGTAGTATGTTTTCAAGCCACAATTGAATAAAACCTTACATGAAGTAAATACTGTTCGTTTTGATATAAGCAATTTGATTACAAGTTGAAGTTGAATACGACAGGCATGGAATATAGTAAAAATATAATTTTACTGACATGTGAATATATTGCGATATGAATAATATTTATTTTTTGTTTTATTTTTGAATTAAACGAAATGGTCATGCTTGAAAGGACTACTTCCGCGGTCCAGTGTTCAAGGTGTTTGCCTTACGATCCAGAGGTCGTGGTTTCAAATCCCACTGGGAAGCATACTTTTTAAAAAGTCGTTTCCAGTCTGGTTAGAATATTGCAGGCTTGAATCACCTGATTATCCGAAAAGAAAGATGATGTGTTTGTGCTTCGGAAGGCACGAAAGCTGTTTAGTCCCGAACGCTATCTAATTTAAACCTATCCTAGGATTGGTTCTAGTCTACCCTTTGGGTTGCGGAGATCAGACCGCAGTCGTTCTGTGTAAAAACCAGTAACCTCGTCAAATCAGGTTTAGGTAGCGGACCCCGGGCTCTGAAGCGCTACCGCTGATGATGCAACCGGGAATACGCTCGTATGATGAGAGAAGCTCGTTGGCCCAGTGGGAGTACGTATTGCTAGCACATTCTTTTCACACTTGGATATAAAAATTCTCGAGCTGCTCCGTGCTTCGGAAGGAAGGTAAAGCCATTGATCCCGGCGGTCATCATTAGTGCGGTAGCGTTTTATAAACAAACATAGGTACATCAATATTTTAATTTTCAAAGTTTAATCACAAATATATATTCTTATTGCAAAATGCAAGTCTGATTCATAAATCGTTGCCAATCGACCGAACTAGCTAGACAATTATAAATATCTCTACCGCGCTAGTTTCCTTCGATATTGTTTTAATAATGAATATACATTGCATTATAAACAAGGCTGGGAACGTTAACCACACCTGCCGCATTATATTATGTATTTTAGTATGGAGGTTCTATACTCCGAGCTGGGACCAGAAATTATAATTTAAATTTTATATTAGACTACACAGTCACACTCTAATTTAGTCTATGAAATTAAATAGCCGGGCAAATTAACGAAAAATTTTTCTTAATAAATTCATATCAAAATATGTAATCTAATTACTATAAAAGTAAGAAAAAATATAATTTTATTAGGAAATATTGTTCAATATCATTGACTGAACTTGCCGTTAATATATTTGTAATAAATTGAATAGAAAATCTTCAATTTATAAAATATGTATGTATGTATAGTGTTAATTACCCACTGATTCGTAGGCAGTGTAGTACCAGTGCGGATTTATCGTCTTATAAACTTATCGCCGCATTTATCGAATTTGTCGAAATCGGAATCGACCCACAGCGGCATGCATGGAGATTGATTTTACGCGATTTTACGAATTGAACGCATAACTATTTCGTGTAATTTTAAATCTCTCATACAAAGACGCTGTTTACAAAATGCTTACATATGGTATGCAAGAATTTTGGGAGAGAGACAGGGAGAGGGGGTGCTAAAAAAACAGCATTAATTCGAACTCCAGTCCACGTTGACACAAGCTAAGGCATTCTATTGCCTAGTTGCAAAGTATTTATTTCTAATTGTTTTTTATTTTTAACCCTCGATAAAAAGAGGGGTGCTATAAGTTTGACGCTAATGTTGGTCTGTATGTCTGTCTGTGACATCGTTGCGCTCGAACGGATGGACTGATTTCGATGCGGTTTTTTACCTGACAGCAAGTTCCCTTGCGGTGGTTCTTAGCTATGTTTGATGAAAATCGGTCGAGCTGTTTTAAAGTTATTGAGAATAAACGCTTGTAAATCAGGGTTTTCTCTAGCAAATATATAGATGGCGCTGGATCCGTAGCGCGTATGTAGCGCAACTTGATGTCCGTATCAAAGTCGTATCAATAGTTCCGGTTCACATCACTATATGGCTTTCTTGACAGACGGGGTTTTTTTTAAATTTGCCTAGTTATTTAGTTGCATTTGACTTCTTATCCTGCTCACGTTGTACTTATAAGTAGTCCTGTGTTTAGGCAGCTAAAAAAATCTGATACCAGTGTTAGCTAATAACACACTCTATAAGAAGATCCATAATATTATCACCAACAAACAAACAAGTCATCCAGTGCCTATTCCGAATTATAGACTAGTGTTTCGCCCCGAACTGTGAACTCGCGAATCCCATGTCTCGACAACCCCTTGACCAATTTGGTTCATTAGGTAGTAGATTTACACGTCTACCAAATTCCATAAAGCTCCAATTAAAACTACTCCAGTTATCGTCGAACAAACATACATACAAACCTGTACGCCGGATTGTTCAAATAGAGTCACTCGCTCATTAAATTACGATGTAGTAAAATATTTTTTCCTAAAAAATGAAGCAACTGAAATAATTACAAGGCGTTTGTTACCCGCTTTTATCCTCAACGAAAATATTTTCAAAATGTATAACTCAGTCGGCAATCCCTTTGAAAAGTTTTGAACTAATTTGAATTTACAATTAAAAAGTGCAACTAGCGGAATTCCACACAGATGTGTCAGTGAGTTATGCTGCAGTCACAAGTTTTATATTAAATTCTGCTTTGGATATCTTTTTTTTTTAGAGGAAAAGCGACCTACCAATGGGTTTACGGTATGGTACATTTGTATATTAAGAGAAACAGATTTGTTATACTGACTTTACATTAGTTGTCTCAAGTGTTTGAGACATATTTGTCTCAAACATTTCAGGACTCAAACACTACTTGCGTCTAATCAAGAAAACATCGTACTTTACAAAACAAGAGAAAATCTACAAAGTTACTACAAAAATGTGGAAAAAAATTGCAAAATCTTGCAATTGCAAAGTTAAATAAATAAACTACCGATACATCTGTGTGCAGTTGCGCTAGTAACATTTTTAGTTCTGTTTTTTATATAAAAAATTAAAGTTCACTTCTTTTCGAAGAGAACGTGCAATCTTATTATTTGTACAGTAATCTTAAATAAGTGAATATTGGTCTAGAGACTTAAATCTAGATTGTAGTATTGTTTTTCTACATTTAATCACCGATATGATTTGGTGGATAAATTAATGTCGGAAGACGGTCCTACAATATTCATTTCGCATTTCGAAATCTGGTCGAACTCGACAGTACCCTTTGTATCCGTACGATCGTCTGCCTCTGAGATACAAGTCATGCTATGTATTAAATATTTTGATTCCCTCCTAAAATAAAAAATACTATACAGCACGATCCATTTGAAAACTAGTGACCCAACTAATTTGAATGTTCATTTACAAAGCGCAACTAGCGTATCCGGCACAGATGTGTAAGTGAGATATGTCGTTATCACAAGTTTAATATTAACTAAAATATATTATTAAAAGGAGTCCCTTAATTTATTTATTTATTTATTAAATCTTTATTGACCACAATGGTACAAAAGGTGGACTTAATGCTAATGCATTCTCTACCAGTCAGCCTTTAGGCAAAACAGAAAAATTTAAATTAGCGATAGGCGTTTAAAGATAAGTATGTATTTCTACACACACATATCTATATATAAAATATATACACATACATAAATTTACATACATACATACATACATCATATAAAATACAAAACAATTTATGTCAATGATTTATGTTAGTGATTGGGCAAGGTTCCGAAGATACTGGCAGCGTTCCCCCTTTGAATAGCTAGACTGATTCTTTGTCCGAGGTAGCTGCCAGCTCTTTGGTCTCCTGTGATGTCAACTAACCTTTTTATCTATTTTCTTAAAAAGCCTTATAGCTCTAGGACCCCACGGACCAAGGGTCTCGACACCGAATGGTACAAAATCATATTCGGAGCCTAGACCCCTGTATTTCCATGCTTTAGCTTTTTCAGTTCCTTCACAAGCCGCACCAGCTCTGTTGTTGGTTCCATGTAGATGGGAAGGGGCCAGCGTGCCTGAAAGGTTGCATCCCATACCAGCACCCGCCCCACCTTCCATAAAATCAAACTCATACCGTCGAGATTTCTTTTAATAATATATTTTAGTTATTATATTATATTTTTTTAAGGTTTTTGTTTAAGGTGCTTTCTAGTTTTAGCTAACTTTAGGTATTTATATATTATGAGAGTTTCTATGACATAAATGACAAGTTTTATATTAAATTCTGCAGTTGGGTTTTACACGCCTCTTTATTAGGTTTCTGTCGGCGTGTTCCCGGTTGCATCACCAACAGATCCTTTTCTCCACTGCAGGAGCACGACTACCAGAGCCATACTTGGCCAGAGCAGTCAGAGGATTTTGCCTACACTCAAAAAGCCGTGTTGTTCCCGGCAGAGTAGAATAAAACTACTCCAAGTCTTCCCGAGGATGTCGTAGGCGACTTAGGAAATACAAGCTGAACAAAGCTTATAAACATCCTAACTATGCCGTGTTTTACATA
This sequence comes from Acrobasis repandana, assembly GCA_963576875.1. Taxonomy (NCBI): domain Eukaryota; kingdom Metazoa; phylum Arthropoda; class Insecta; order Lepidoptera; family Pyralidae; genus Acrobasis; species Acrobasis repandana. The sequence goes on along the minus strand of OY756229.1, from coordinate 20,005,739 downwards.
TATATTTCTTCTCAAGTAAAAAAAACATATGTCAAAGCAGCACTTTCATAAGTTGTGAACTAATGAATGTTCGTCTAAAAAGCGCAATGTACGGAACTCCGCACAGATGTGTCTGTGAGTTATGGCACGTCACGTAGTTTTATATTAAACTTTGCAATTGCGCGGACTCTGGTCGGAGTTGGACCTCGCGGGCCTTGTGATTTGTCTAGCTGCTTTGAGGTTTTGTAAAAAGAGCAGTTATATTCCTAGTAAGTTAAAAATGACACACGTTAAGGAATAAAATGCAAAAATGACATTCTATGGCGAGATAAGACCACCGATATTTTGAAGCAACAACATATTTTGACGCTACGCTAGTTCTGTCAATTACAATCAAGTGATTATTCATAATCCTAAATAAATGGAAATAAATAAATTCTTAAATAACAGTTAACAAATCATTCATTCTTCGCATCCAGTATTTTTGAAGTCGATATTTTTTGACAGTTATACTCCCGACTATGAATAGCATGAATGGCACGACTCATTAATTGAATCGATTAGATGCGATGTGTAATCGAATGGATGTAATTATACACGTGGGTTTCATTACGGAAGTATTTGGGTAGAATTTTGTCAAGTATTTGGAATGCTTGTATTACAGTTGTAATTATTTTGTTGTGTTATCGTATTTATATTGAATTGAGGAGGAGTAAATAACGGTCTTGCTCGAGATGGGCGGAGCTATGCAGTGTTTTGATAACCAGTAGGTTACCATTATTACTAGACATATTTCTATGATCAAAGGCACGTGCTACACTTAGATAAACTCCTAAATAGTATAAATAATATATTTAATTAAATATATAAATTAAATATTATTTCAGACCATCCAAAGTTGTCCAATTACGTCACTGACTTACTCACTGATCATCAAAATTGTAAGATACTTTTAGCAGACCTAAAAACTTCAAATTTGGAATTTATATTGTGTTCTTCCATGCTGGTCTGGGAGGAAAGAAAATACTTTGAATGTACCAGCTGCTTCTCTTCACGCGCAGGTCTTCTAAACGGACCTGCGCGGGAGACGCGATCGCTGTCGAGGGAATGGGCGAAAACGTGAATGTTACATAGGCGATGAGGCTAGCAACCCATCAAGCAAGCCAAGCCTTTGGGTCTTGTAGCCATGGGCTCTCACTCTGTCTGCTTAGAGTCGTAAAACCCAAAATGCTCTGTCTTCTGTACTAGGGATAAAAAAATTACAGCCTTTGTGTGTGTGTTATATAGTTAGGAAGGTAAAATTTTAAAATTTTGAAGTTTTTTTTACTGTAACAACTATATTGGTTTAACCATTTCACCTTCAAAAAACCCCCTAAAAAAAAGGATTATTTTTGTCACAATGATTATCCTACTCAAAACATAAAAGTAAAATGGGTGTCAAGTTTCAATAATGTTATGGTGTGGTTGTCGACTTCACCAACAAAAGAATTGAAATCTAAATGGGTGCCAGGTTCTGTAGAGAATTTTTTAAATTTATTTATAAGAATTAAAAAATATGACTTTTTGCAGACACAACCAAAGGCCGGAAGATCTAAAGTGCACTTCAAGCGTGCTGGTGGGCAAGATGTGGCGCTAGCCGTATCACCTATAAACATGATTCGCATTTTTGCCCATTCCCTCAATCAGCTACTACGATCTACGCGAGAAGAGAAGGAGTTAGTATATTCCAAGTTTTTTTCTTTTCGATCAGACGAGTATGGAAGAATTATTGCGGCGGAGATGAAGGCAATCGGGCTAACCTAGCCCGAAGTAAAACGCATAGCCAAAGACCGCAGACCATGGATCAAGATAGACACAGCCTCTGTATGAATTTGCATGTCGATCTGAAGTCAAACTGACTTCATTATTCTGTGTATGTTCTTCATTTTAGTCTGTGTATGTCAATTCATTAGATCGGACATTGAGCTCTCTACTGTAAAATAACTAAATCTACCATTTTGAGGGCTAGACACTCGTCGCAAAACGTTGGAGAAATAATAAAAAGTTCCTTCCGTTTGTAAGTGAATTTCTTATAAATATTGTATTGAAAATTGGCACGCCAAGTTTTCATACAAATTGAAGGACTTTCGTTATCTAGTAGTATATACAGATCTGTGCCAAGGACCGATCGCGATGGAGAAAGACTATTCAAGCCCTCTGCCCCACCTAGGGACCTTAGGACCCTTAGTCAAGTAAGTCGAGTATGAAAGAATACAAAAGGCATCATCATCCGAGCGTATTCCCGCTTACATTCTCAGCGGTAACGCTTCAGAGCCCGGGGTCCACTTCCTAACCCTAAGTGATTTGACGAGGGTACTGGTTTTTACACAGAGCGACTGTTGTCTGTCCTCCACAACGCAGAACCAATCTTACCAGATTAGAAAAAAACATTTCACAAAGTATGCTTCCCAGTGAAATTTGAACCCACGACCTCACACACTCACAAGGCAAAAGCCTTGACCACTGGATCACGAAGGCAGTAAAAAAAGACAATATTACAAAAGACACTTTAAAAAAATATTCTACCTAAAAATCTTACCAAAAATCCATGTTTCCAAGAGACAAAAACTCGAAGTTAAAAAGGGCAAACTATCAAGTAGGTAATTACGTTGAAGTTTAAAGGATGGCAGTTGTAAGAACTCGAGACCTGACCCGTTCCCGTTGAAATATTCCCGCCATTTGTCACTGTCCTCCCCACTTCTCCCCCGGACCAGTGGGGACAACTAATTGGTAATCAGCTGAGTTATTGGGAATATTACCCCGTTGGAATTATATAGGCTTAGCAATCAAGCTAATTTGGATTTAGCCTTTGTTTATTGTTTGCACGTGAGGTGAATGGTCAGAATAAATGTGATTCCACTTCTGTTGACAAATTTATGCTGATAACGGTTGTATCTTCAGCTTGTTTTATTATGAATAATGTTTATCTGCAATTATCTTTAAACATAATTAATTTATGACGACCTCTGTGACCTCTTGCCTAGTCGACATCAAGCCAGGCTGTTACTCCGGAGCCCCGTGTTCGATCCCCGGTCAGGTCAAGATGGAAAATGATCTTTTTTAGATTGCCCTGGGTCTTGGATGTTGTGCAGTATAGGAGGTCTTCAATGATTCTTCCTTTATTATTCGGTTTAAAATAATTTATTAATTTAAATTCAGAAAATACATTTGATTTTGAGACGTGCTTTCGTGCTTGCGTGTGTGGAATGTTCCGGAGAGAGAGTGGAGGGGATTGAGTACATCAATCGATTATCGATCGCCCGGCTGCTACTCCCCAATAGATGGTGCTACTAGTGGCGTTGACATGCCATCATCATCTATATAATGTATTTGTTATAAAATATAATATGTTGAGTTAGTATTCCGTAACATAAGTTTCGACCTTACTTTGGGGCTAGCTCAATTTGATTGTATATATTTCATTATTTATTTATTCTGATTCCAAAATAGCCAGAGGGTGCAAATCAACCTATCCATACGTTTTTTATACATCAATTTATCTATCCGTTAAGGTAAATTACGATTATTTCTACTATCAATAAAATAATACAACTTTTACAACTGTATTTATTTATTGGATTTAAGCTTACACTCACAGACAAACACACACGTTGACACTAAATATCCAAACAAGAGAATATAAAATGGTTCCTTCATGTCTGAAAAGCCGTTAGGCATGTACGCTGGCCGCTGTATTGCTTTCGATTTCCTCTTGGCAGCGTCTATATACTCCTTAAAATGTCTTTCAACCAGACCTGCCATCGACATCTGCCCCATTAGTGTATCAAATGGGTATTTCACAGGAGAACCTCGATTGAAAACTGTTACTCGAATTAACATGATTGAAGACTCAGATATTTTATATAATTGCATCAAGCCTTCAGGGTCATCCAGGAACAAAGAAACCAAACTATAATATGTGTCGGTCACAGTCGTGAAATATTTTTCTTTTTTACTATTTAAGACAATATTAATACAATCAGCGATATTAGAACAATTCTTCATATCTTTGAAATCATATTTGTATTGCCAATAATGGTGAATAACTGGTTTGTAATTATTATATACTTCTTTTAAATCAGTAACTTGATGTTCTCTTACAGGATTTGTACTAGCACTTAGCAGAAAAGCTTGTATCACATTTGACAACATAAACACAAATATTATCATACTAAGTAAAACTATCCTTGCAGTGAATCTGTTGTTCAATCTTTTGACATTTATATTAGTCAGAAAATATCCATAAACTATAAATATGTCTCTAATAACATCGTTAGATCTTTGTTTGAAAATAGAAAGACATGTTGAAAGAATGCAGAAAACAACAAAAAGGCCGATTATATGGAGAAATACTAATAAAGTCATATGTTTAATAACGACTTCCCACTTTCCAAGAAAACCAGCACGGGCTATCAAGATACTATTGTGATCAACCATGTAAGGGTAACTATAATCATGTGTATATGCTCTTTCGTAGGTCAATACAATGCCACCAATCACTCCCTCATATTCGACGGTGTGATTTCGATAACGATGTGGGTAAGTTTCCCGAACTTCTTCGAGTTGTTTGTTTTTTCCAACGTTTATAGTCACCGCGGTCACATTGTGACTCTCCTTCCATAACTTTAAGATAAACTGGTCGATTCCTACACAAGTATTTTCAGGGTAACACATGAAAGGCCAATAATCGTGAGCTAACATAGTTATTTTGCAGTTTTTTAGTATTTTAGGGATACGTAATTTGTAGACAATGCCAGTTTTTAACTCTGAACATGAGGTAACTTTTTTTAATTCTTTTTGTGCTGGTCGATTGCAATTATCAGCTTTAGTACCAAAATCAAAAATAGAATAATCATTAGTATTATTTTGTTTTAAAACAACAGTTACATAAAATATATTATTGTATATCAATAATTTTGATAAATACATTAAATCATTCTTGATATCTTTTATATTAATTACAAATTTAGCTTTTGGATTCCAGTAGAAATCTTGTTTTAAATGTTGGATTCCGTCTTCAAACTGATATACATCATTGCTGACAATCACGTACACTGCATTGTGAATTGCATCATGAGACCAGAGAAACGTTCTGGATATAAATTTTAAACCATATAAATTATTAAGCTCTTTCGACAACATTTCGTCTCCATTTGCCACAGTCACGTGTAATGATATTTCATCTCCTTTGATTATTTCAACTAATTTTCTTATACAAGAATTAACATAGATTTGCTCATGTTCTTCAGGAAACTTTAATATTTGACCATAAGTTCCAAAGAAAAACAAAATAAATATATAAACTTCAAATATCATCTTGATAAGACGTCTAACAAATTCGGTGCTCGCAACAAAACTAAACATCTTTAAAGTAATAAACTTACAAAAAAGTTATTTAAGATCCATCAATCAAATAATTTCTACCGTAGCAGATTCCATTATAATAAAAGGAATTAATAGTAAATCATACAAATATAACGAATTTGTAAGTGACGATAAACTTCCTTTAAAGATTGCTTTAATAAAACGATTGACAATGTTTTGATTAATGAGTTAGTCAGGTCAAAACAGTAAAGCGTGGGTGCTTGGTACGACATTTGTATTCACCCCACGCTTTTTTTTTACAAAGACATTAATTTTCTCGTTAATCACTTTACTGTTATATTAAAATTTGTTTTTTACTTACTTTTTAGTTCGGTTTACCACTAAAGCGTGTTTTTTAGTTTTTGAGACTATAATTTATTAAATATTAAACTTCGCAATTGCGCGGACTCTAATCGCAGTTGGGTTTTGCGATCTAGGGTTTTGTTGCAGTTATAGTTTAAGAATGCTAAAGATGGTATCTGTGAAGCAATACACTGCAAAATTTACATGCTCTGCTGATCCCACAATATTGGGATAAGGAAACAGTAGAAGATTTACCAACATTTTGAGTTGGGATTCTCTTTTTGATTTGTAGAAGGTGTCCCAATACCAAGTAATGTAAGATAAGAGCTGAATAAAGAAAACAGTCAACCTTGGACGGGATTCTAATCTAATAACAATAAATTTAATATTTAAATTAATAAAATAACTTTATAAATCGCATCAAGAATTAATATATCGATATTTCCTGACAGTCATACCTTGTCTAGTAATAGTTACAGAGGAATGATAAGATACATGTGCCACCTCAAGTAGTGCGCGGTGGCACAGGTATCTGATTATCCGTCTGTACGAGTGTCACGACTCATTAATTAAATCGATAGGATGTAATGTAATCGAATGGATGTAATTATACAGGTGGGTAAATAAACGTAATTGAGTAGAGTTTTGTCATAATATAATTGTTTGAAATGGTTTTATTACTAGTCATGTTTTGAATTGGTTAGACGTAAATAGCGGCCATGCTTCATTAAATATGAAGAGAGCAACTATTCGCCTTTTTTATTGTTTATACATTTCTGATGAAGAATGTATGCAGATAACGGTTGAATATTTAGCTTGCTTTTAATTATAAATAATCTTTATCTTTGAACATTATTATTCTATTGTGCACTTGACCAGTTTTTATTTTATAATACATCGACAATATAATACAAATTATCTTTATTGCACCATAAAGAAAGGAAATACAACAATACTTACAGAGAAAAAAAAAACAAAAATGATACAAAGGCGGACTTATCGCATAGATAGCAATATCTTTCAGTCAACCTTTGGGTAGAGAGAGAAGTGAATTTCGAGAGAGGCGATGCAGTAAGTCGGATTTACTGATCGTAGATACAAAATAGAACCTTTATGTCAAGTAAAGAGAAAAGGTGTAAAATTTACTAAATAGTAAGTAGATGTATTATTAAATAAAAACTGGTCAAGTGCGAGTTAAACTCCCGCGAAGAGAATTTCGCATTTCTCATAGGTTTTTCTGAAATTTATAAGTAAAGATCTATTTACTGCATATTTTTTATTAAAAATTTTAGGCCCTGTAGTTTCGGAGATAAGGGGTGGTCAAATTTTGCCTATTTTCATACTTAAATAACTTAAAAAATATTTATCGTAAAATTTTAAAAAATATGTATATTAGATTCTTACAACAAGGCCCGGCAATGCTTAACTTGAAAACGCTAGTTATTAGGTACTTCCAGGCCACGAAGCTCATCACCCCTGACCCTGGCACAGCCACAACCAGCACAAGTAGAGATACCGGGAACGCGCTAAAACAAGGTAAAGGAAATTCTTTTGCTCAAAACAACTACTTATTCGCTATACAGGGTAATTATGAATCTCCTGTCTATATTCAAGAATTTATTTGTTAAGGCCCCGTCAGTTCAGAGCCAAGAATACTGTGAGTGTTTTTGAAAAATCACTGTAAATAAACTACTACAGTTTATTTCCCAAAAATTTTACATAGGAATCTTAAGGTTTTTCTACAAACACCCACAATATCCAAAACACGATTGAGCATTTTTGAGTTGATAGAAAAAAATTACAAACACACCTCTAAATTTGCATAAATATACCTTTAAGAAAGATATTACTATTTTATACAATCACCTTTTTATATGAAAATTATACCAAAAAGTGTATAATCTAAACTACTAGTAAATTTTGCTACACAAAAAATTATAAATATTAATTAATACAAAAAAAATATAAGTAATTTAGAAATATATAAATAAGTAATTTATATTATGCATTTTTTGCTATAAGGTGATTGTATAAAATAGTAATATCTTTTTTTATATGTAAATTTAAGCATTAGAGGAATTTTGTATTTTTTTTTATCGAGCCAAAAATGCTCAATCGTGATTTGGATATTTTATTTATTTATTTATTTAACTTTATTACAAACGTAATAGGCGGGCTTAAAGCCATAGGCTTTATCTACCAGTCAACCCACTGGTGATGCCGAGAAAAAGAACATTTTAGAAGGAGGTGCAAGTTATGTAGGTATTGTTACATTTACCTAATGAGGATAGCAGTAACAATATAATATAAATTTATTATATATATATATATATATATATATATATATATATATATATATATATATATATATATATATATATATATACATGAATAAACTTACATTCAAAATATACATGGTTATAATATATAATATAATAAACAATACGTTACCTACATATTATATCATAATATCTATATTCCATCTGAAAGTTCACAAAGATAATGAGCACGCTAATGAGCGATAATGAGCTATGTAAATTTTTTGAAAAATAAACTATTTTAGTTTAATTACAGTAATTTTTCAAAGACACTTACAGTTTTGCGAGCTGTGAACCCATCTCGCCTTAAGAAAATTAAAAAATACTTTCATTCACAAGTAAGTTGTTTCATAATACATAAACCAAAAATATCAACCAACAAATGCACACCAAAAATCTCCTTTTTGAATGTCACCTTGATTGAATGCCTGCTAGCGAGCGGTGGCCGGCACTAAAGTTTGGCCATTTATTAGAAACTAGCTGTGCCCGCGACTTCGTTCGCGTGGTTGTCGGAACGTAATGTTATATAGCCTAAAGCCTTCCTCTATAAATGGACTACCCAACAAAAAAATAATTTTTCAAATCGGACCATTAGTTCCTGAGATTAGCGCGTTCAAACAAACAAACAAACAAACTCTTCCGCTTTATAATATTAGTATAGATTTGATATAAAAAATTACAAAAAATAAGCCTTTTTATTACGGCTTTATGTTCTATTAGTGGTTTAGATTTTAATATAGCTAGGGGCAAATCTAATCTGCCAGTTGTTTTACTTTGCTGTACGACACGATAGTTACCTTTTCCTTTATCTGTTTCATGTAGCTATGCCTCGAAGTAAAACAATTGGAAGATGAGAGTGACAAATGGAAGAGAATTCATACTCCATCGACAAGAGCATAGCTCTTGAATATTATTAGATAGATAGGGGCAAATCAACCTAAAAAAATATATTTTTTACATCAATTTATATAAATTATGATTTTTTTAAGTGTCAATAAAATAATACAACTTTTATAAATCTATTTATTGGATCTAAGCCTACATTCACAGACAAACACACACGTTGACACTAAATATCCAAACAAGAGAATATAAAACGGTTCCTTCATGTCTGAAAAGCTGTTGGGCATGTACGCTGGCCGTTTTTTTGCTTTCGATTTCCTCTTGGCAGCGTCTATAGAGTCCTTAAAGTGTCTTTCGACCAGACCTGCCATCGACATCTGCTCCATTAGTGTATCAAATGGGGTTTTCACAGGAGAACCTCGATTAAAAACTGTTACTCGAATTAACATGATTGGAGACTCGGATAGTTTATATGTTTGCATCGAGCCTTCAGCGTCAACCAGCAACCAAGAAACCAAACTATAATATGTGTCGGTCACACTCGTAAAATACTTTTCTTTTTTATTATTCAAGACTACATTAACGCAATCAGTAATAGAAGTACAATTTTTCATATTTTTGAAATCATATCTATATTGCCAAGATTCGTAAATAATTGGTTTATAATTATCATATACATCTTTCAAATCAGTAACTTGACGTTCTCTTACAGGATTAGTACTAGCACTTAGCAGAAAAGCTTGTATAACATTTGACAACATAAATACAAATATTAACATACTTAGTAAAACTATCCTTGCAGTGAATCTGTTGTTCAATATTTTGACATTTATATTAGTCAAAAAATATCCATAAACTATAAATATGTCTCTAATAACATCGTTAGATCTTTGTTTGAAAATAGAAAGACATGTTGAAAGAATGCAAAAAACAACAAAAAGGCCAATAATATGGAGGAATACTACTAAAGACATCTGGTTAATAACGACTTCCCACTTTCCAAGAAAATCAGCACGGGCTATCAAGATACTGTTGTGATCAACCATGTAAGGGTAACTATAGTCATGAGTATATGCCCTTTCGTAGGTCAATACAATGCCACCAATCACTCCCTCATATTCGATCGTATGATTTCGATAATGATGGGGGTAAGTTTCCACAATTTCTTCGATTTGTTTGTCTTTTCCAACGTTTATAGTCTCCACGGTCACATTGTGACTCTTCTTCCATAATTTCAAAATATACTGGTCGAGTCCTTCACAAGTATTCACAGGGTAACACATGAAAGGCCAATAATCGCGAGCTAACATAGTTATTTTGCAGTGGTTTAGAACTCTAGGGATACGTAATTTATAGACAATGTCAGTTTTTAACTCTGAACACGTGGTAACTTCTTTTAATTCTTTCTGTGCTGGTCGATTGCAATTATCAGCTTTAGTACCAAAATCGAAAATAGAATAATCATTAGTATTATTTAGTTTTAAAACAACAGTTACATTAAATATATTATTGTATATCAATAAATTTGACAAATACATTAAATCGTTCTTGGTATCTTTTATATTAATTACAAATTTAGATTTTGGATTCCAGTAAAAATCTTGTTTTAAATGTTGAATTCCGTCTTCGAACTGATAAACATCATTGCTGACGATCACGTACACTGCATTATGAATTGCATCATGAGACCACAGGAATGTCCTGGATATAAATTTTAAACCATAGACACTATGAAGCTCTCTTGACAAAGATTCGTCTCCATTAGCCACAGTCACGTGTAGTGATATTTCATCTCCTTTGATTAATTCGACTAATTTTCTTATACAAGCATTTACATTACATTGGTCATGTTCTTCAAGAAACTTTAATACTTCAGCAGAAGTTCCAAAGAAAAACAAACAAAATATATAAACTTTGAATATCATTCTGATGAGACGTCTGAAGAATTCGGTGCTCGAAACAAAACTAAACATCTTTAAAGTAATAAACTTACAAAAAATCACGCTTAGAATATTTAATATCCATCAATCAACTTATTTCTATTCACGTCGCAGATTCCATTATAATAAAAGGAATTAGTAGTTAATCATACAAATATAATGAATTTGTAAGTAACTTTCTTCAAAGATTGCTTTAATGAAACGATTGACAATGTTTTGATTAATGAGTTGTTGATTGTAAATTGTATGAAACTCTGCACGGATGTGTGTGAGTTATGGCGTGTCACGTCATTTTATATTAAACTTTGCAATTATGCAGACTCTGGTCGAAGTTGGGTTTTGCGATCTAGGGTGTTTTATAATGTTGAAGATGGTATTTGTAACGAAATAAACTGCAAAAACGATATGCTATGCCAGTCCCCAGTAGTGGAATAAGAATTACCCTACCGACATTTTTAAATATTATTAGGAATATGAGTGATGTAGGAGGTGTCCCGATACCACGTAAAGTAAGATAAGGGCTGCATAAAAAAAACAGTCGACATGGGGCTGGATTTTAATCTAATAACAATAAAGTTTATTTATTATTTTATTTATCAAGTATTTCTTCTTCTTCTTTATTTAAGGGATGGGCTCTTGTCGGTGGAGTGTTTTCCATGTCTCTCTTTCTTTATTAAATCGATATTTCCTGACAGACATACTTTGTCTAGTAATAGTTAAAGTGACACGACTTATTAATTGAATCGATTGGATGCGATGTAATCGAATGGATGTGATTATACACGTGAGTTTCATTATGGAGGTATTTGTCAGCAGAGTTTTGTCAAACATTTGTTTGGGATGCTGTTATTACTAGTCGTATTTTGAATTGGTCAGACGTAAATAACGGCCATGCTTTGTTGTTAAAGATGAACAGAGCAATTTTTCGCCTTTGTTCATTATTTGCACCAAAGGTGAATGGTCAGAATAAATATGATCCCACTACTGATGACGTATTGATGTAGTTGAAAAATCTCCTAATTGAATGTCATCCTAATTAAATTCGTTGCGAGCTGTGATGGGCGCGCTTCAGTTTAGTAATTTATTGGAAATTTGAGTAAAAAAATTACAATAAATAAATCTTTTCATTACGTTTTTGTGTTTGATTAGTGATTCTAATTTGAAGATTTCAATAAGCTAGAAGGTGAAAATCAGCCTGTGTAAATATTATTTTACATCAATTTATCTATCCCTTGAGCTAAATTACGATTTATTTTTACTATCAATAAAACAATACAACTTTTATACCTAACTCTATTTATTGGATTTAAGATTACATTCACAGACAAACACACAGGTTGACACTAAATATCCAAATAAGAGAATATAAAACGGTTCCTTCAAGTCTGAAAAGCCGTTGGGCATGTACGCTGGCCGTTTTCTTGCTTTCGACATCTTCTTTGCAGCGTCTATATACTCACTAAAATGTTTTTCAACCAGACCTCCCATCGACATCTGTTCCAATAGTCTATCAAACGGGGCTTTCACAGAAGAACCTCGATTGAAAACTGATACTCGATTTAACATGATTGGAGATTCGGATAGTTTATATGCTTGCATCGAGCCTTCAGCGTCAACTAGTAACCAAGAAACCAAACTATAATATGTATCGGACACAGTCGTGAAATACTTTTCTTTTCTATTATTTAAAACTACATTAACACAACCAGCGATAGTAGAACAATTCTTCATATCTTTGAAATCATATCTGTATTGCCAAGCATCGTAAATAACTGGTTTGTAGTTATCATATACTTCTTTTAAATCAGTAACTTGACGTTCTCTTACAGGATTTGTACTAGCACTTAGCAGAAAAGCTTGTATAGCATTTGACAACATAAACACAAATATTAACATACTAAGTAAAACTATTCTTGCAGTGAATCTCTTGTTCAATCTTGTGACATTTATATTAGTGAGAAAATATCCATAAACTATAATTATGTTTCTAATAATATCATTAGATCTTTGTTTAAAAATAGAAAGACATGTCGAAAGAATGCAGAAAATAACAAAAAGGCTAATCATCTGAAGGAATACTAATAAAGTCATCTGGTGAATAACGACCTCCCACTTTCCAAGAAAGCCAGCACGGGCTATAACGATACTATTGTGATCAACCATGTAAGGGTAACTATAATCATGATTACGTGCTCTTTGATATGTCAATACAATGCCACCAATCACTCCCTCATATTCGATGGTATGATTTCGATAATGATGGGGGTAAGTTTCCACAATTTCTTCGATTTGTTTGTTTTTTCCAACGTTTATGGTCTCCACGGTCACATTGTAACTCTCCTTCCATAGTTCTAAGATAAACTGGTCAATTCCTACACAAGTATTCTCTGGGTAACACATGAAAGGCCAATAATCGCGAGCTAACATAGTTATTTTGCAGTTTTTTAGTACTTTATTAGGGATATGCCATTTGTAGACAAAACCAGTTTTTAACTCTGAACACGTGGTAACTTTTTTTAATTCTTTCTGTGCTGGTCGATTGCAGTTATCAGCTTCAGTGCCAAAATCGAAAATAGAATAAACATCAATATTTTTTTGTTTTAATACAACAGCCACATTAAATATATTATTGTATATCAATAAATTTGATAAATACATTAAATCGTTCTTGATATATTTTATATTAATTACAAATCTAGCTTTTGGATTCCAGTAGAAATCTTGTTTTAGATGTTGGATTCCGTCTTCGAACTGATAAACATCATTGCTGACGATCACGTACACTGCATTATGAATTGCATCATGAGACCACAGGAATGTCCTGGATATAAATTTTAAACCATAGACACTATGAAGCTCTTTTGACAAAGATTCGTCTCCATTAGCCACAGTCACGTGTAGTGATATTTCATCTCCTATGATTAATTCGACTAGTTTTCTTATACAAGCATTTACATTAGATTGGTCATGTTCTTCAAGAAACCTAAATATTTGAGCAGAACTTCCAAAGAAAAACAAACTTAACATGTAACTTTTAAATATCATTTTGAAGAGACGTTTAATAAATTCAGTGTTTGCAACGAAACTACACATATTTTAAGTAAGTTCATACAAAAATTCACTGTTATTTAAGGTCCATTAATCAATTAATTATTTCTATTCATGTCGCAGATTCCATTATATTAAAAGGAATTAGTAGTTAATCATACAAATATAATGGATAAAGTGACGATAAAGTCCTTTATACGATAGACAATGTTTTAAAAAAATAATTTGATGATTGTAAAGTTTAGGTTAGTTACAACTACAACGAAATAAAAATATTTAATTTTTTTTTATCTAAGTTTAAAAGAATATGTTTATCTACAACTCTACTCGTACTCAACTACGAAATTCAAGAAGTTTCATTCAAAGATAAGTTATAGTCAAACAAACTATGTATATATATATATATATATATTTATATTTGTGAAAAAAAATAATTTATTGTTCAACTTCTAATCAACCATATAAGTCTAAACACAACAGGTTTTTGTTGGTCAATTACTGAGTGGACAGCAACCCAGGCTACCCCCTGACTCTATCATCAAACCAACTTATCAAATAATTTTAATAATATTGCATAATCAGAATCTTGTGTTTTAAGCTTGTAAGTATTGTACGCAGATCCACCCGATTTTTGGCGTCTCTCCCCTCTAATTTTAGCCTGGAAGGGATACAGAGATAACCCTGCCAGGTATTTCTTCCAGGTAATCTTGCATCAAAAGAATCAGAAGAACAAAGGCGGACTTATGTCTATCTTGTTATTCTAGGATTGTTTCTGGTCTACCTCTTGGGTTGTGGAGGTCAGATGGCAGTGGCTCTGTATAAAAACCAGTAACCTCGTCAAATTACCTAAGTAAGGTAGCGGACCCCGGGCTCTGAAGCGTTACCGTTGTGCAACCGGGAATACGCTCGGATGACGACATCTGTAAGAACCCTTAGATTATCACACTCGATAAGGCGAAAGTTCTAGTAAAAGCCTATTTTTTTGTTACGTCGATATTTTACGATTGAAAGACATTGTTACTCGTACTTTAAGAACCAACAATAGCCGGATTTCATAGCATCCATTGGAGGCGTACAATGAAATGTTTACAGCAGTTTTATAAAATTCTGTTGGGCTTCAGAACATAATCCTCCGATATTTTGATGGCTCGCTCAAAAAGAATTTCCATTTTTTAGGGTTCCGTAGCCAAATGGCAAAAAACGGAACCCTTATGAATTCGTCATGTCTCTCTGTCTGTTTGGCCGTCCATATGTCACAGCCACTTTTTTCCGAAACTATAACAACTATACTGTTGAATCTTGGTAAGTAGATGTATTCTGTGAACCGCACACAAAAATTAAAAAAAAAACATAAATTTTGTGGGTGAAATGAAAAATGCTTAGAACTGAAATTCAAAAAAATTTTTTCATCAAACCCATACGTGTATACGTGTGTGTATACGATATCTATGGATAGGTCTTCAAAAAGTTTAAAATGATTTGCGACACCTCTGTATGATTGTTCAAGTTTTCACTTTTGTCGGCATTCCTGGAGTGCCACTGTATTTTTTTTATCGTACAACTAAATATCTCTTTAATAGACTATGAATATCGCAAGAATAGCTTATTAAGCATATAAATTCAATATATGGCGCTCGCCGCACGCTGGCAGATTTCCAACGCTGAAATACTTATATATTAGATCGGGTTGACGTTTTACTTTATATTAAAAACTTCTTTGACTTAGAAATGTTCAATGAAATATACATTGCACTTAATGTTTTGTTTTATTTTATTTGTGAAACAAAAAGTGGCCTTAGAACAATACACAGCAAAGTGCAATACTCATCATCATCATCTTATCAGCCACAGATGTCAGATTTCCAAAACCACCGATCAGAAGCAGCCTACATCTGGATGTAGGCTGCTTCTGATCGGTGGTTTTGGAAATCGTAGGAAAACGCTGGCGTTTTCCTGCCTCAGGTCGCTTACCGGTACGTGGCCGCCATTAGAGAACCGGTGCAAGCCAGATAGGAAAGGCGTGGCGCGCCACTCGACGTGACTGATGACGTCACCAGTAACAAGCGTCACGACGAGTGGCACAACCTAAGGCGAAATGCAAAAAGTAAAGTAATATAGAGAGAATAGAATGCCCTCTTGCATACTTTTCAAACTACCACTTGATGTGGCGGCCTCTGAACTTTATCCCCAGAACTAAATAAATTGTTTACTTACATACGTAAGTAAATGTAGCGTACCATGTTTGGTGAAAAGATAAACCTACATAAGTACCTATATAACTTCTTCTTCATCTAAGCGCGTTCCCGGTTGCATCCTCAGCTATGCTGCTTCGGAGCCCAGCGTGCGCTTTTCCGCTTTTTCTTCTCCAAATATAAATAAAGAATAAATAAAACCGGCCAAGTGCGAGTTAAACTTGCGTGGAGAGGGTTCCGTACAATTGATTGAATTCTTACAGGTTTTCCTGTAATCTACAAGCAAAGAACTATATTTCGTACTTTTTTCAAAATTTTAGGCTCAGTAGTTTCGGACATCAGGGGGGGGGAATGTTCAATTTTCGTCTTCTTTCATGAATAAAATCAAAACTATTTTTTTTTATTTAGTTAGCAAACTGGTTGTTACATTATTAACAAATGATAAAAGTGAGTTCACAAAATTAAATATAAAATACAACCTTCTAGGAGCGAACACAGCATGCATACAAAATATGTTAGCTCACAGTAGAAAATTTTAATGGTATAAATAAATATTATGATTAAACTATATATTTATAAAATAAATAAATTATTGATTATTAAAATATTGAAGGTTTCTCAAAAAAGAACCTTTTACTTTAATTTAAATTTAAATTTTTAAGAACAAAAATATATTTGAGATCCTCATAACAAGCCCTTTTATTTGATATTTGACACAGTAAGGTTTGCAAAACTTGTTTTTTCAATTTCCTAATTTATCCCCCAAAAATGACTCTTATTTTAAAACAATATTTATTTACTTTGCACATATGTGTTTGGGTCATAGGATTACACCATCCTACCAAATTTCATCTGATTCGGTCCAGTAGATTCGGAGCAAATTGGCTGTGGCAGACGGACGGACAGACAGACGCACGAGTGATCCTATAAGGGTTCCGTTTTTCTTTTTTGTACGGAACCCTAAAAATGGTTAATTATACGATCAGATAAAAGAAAAGTACCTAAAAATCTTAGCTAACATTGAATAATGATCAAAGTTAACCAGCATATGTGATGATCACATATGCTGGTTGAGACACCCCCATAAAATATGCTGCCATAAACCAGGCTCTTTAAGGTTCTATCGATGTTCAGAAAAACAAACTTCTGCTTATATAGATTACAGGCTCTAAATGTATTCGCGATACTAGAACCTGCAGATTAAAAGTAATCCAATGATACTACAGGGGCCACGATGGGGTCAGAACAGTATTATTCTAATTAGTCCATCTTGTAGATTATCCAAAAATAATGGACCCATATATTTTAGTTTGTCAAATAAGTTAAAATTTACAAAGATACAGAGCATCTTAGTTCCAGAGAGGGGCACAGAATACAGTAAGAGTAAACAGAAGGGACTCTTCTAAGGTACGCGCAATATACGTCCCCGTTCCCCGCACCCGCACCTCTCCCCCGGTTCTTGACGGCCAACGTGAGAAATCGAGGCGAAAACGGGGGAGAGGTGCGGGGACGGGGAACGGGGACGCCTGGGTGACGCATATTGCGCGTACCTTAGGAGTTTCCGGCCTGTGGTAGGGGCTTTGACATCACGAGACGTCATGTTAAATTTAAATGCGCTGTTTCTTTGTCAATTTTTGTTTCTAAGAGAAAAGAAAATACGTGTACAGTATTTTTTAATAATATAACAGTTGGGCCAAAAATATTCTTCCAGTCGTAATGCTTATTTATTTATTTATTTATTTATTTTTTATTGAGCCAAAAGCTACAATATTAACTATTAGTAGACTTAATGCTAAAGCATTCTCTCCCTGTCAACCTTTAGGAGAAGAGAAACAGATAGAATAGTTGGCGTCTAAAATAGATAGAAACAATCCAGAAATAATAAGTCTTATTCTAGTACTGACATATTTTTACATTGATCGGATCGGACCCATCAATTGCGACTGATTACACGATGATAATAATGTTTAGAGCTAGAACGTAATTGTAAAAAAAACAGTGGCACTCCGAGACTGGCGATAGAAGTGAAAACTTAAACAAGGTGGTGTCGGTTACGGTAACAGTGTCGCGAATTCAATGGTTCCCATCTCAAAAAATGCCCAACGCGCCCAAAGTAGCTTACACTTCTATAAATATACAAAAAAGCGTTCAGAAATCTTAGAATCTTAATAAAACGAAGTTTAAACACGAAACGAAGTTTTTATCAAAGTAACCCCATTTTACAGTATTTTATTTATAACTTCGTTGTTTTCTTTGTAATAAATATGAGGATTTAATAAACCATAACAGATAACTGGTATTTTAAAAAAAAGCAAGCAAGCTATATTTTGCATTCGATATGTCTGAGATAAGGTTTTATTGTTCTGAGGGATATGTCATCTGACAGAAAAAAAATCTAATGTCAGATTCAAGTGTTATCCCGCTACATACAAAAATATTATATGGCAGACGTTCGTCTGTACTAGTAAGGCATGTGTTTCATAATCTGTAAGCGTCTCGCCACTAGGCACGCCGTATGACGCGCCCCTTGTAACCAGTGGTGCGCCGCTTCGACGCCTTACCAATGATTTTTCATACGAAATGTATGAAAACGGAGGGGTGTAAAACAGATAGAAGCGGTGCGCCGTACGGCGCGCCGTATCCGCGCCCTTTCTATCTGGCTTACGCCTTTTTGCCCCATCGGTCATCGGTTCTTCATTCTTCACGCTATATGCCCCGCCTACTGCCACTTCAATGAGCTAATTTGCTGGGCTATATCTGTGATCTTAGTTCTTTTACGAATCATCTCATTTCTGATTCGATCATATAAAGAAACACCAAGCATAGCCCTCTCCATAGCTTGTTAAGTGACTTATAAAATCAATCAAGCCTAGGCAACAAAATAACCCCAAGTACATCAATACCCGTTACCACGCCAATTGGAATTTGGAACAATCAGTGGCTGACAGTTGACGCTGCGTCATGCAACAATGGTCATTTTATAAAAAAATGTGGGGCTGTTTTATTGTGTATATTATAAAGCAGTATTGTATTGAATTCTGTTTTAATAATTGTGAAAAAAATTTACTGATCTGTAGATGTCGTGTCCTACTGCTGAGCAAAGGCCTTTTCCTTATCCAACCATTTCGATACCTTGCGGCTTTTGAGCTACTTTTTTGATTTTGGCTTTTGGACATAACCACCATTTTGGCCAAAATAAGTTTTGAATGACATCTTTTTCAGTTTGTGCTCCGCTATCGAACTGAATATTTGAAATTCTCTAATTCTGAAAACAATGGTGAATACGACCCTAAATTTCAATGCTCGTAATGGAGATTTTCTTATATTTTTGCCATTTTTATTAGGCATCATCAAAGCTTCGGGCGTAAACGACACTATCTAATAAAATGGTAGGGCGTATATGCCTTTTAGTTTTATTAAATGTAAGGTTTTAATTTATGTTTTCAATATATTCTTTTTATATATTTATGTAATGATAAAGTAACGTAGAAGAGATATATTTCTAGCATTTCTTAATAAATAATTTGTAGTTTCTTCCCTAGTTATATATATTAGTATACAATACAAGCCTCTGATGGACTAAGAGTTACCAAATTGATCTATTCTACTAAAAATAGTTGTAAGTATTGTAATATAAACGCATAAAATTGAATTAAATAATAAAAAAATGATAAAAACTACAATTTTAATTTGAAAGTGATGAATACACCGTACCTTACTAACTCAGCAGTCATTTTATGGGGCATAAAAGACATACTACATGTTTGATTTTGTGAGGCGTATACACCAGCTAACTTTTAATCTATAAATATTACTTAAAACGTTATGTTTTAATATTATGCACCACAAAAATAACTTTTTTTGGTCTAAGAATCCTGTTTCTAGGATCAATAACAACAAATACAAAATTTTAATTTTAGGTTCTTGGCTCTCCTTAACACTAGAAGCGCGGGCGTCCCAAATTTAACCCATTTCGATGTTCTTCCTGCCCTACTTAATGTTTTATTATGCATAGAATCCTAAATTTTTATGATTTTTTAATCAAATTTACCTCAAAGCGCGGTTGGGTCAATTTTGACCCAGTCATGGATGTCAGAGTTTAACTTCATTTTTCTTCTAAATTAGACAAAATATCGTTGATTGCCAAGTATGGCGCGTAAGTACCTACATTGACGTCTCTGTCCCTTGCTGAAACTCTAAAATCAAATGGAACAAGTATTGTTGGTACCATAAATAAAGCTCGTCGGGAAATACCTGCTTGTGTCAAACAAGCAAAAGAAGAATTGTATAGTACGGTGTTACTGAAAAAAGACGATATCACTTTGACAGTATATCAAGGAAAGCACAAAAAAAAATGTTCTTCTCCTTAGCACTATGCACCCAGATATTCAAATAGAAACTGGTACAAAAAAGAAACCGGATGTAGTATCATTTTACAATAGTTCAAAGTATGGGGTAGACGTTGTGGATCAAATGGCTCGCAAATATTCTGTAAAAGCCCCATCTAGGCGTTTGCCAATTCATACTTTTTATAATTTGCTAGACTTAGCAGCAATAAATGCTTGGATTTTGTATCGTGACCTGAATGGAAAAAAAATCAGCAGAAGAGAGTTTATTTTACAGTTAGGAGAAGAACTAGCTGAGGCATACGCAAATAGCAGGAAAACGTCTTATAGTCGTATCAATGTACAAAACGAAATACCTGAGCGTCCAGACAAACGTACTCGTTGTCAGGTGAAGTCTTCTTGTGCCGGTAACAAATCGTGTGTCAAATGCCAAGCTTGTAAAAAAACTGTTTGCAAGAAATGCACATCGAAAGAGTTTTGCATTTGCTCATTATGTGATTCGGAAGAGTAATTGCACTGCCTTTTTTATAATTTTATCTAATTTTTAACTTGAATTATTTGTGATTGTGATTAATTATTATTCTATTTGAAGCCAAAGTACACCAAAAATATGTGTAATCTATAATAAAAACATTTTAATATAATAACGAGTTTTATTTGTATACAAATCTTCACATTACTGTAGCAAAATAAAAATTGGCCAAAATTGACCCATCCGCGCTTCTAGGGATGTCAGGATGTTCCGCGCTTCTAGTGTTAAACGTCGTGTTTTGTTGGTTACGCCCTTTGAGCCGTATCGATTTGTCCTTGTTCTCAGCGATCTTCTGCTATTCGTACATAAATTTATCAAGGTGGTACCGCCATCTAGTCTTCGGTCTACCCCTACCCCTGCGTCCATCCGGAAGCCAGAAAACAATATGGGCTATCACTTTCGGCGCATTTGGCAGACATGTGAAAAAAACACATGAATTAAATAAATTGCCTTTGAGATCGTAAATCGAGATAAAATGCAATAATTTCAAACACAGTACTTTGCTTAACCCTAAACAAAAACAACTTCAAACCCCATATTCCCAACTCGTCATTACGACCGTCCTTTTTTCGCCCACCATTAATAAACCCTAAACTCACGACACATACTTATAAGCCGTTACCAAAACGACACACATGGCATTAAAAGCCATTTTTATCGCCACACATCTCTACATCCTATTTCTATAGACATAAGAGCAAATTTAGCTTGATTTGGTGTCTAAATTTAATTTGCGTTTGTAGGGTCTCAGCTGCGAATTTCTAGCCTCACCCATTGCGGTTGCTAGTCTGAATACATTGGAAGTGACAGCCCTCTGTAAACTAGGGATATAAAATACAGACGAACAGAAGGATAACTAATAACGCAGTGAATGATAAGTATAGAAAGAGCTTTCTTGCTTGCTGGTCTGGAAGAAAAGAAAAAACTTAGAAAATATAAATATATAAGGACAAATCACACAGAATGCACCAGCTACTTCTCTTAAAGAAATAACAAATAGAGGGTGAAAATGCGATTCATGGTAATAGGCAATGAGGCTAGCAACCCATCTCTATTTTGATTCTTTTTTCCATCTTCTCGCGCAACAACTCTTAACGCCTTCCTGGTACTGCTTGCCTGGAGTGCTCGGGGTGCGCTTACTCAATTGAGCTTACTTGGAGAAAAATAACCCGCTTTTTTAACCTCTGACAAAAAGAAGGGTGTTATAAGTTTGACGCTAATGTCTGTCAGTCTGTCTGTGACATCGTAGAGCGGATAGACCAATTTCGATGCGGTTCTTTTAAGTGAACGCAAGTTCCTGTGCGGTGGTTCTTAGCTATGTTTAATAAAAATCAGGTCAGCCGTTTAAAAGTTATTGGGGGTTAAGGCTTGAAAGTCAGGGCTTTCTCTAGCAAATAAATAGATGGCGCTACGGATATCAAGTCGTATCGGTAGTTCCACTACTGATCCAACCCTCCTTGGGAATGCAGTTGTAGTACGACATGTTTGTGCTTAGTCCTTTAGTCGCGTCTTACTGCATTCACAGAAAGACATGGAGTGGTTCTATTCCAGGCCGGAAGCGTAGTAGTTTCACATCTATATCTCCCTTTATTTTTCAGCCAGGGACGTATACTATTCGGTTTCAGTATTATTACTCTAAAAGGTCGCACTTAATAGTGTCTATTTAGCTTTATGTGACTAACTTTAAGTCATCATTTTAAAGTTGTTATAACCCTACAATGGTACCTACATACCTAATGATTATAAAAACTTTTGGATGACCTCGACAATCTATTATCTAGTTTTTTTTTTGTAAAATATTTGCAATATTGGTCATAATATAAAATGAATCATATATATCAACAGCACATCAAATAATCCAAATCCATTGCAATTTCGTTACTATTACAACTCCTCAAAACTGCCTGAAAGGTGGTACCTTTGTTTTTGACGGTACCTCTACATTCGTAATGTCTGATTATATAATTAATATTATAAAGCAATAGAAACGGCATGTCTGTGAATTTAATAAATTTATCAAAAACATAATGCCGGCGTAAATAAAAGAAAATCTCCCATGCTGGTCTGGGAGAAAAGAAAAACCTTAGAATCTACCAGCTGTTTCTCTTTCCGCAAAGATCGTACGTGTGTGTATGTGATACTAAAAGAGTAGGTAACAGAAAACTTTTTGTCTGTATACAACGTGGAAGGGACACATACTCGTAATAAATCAAAGCACTGGCTACACTACATCATTATAGTATAATGAAATTAAAATAACAGCCAAAAAACAAAAAATCCGCATTTCCATACTAAAGTGGGCGGCCGCACACTTTAGTATGGAAATGCGGATTTCTTTTTTGTTTTTTAACTGTTATTTTAATTTTATTATACTATAGTGATCTATTACAGCCCGTGGTTCGATTTATTAAGGGTATGTCCTTTCCACTTTTTATACACGTTAACATCTAAAACTACCTAACGGATTTTTCAGGGTTCAGCTTCGAGCAATATTCAGGCTTTGTTGGCTGTCTACCCAACGGGATAGACAGAGCCAAGGGTTGCAAGGCCCAAAACCACCTTTAGCGTAATGGTGGACGTGAAGATAGGTAAAGGCTCTGTTGCTCTTTAT
This sequence comes from Acrobasis repandana, assembly GCA_963576875.1. NCBI lineage: Eukaryota > Metazoa > Arthropoda > Insecta > Lepidoptera > Pyralidae > Acrobasis > Acrobasis repandana. Next base: position 19,982,224 of record OY756229.1, on the reverse strand, counting down.
TATCTTTTTCGTCTAACCTTTTATACCTATTTATTAAAATATTCTTTTTGAAAACTAGAGGATATTTTCCCTGCAGTTTACCAAGTAATTTTGGAAATTCAACGAAACTAAAATAAAAGAGGTGGAATTATTCAAATTGTTTCCTGAAACACGGGCCGTCAAAACTTGCCAGCGCCGGATTCTTAGTCGCGATTCACTAAATATGGACTCGCTCACAAAAATACCTCAAACCATTTATAATATGTATAAAGGAAATTCCACCGCGGCCGGTCATAGATAGATAAATTATCCAAGACCCAGGATAATTTTAAAAAGGCCATTTTCCAACTTGCCTTGACTGGGAATTGAACCCAAACCTCTGAGTGACGGACTAGCGTGTTAGCCATAGTTTATTTTCTTGCCTCTTGCTGTTATGTTTCATAAATGGTCAAAGGCATCCCCCTTATTCTTTTTAGAAATAAATTAATAAGAATAATATACTATTTAATATGTAGAATATCCACCTACAAGGTATTGAGACGATCTGGCCAGGTCGCTGGAAATCGTTGGATGCAGGCCGCTTTAGATCGGTAAGGTCAGCCATAATATGTTTGCTCGCACTAACTTTAAGCTACAGTCACTTAAGATTCACAGGGAAGCTTCGAACACTACCATGGATGTTAATCCACATTGTACAAATAGATTTGCTGAGGTAAGAAGACATGAGAATAAAACACCCGAATAAACCCTAATTCTCGTGTAGTGTGACTGCTGTACTATGTATGTAGGTCGAACTGTTGCATATTTCATAAGGATGAGCGAGCGTATGTTTCCTGATATTGATTGTGTCCGTGTCGCGTTTTTACAATGTACACTGCGGCAGAAACTTGGATATATAGTTCAACCTAGTGAGGTATTAAAACTAACGTGATTCAGATAAAACTCATGGAGTGTCTGATGATGATCATCCAAATCGATCGAAACTAATTGGCCTTTTTCGACTACACTTTGTGAATAAAATGACATTACGTTTAGGAGGAATGGTGCCGAATCCTGTATTGATAATGTATTGACCAATGTTCCTGAAACGGTTCCTTTGTTTACACAAGTTGATCATAACGGTTTGTCAGATGGACATGCTTGCGTAATTACTCATATGTACACGGAAAAAAACAAAGCTAACACGCGGTGTGGTGAGGTAGCTCATATTGAAAAGCGATGTTTTAATAGTAGAAATGACGAATATTTTAGGCACGAATTATTAAAAGTAGATTGGTCTGTTTTAGGCATAAATACATTTTTTAAAAAAGTTGTTGACATTTTTAAACGATGCTACAAAAAGAAAAAAAAGCAAATTAATACAAACAAATATGGAAAATTAGGATGGATAACTAAAGGCCTAAGAATATCAAGCAAAATGAAACGCGTACTATGCACATTGGACAAGAGTCATAATCATTCGTCTTTATATAATTACAGGAAAAATTACCTCAGAATATATAGGCGAGTTATTAAATCCGCAAAAAGGCTAAGTGTGCAATCAGAGATAAAGAAGCATGGCAATTGTACAAAACATGTCTGGAAAATTGTTAATGAGAGTCTCAACAAGAAGACTCGTAACAATCAAATTACGCATCTTAAAATTGATGACAATAATGTAACTGACGCGAAATTAATAGCAGAAGCGTTTGCCAGTACTTTCAATCACAATAATCAAGTACCCTCTGGCAGTGTAAGTGAGTCCGCGGAAATACTAGGTAATTTTTCTCAATCGACATTTTCTCATCTTGAATTTGAACGCGTGACTGAGAGTGAAATTAAAAGTATTGTCAAGGATATGGACAACAAGAAGTCATCTGGCTATGATGAAATTTCAATATATGTTGTAAAAAATAATATTGATATATTAGCAGCACCTTTAGCACAATTTTTCAATAACTGTTTTGATCTGGAAGTTTTTCCAGACCAATTGAAAATTGCAAAAATAATTCCCATTCATAAGAAAAATTCGAAATCTGATCCATCCAATTTTAGAGCAGTTGCTATGCTATCTATATTCTCGAAAATATTTGAGAAGATCTTAAAAAAAAGAATAGTCAAACATTTAAAAGACAATAGTATTATAAGTGACCGACAGTTCGGATACCAAGAAGGTGTTGGAACTGCTAATGCCATAGACACAATTATTGATGATGTGATTTCAAAGATAAATGGAAAATTTAAAGTCGCCGGTTTATCTCTTGACCTAAGTGGCGCATTTGACGCGGTAGATGTAGATATACTCACAATGAAGTTAGCGTATTATGGAATTGTGGGGAAGTTTCTAAATCTAATAAAGTCATATTTCAGTAATAGAAAACAATTCGTAGAGATAACAGATAATAAGGGTGAGTTCATCAATTCAAAAAAGCACTCACGATTGATACAAATTAATAGAGGAGTACCCCAGGGCTCAATTTTAGGACCGATATTTTTCTTAATTTTTGTTAATGACTTGATAAATTATATGACCATGATAGAATCTGACGTAAAAGTAGTTGTTTTTGCTGACGACACAAATGCAGTACTTTGGGCAAAAGACATAGATGCTTTAAACAGGAAGATTAACAGTACTATGAAACTGTTTCATCAGTGGTTCACTGCTAATAATCTAAAGGTAAATAGCAGTAAAACGAATGTTATGCTATTCAAGACGACAGCCAATAATAAAGACAAAATTGAAGTTTATTTAAATAATGAAAATATCAAGCCAGTTAAAGTTATTAAATTTCTAGGCATACATCTGGATGAATATCTCAACTGGAAACCTGAGCTACAAGAGGTAGAAAAAAGCATAAGCAGAGCTTGTTACGTCCTAAGATCCTTAAGAGACGAATTGACCATGAATCAATTAAAATCTATTTATTACTCATTCGTAGAGTCACGACTTCGTTATAGCATAAAATATTGGGGTGCAAGCTACCAATATAATATTGATAAAGCTTTCGCAGTACAAAAACGAGCAATACGGACCATGGTTCGCATACCTCCATGGCAATCGTGCCAAAAACATTTTAAGGACCTCCAAATATTAACTGTGCCGTCTTTATATATATTTATTTTACTAACGGATTTTATAAAAAATAGAGACTCATACGAAACAGCAGAAGAAATGTTGGATCGAGAGGGCACGCGCAGGAAAGACTTAACCAGTGTTATAGCTCCCACACTTGACATCGCAATTCACTGTCCACGATACCAAACCGTTTTAATGTTTAATAAATTGCCTAACGAATTTAAATTAGTAAGAAAAGTTTCAATTTTCAAAAAAAAGTTGAGGATATTGCTACTGGAGAAGTGTTGTTACTCAATTGGGGACTTTTAAATGGTGTCAGCATCGGTAAAAAATGCCTGATGCGTATACCGCACATTTTTTATAATAATTAATTTAATGATATTTTATAATTTTTGACATGTTTATAATAATTTTTGTAATTTGTAAAAATGCATTTGATTAAATTTTTATTTTTTTAGTTTATAAGTACAAATATATTCAAATACAATGTAAATATTGTTCTATGAATAAATGAAATGAAATGAAAATATTCAGTCAAAGTAAAAAAAAAAAATTCAATGTGGGATAAATATATCACTTACTTGTTACTCCTTACTTCTCCCGAGGACTTCTTTTCCGCAATTTGGTCCATTGCGCTAAACCTGTTTTGCGTGTGGAGCCGGCGTAGTTATCAGTTTTCAAACCAGCCCAGCTCCTGCAGGAATCCGAGAACGCTCCCCGGCGCCCTCGCGGCTTCCTCCACGGTTCCTTGATGTTCATTTATTTATATAAATATATCTTTTTTTTTATAATATGTATTTTGTATAAGTATTTTAATATCTATTGGTTATTTATAATTTATATTTTAAATTTAACTGCGCCACCTGTTATCTTACTCATATACTTCGCACTCCTTCTCTTTATGGTTGCCTGTAAGAGATTGCTTCGGCGATAAGGCCGCCTCTTGTACCTTATTTATTTATAAGTTCCGTAAACTTTGAAATTTTTTATTGTTTTTTATTTGGTGCAATAAAGATTTTTGTATTGTATTGTTCCAGGAACCCTCTTCTTATGTATGCGACGCCACCGCACTCGATGAGGAGATGACTCGCAGTTTCATCAGCCTCCATGCAAGCTCTGCACAGAGGGCTGTCTGTAATTCCTAGGGTGTAAAGGTGTTTGTTTAGTGCAATATGACCAGTAATAATGTCAACCATACGGCGTAGATTCCTCCGGGGAATAAATATATCACTTATTGAGGGTCATTATTTTTAGTGCAAAAGCTACAACTACTCGTACTACAGTTTCAGAATTACCACTGCTGGGAAAATACGCCAAAAAAGTGCAGTTCAGTTTACTATAATAGTTAATTTCGTAGTACGAGTATATTAAATTTGATGCAAGAAGTAACGCCATTTTGTCATTTTTAGGGTTCCGTAGTATACAAGGAACCCTTATAGTTTTGTCATGTCCGTCCGTCCGTCTGTCCGTCCGGGCTCGTACTCTGCCGCTACTGCACCGATTGTCACGAAAATTGGTGGAGAGATAGATATTGAAGTTACAAAAGTTGGTTTTCAAAATTATAAATTTTTTTTTTTCAGCCCCCCTCCCATACAACGAAAGGTGAATTTAAAAAATTAAATTGGACTATCCCCAACGTGTGGGGTATCGTTGAAAAGGTCTTTTAAAATGCAAAAAAACACTGCTTTGAAACTATGTAGATCAAAGCCCCCAGTCTTGAGATAATCTAATACAAAGTTAAAATTTGAGGTGTCTCCCCACCGTAACTTTTGAAATTTTACTAAAATAATTCTGAAAAACATTTGGTATATACCTTAGAATATTTACTTTCAATTCAAACTATAGCGGTCTTGGTATCATAGATAGTTATTTTTTAATACGTCTTAAATCGTAAAATGTTACTTGTTGCTACGGAACCCTTCATGGGCGAGTTCGAGAGAGTCCGACTCGCACTTGGCCGGTTTTTCAGAAAAGAGTATTCAATTACGAGTTCACTGCAAATAAAACCAAAATGAATCATAAATATAAACAAATCAAATAGACGATAAATTATTCCAAAACAATTGCAATCTTATTCAAGGCGAGATTTTTGTTTGGCCTCAAGAAAATAGACTCTATAAAACCAAAATTCTCACGCCTTTAATATATCACTCTATTTTTCCAATCATGTAAAAATATAGATTAATTTAGATTATAAGGGGCCATCCAGATATAACATCACACAGAAATTTGATTAGTTTCTCCCTTGTCACGCTTGTATCCTATTATTTAACACGTGCTGTCACATATGACATATGACCCTTCCATATTACTTGCTAAAGACATAGGTATCAAGAAAAGAAAAAATTGTCTGTAATCTGACAGGCAAAATATTATTGTAATCATCAGACAGAGGTTAAATTAAATTCATAAAATAAAGTTTTTATCTGCGAATAAATAACGTACCTGTTATACATTCGTAGGATAGTCGAAATACAAACAATGTGACTCATACTATGGGATGGGTGTATAGATTGTAAATACGCATCCGCATCGGAGGTTCGGCTTCCGGGCCAGTGCGCCGACACGTGGCATCCGGCGACTGGGCCGGACAAACACCGGAAACGTTTTTCAGTTCGAATATTCCAATTCATGATGGATCATGTTATTATTTAGGCATTTTTTTTTTACTTTACGTTTAATAATAATTGTTTTACAAAATATGAGTACTTATCAATATTTTATATATTAAACTTCATTTCTTCTTTGTAAGTCACTCTTTTCCTTTCGCATCTTCTTTAGTTTCTTACTTTCTTTCGTGTACTCTACCTTATTTATATTATATGTAAATATATATATTTTTTATATAAGTATGTATTATTGTATCTATAATATTTTATAATATAATATTATATTATATTTGTATATCTCCTTTGAAATATTGCACCTCACCTGTAACATATCTAAATTTATTTTGCTTACTACTTCTTTTCCATACTACCCTAAGGTTGCCTGGAAGAGATTGCTGTGCGATAAGGCCGCCTTTTGTATGCTAAAATTTATCTCTATTATTTGTGTCTAATTTGTTAAATTGTATGCAATAAAGAGTAAAATAAATAAATAAATAAAGTATTTATTTATTACTTGAAGTTTCAAGTTAAAACGCTGGCAAAGTTCGAAACTTTTACATTTTCTTGGATCTTGAGTGTCTATCTTTACATGTAGTTTTGCAACAACGTTATTGCCACAACGCGTCGTGAGCAACGACCCGAATTTCACGTCGTGGCCGTTTTAAAATAGCCACAACTTAGTTATGCCCTATTATTTCGCTCAATGAGCGATTTGGGTCTTTGAGCGTAACATACTTATATACTTTTTTGTGCTATTTGACCCTGGACCCTAAACGTGATAATCCTAAACCCACAGTATCCCACGCGGGTTACCACCACGCGCTCAGATTCCCTCGGAACCTAACATAAATTAGTACTTCTATTTTGCAGCGTATGTTCTAATATACTGAATCGTAAATCTTAGTCGGTGCTCATCTGCCCTTCATTAGCAGAAGTGGAAACACACGGATCACTAGTTTGTCACCATAATATAAGTTTAAAATACTAAATCCCAACCCAACTAAGGGAAAAATCTTACTGAAAAATATGTTTATATATATTTTAGTAAGATTTTTTTGCACAGCAGCAAAATAATGTGTATATTTTTAAAATGTGCTAATTGTCCTTTTTTTCGATACCCCAATTAAGTACACGCATATTATATTTAGAGAAGAAAAAGCAGTAAACCGCAATCTGGGCTCCGAAGCAGCACAGCTGAGGATGCAACCGGAAACGCGCTTAGATGAAGGAATGCATCGATTGTGACTTAAAAAAACATACAAACTGCAGGTCAAAATTTTCATTATATTTTCCACCTAAACGCCCAACATTACGATAAATGTGGGCTTAAACATTTACTTGAGGCCCTGTCTGTACCGTAAGGAATAATTACATGAATAATATGTATGTAAAATGTGACATGTCTAGTCCCGTATGTTTCCACGAAAGACTCACGACAGTCTCGTGCAAAAGTGCTTCGTTCCGTATTTATTGGCCAAGTTCCACAATAAATCGGCTCGGCCGCCTGTGACGGATCAGTGGTACACTCGCGCACAAACGACTTATTAATTCTATACACTTTCCTTCATTAATCTGAGCTTTGATAACGGTTATTGATTTGCTTCGAACTGATAAATAGGTTTCAATTTTGTTTGTTATTTTTGGAGGCGAACTTTTCGTTTGTTTTATGTTAATTTGGTATTTTTGACTTATTAATCTTTTCTCTATAAAATCCTTTCCTTGGGTTCTTATAATTTGTTGTAACATTGAAGTTGAGGCAATATATTATGTCGTGGCTTATAAATTGGAACGTCAAGCTTGACGGACTAGGGTGTATAAGGTTGCGAAGGTTGGCAACATTTTGGAGATTGCAACACTATCAAAATTTTTTCAGCCAATCCTGTCACCTAAAGGTAGCCTGTAAGAGATTGTCTTGCCGTTATGGCCGCTTATTGTACATCTTATTTGTATTGTTTTGTATTGTCTCTTTCTAAAACTTAATTAGAGTAAAAGTAAATGTAAACGAAGACAGTCACCATAGCCGAAAACGGCCAGGGAAGATATATATATGCCGTCGGCGCGAGGGTAGTTTGACAATAATTAAAATCCCAACTCTTATGTCGCAAAGGGATATGAAACGAGCCGGGAAGGCTGAACGGGATACGGCCTTTGACATAACGGGCAACGTGAGTAACACTTTACTAGTTACAGTACGAAAACCGGCTGATATCAGGATGCAAACTTAATTACTCTCACGTCACTTTATCGATGTCGCCGCAAGAGAGACTTTACATTGACCTTATTCAAAAAATGACGGTAAGGCAGTGCCCGTCCTCGCACTAATCCTATGAATTACTTTCTTGGGTAACCATATCCCAGCAATTAATCCTCTAGCCCAAACAGGCATTCGGTGTCCAACAGGGCTTACCGTACAGCTGAAATAGAATGTCATTGCAATAAATCGGTATACCAGTCCAATTCATTACAATAACCAAAATCAAACCAGTAATGTCCTGGGTCCGGGACACAATAAGCAGTTCGTACGACGGCGCTCCAACAATCCCATTTTCACTGTTGCTAAGTCGGCGTTCTCAACGCCCCGTTCACGCAGATTGCTACTCCAAAACAGTCACTGCGTATCGCAGCAAACATCTTTCTTCTTGCACGTTGCTAATAAAATCCTAATTTTTACAATCCAAACACAAAGGCAACGCTTTATGAAAATTATGTGATCTGTCTGTCAGATTTCGCCCGAGTGAATAATTGTCAAGATCGCTACCTCCTGTCATCGGGCTGCGCTCCCATTAGACCAATGAATAAGGAATCATATGGAAGTGACATACCTACAAAAAAATGTGGCCGACGCCATATTGACTAAAAATGGCGGACTGTACTGCTTCCTAGAAAGACAAGTTTGTCCTATCGATATCGATAAATAAAATTGACAGTAATTTTAAATTTGGTATCAGAGTTGAGTTATCCGTGAAGTTTAATGCGGTGGCTACACGCACAAGCTATACACGGATCTAAGGATAGGCTACATGGTTGTCAACGGGTGATGTCAGTCGATGTTGACGGACGTTTCCACAGTCTATATCCGTCTTATCTTATTATAAAACACAGACTAACTTTTAGGACTTGGTTAAACCATGACCCAAATGAAGTTGACATTCCATTAGATATGCTTAGGTGATACTTATATGTATATTTATGTATGTTTATGTAGGTATGTATCTTGTCTATTTATTTATTTAGTTTTGTATTGTAGGTACACGCCAATTACCTATTTTTTTCCCATTTCCTCTCGCGGGTCTACTGGAAGAAATTTCTTTAGAAATAAGTAGCACCTAAGTACTATGTTTTCCTTTTTTTTATGTGTATGTTTGTAAATTTCCAAGTGTACTTGAATAAATAAAATAAAATAAATAAAAAATGTCATTGGAAAATCTGAACAAATATTCTACCACAGAATTAATATACCTATGTATTACATAGTACATAATAAATGTTCATAATTATTCATTTAGATAATTAACATTCGTTGCAAAGAGGAAATCTTTTGTACAAATAGCGAACATAATGTTCTTAAGGCATTTTCTAAAGTAGAAAATTTAGACAAAGTAGAATATTAGTTGATATAGTCGTTTTCCGATTACGCTCTAATATTATTCTTTGATTGATAAGTCCTATCCTAGAAATATTATAAATAACACATAGCGCGGTGAACCGATGGCCGATGGGGTAGAAAGGTTCTCGAATGGCGACCACGTACTGGCAAGCGAAGCGTTGGACACCCACCCACAAAGTGGTCAGACGATCTGTCTAAGGTCGCTGGAAAGCGCTGGACGCAGGCCGCTCTAGATCGGTCATTTTGGAAATCCCTGGGAGAGGCCTATGTCCAGCAGTGGACGTCATGCGGCTAAAATGATGATGATGATGATGAATAATATATTAATAGTAAAAAATCATTTTTAAAAACAAGCTTATATTTAAATGCTAAACCTAAAAACATAAGAAAACTTTAAAATAATTTAGATATACTATTTATACTTCTTTAATAATTCTGAATACTTAATATTAATACTATTAAATATATTTATGATAAATTATAACACTATTAATAAATACCTTAATAAATACCTTTTGGTGAAACCGTAATGGTATTGCATCATCTCGCAGTCTAACGACATCCAAAGTTCTGTTGAATGCACTCTGCACAGCAAATTAATATCTCCTTCACATTTGGTCGTGTATTTTCGTTTCCGATTGCTTCTAACCTTTTTTTTTATCCGACATTCACTTTTTGGTAACCTGAAAAAAAGAAATATATAGATAACCTCACAACAACCGCTTTCAAAACTCATCATTTTATTTTAGGGTCTATAAAGATCTGTAATTTATATAAAAGTCTGTAACTTTGTAGTTTTCTTTGTTGGGGATTATTTCATCAGTCATCAACCAATTCAAAAAATTCTTTAACTTTTGCTACATCATTGAAAACAATATTTACAAAAAGTTTCACATTGTGATGTACGTGAACAGAGAACAGAGTACTCACTGTCGGATATTTGGATTTATTGCCCTAACATAACATTTCTAATCGATATAATAAACACATCACTAGCCGTCAAAATAACTTCATTTTAATATCGAAAATAAAGACTTATTCTATTCCAATTTATCACTAATCGTATTATTTGGGTGGATAATTATTAAAAACACACCAAAAGAAGTCGATCATCTAATACTAATAAATATGTTAGTTGAAATGTAAACTTACCGATGCAACAACAAACTCTTCTGGTTTTCCTTGTTATTTCGTTCCACATCCAACAATACTGTAGTTAGGCATTATGTCCTTTCTTGTCCTTAACTAATTTACACTTTTTACCACGAATGTTGTTCGAAATCTCTGTTTAATCACTGATTTATCGAATTTCCTCAAAGCTTTGACATTTCTTGTACCGTAGAAAAGCCGAACTAAACATGGCGGACCGGCCACAGTAGGTCTTCAACCGTAGGTCAAAATGAAAAATTTTGCCATAGCAGCACGAACTGACGTATTGTTATCTTTTTTTACATATAAGTATAGGAAAAGACATTAGTTAGAAAGTGACAACATTTTTTTTACTATTTCTGTATCGAAATGTATGATATTTGTATAACTGACGGTATGTATAGAACAATATGCCGAGTCCACTCTTTTATACGTCATTGCATTGGACGAGCGCGTATCATGTTTTTCAATGTGTAATAATCACACCGTGTAAAATGAACGAAAAATAAAGGAATTAATTTTGAACTCGCCTACATATATATATAAATGTAATTAAAGTATTCAAACTCAGTGTAGGTACGCAGTTTGTTACGTTACAGCGATGATCCTATTTCGCAGCCAATTGCCAAAAAATATTTATTATAATAATATATCATGATAAACAAATAAATAAATATTCAGACATGGACTTTACGAGCGTACTTGTTTTGTCGTACTTACATACTGAATCACACACGGGAAAAAACTCTACACCTTTTCTCACCGGCTGTACCCCACACATGTAAGACGTCGCTTTATTCAGCGCACCTCAATCCCTGATAATCCCGGCTCGGCCGCACCTTACAACTAGAACCGGGGGGAAGGTTCACTTTTACAAATCTTCAAGTTACCAACTTACATGTGAAGATTCTTTACTTGCAACCTGACTTTCCTTTGGAACTCTCTTAAATTAACATGTTCGGTAGCGGCCTAGTAGATTGAGAGGAGCCTTACCTATAACCAAAAGGTCCCAGAATGATGGTTCACGTGAAATTGCAAAAAGGAATCGGAATAGCATATCGCCTATTAACATAATTCGAATTTTCGCTAAGTCCTTCGATCGGCTCTTACTCAACTGAAAGGATGAATAAATGTATCTTTACAGAGAAACGTATCCAATCCAATTTTAAGGATCGTAGGTACGTGTGCCGCGATATTTGTCAAGGGAACATATTGCAGTAATCTAGGGAGTGGATCTAAGGGAGGTATTTTCCTCCCTTTTGGGAGAAGCCTTGAGTCTAGCAGTTCACCTGTTGTAGGCTGATAAAGTATAAAGGGAGAGAACGTATTTTTTAGTATAAACTAGGTAAGTATTGTGTAGTTGTATTGTCTAGTTATTTGGCTTAACCTTTTTAATTAATTACTTTGTTTATTACAATAAGTGTTTGGCTACCTTACCTTATGATACATTATTCCCTCCCTACAATTGATGTGTTGTTATAGTTGTTCGCTTATTTGGTAGATCTTTAGCTGTTAACTTTCCTTGGGGTGAGACCTGGTGACCTGAAATACAGGCTTTGCCTAGCTTAGGCACCAGTCTCCCACTACGTTTTGTATAAGTGAGATCGTGTAATAATAATACTTAGCATAAGTAACAATCCTGCTTATAAATCAGAGTTTTGTTTTTAAAAAAGTGTACTATAAAATTTGTTATTTATTTGGGAGAAATAAAGAATATTATTATTATTATTATAAGGAAAAAACCCTTGTCAAGTCAAAAGATCCATATTTGCATTTTATATCTTATAAAAGAGGCGTGTGGCAATTCTTATAATACACAGCTACATAACTTTACCAACAAACTGAATGAACTAGTGATGGCCAATCCCACGGATAGGTTCATTGTGATGGGTGATTTTAATTTCCAGAACGATGTTAAGTGGGTAAAATCTGCTGAAAGCGAATGTTTGTTACCACTTTACTCTGCTAATTACCTTGTAGATTTTTTCGACACCACCAATACATGTAGATTATCGCGATACGAGTATAACGGCGAAAAGAATGTAAATAATCGTTCATTGGACTTAATTTTCTTCAATGACTCACTTACCGTAATTGCATGTGAAAACCCCTTAGTTCCCGAAGATCCGCAACATAAATGTTTGGCTATTGATGTCAAATTCCCAGATTCTGAGTTACTAGAAGAAAAATCTAGATACAAATTTTTATATAATAAAGCAGATTATTTGAATATTAATACAAATCTTAACCAAATTGACTGGGATGCGGAATTAACTGAAGGTACAGTTGATGAAGCTGTTGATTTCTTTTACAGGAAATTGAATGAGTTGCGTGACAATCACATTCCACAAAAACAAGTCAAGTCTAGGTCACATCCACCATGGTTCACGTCAGCCCTGCTTAAGATACTCAAGGAAAAAAAAATTCCATAGAAAATTTAAAACGTATGGTAATGTCTCTGACTACGAATCATTTTCTATTCTGCGTGCTAGAGCTAATAAAGTTGAAAAAGAGTGCTATAAGCAATATATTGCTAAAGTTGAAGCTTCAATTTCGGACAACCCGAAATCATTTTAGTCATACGTTAAAAGTAAACGGGGGTACCAACAATTACCCTTAAGTTATGTACTATAAAGACACATATGCAACTAATGGTAATGATATATCCATCCGATATGATAATCTATTTAGCTCTTCTTTTCACTCGACATTTTTAAGTTCCGATGATAGTGGCGTAGGAAGTGGCCATTCACATAACTGTGATACCAATCATAGTGGCTGTGCTGGTGATATCTCTACTGTTGAGCTTGATCCTTCCGAAATTCTGCTACAACTTAAGTCTCTTGATATTACAAAATCCGGAGGGCCTGATGATATACCACCTACTTATATAATAAACTGTGCCCATAGTCTTGTAAAACCGCTTTATTTATTATACAAACGGTCACTGACAGAGGGTGTAATGCCTAATATTTGGAAATCTGCATATATTACACCTATTTTGAAAAAGGGTAATAAGTCGAACGTGGAAAATTATAGGCCGATTTCTATTCGCCAAAATCCTAGAAAATCTCGTTTTCAAAAGTTTGTACGCTGCTATTAAATGTCATTTGGGTGAGGAACAACACGGTTTTGTCAGAGGTCGTTCTACCACTTCTAATCTTATCTTAGCAAACGACTTTATCACAGAGGGCATGGTGAATGGTGGCCAAGTGGATGTGATCTACACTAACTATCGTAAATGCTTTGATCGAATAGATCATGACATACTTTTAGAAAAACTCCATGCAGGTGGCGTTCATAGAGACTTGTATCGATGGTTTGTGTGATATATATAAGGAATCGTAGTCAGGCAGTAGTTCTTGGAGGCTTTACTTCCAACTGGACTTCGATTCCTTCGGGTGTGCCACAAGGTTCCATCCTAGGCCCGCTCTTATTTATTATCTTCATCATGGACATCAGTTTTTGTTTCCAAAACTCAAAAATTATTCTGTTTGCTGATGACATGAAAATTTTAAAACTGTCAATGATTTCACGGACGCTGATAAACTTCAAGAAGACCTTGCACGATTTGAAACCTATTGTGCAAAAAATAAACTTACCGACTTAACGACCTTAATTTATCGAAATGTTACTGCATGTCTTTTACTCGTAGGTCCTCAAAGATGATATACAACTATACGCTCCAAAGTAGCAAATTGTCAAGAGTGGAACATATGCGTTACTTAGGAATTTTTCGTGATATTAAATTGTTGTTTGATCAGCACGTCAGTCAGATAGTAGACAGGGCTTCTAAAGCGTTGGGATTCATATTTAGGATGACCTCTGACTTCCAATTAATTAAATCCATCAAAGTACTATACTGCGCTTATGTGAGGAGTCATCTCGAATATGCATCCCAGGTCTGGAACCCTCAATACCAGATCGATATTACTAGAATAGAAAATATCCAAAAACGCTTTATGAGGTTCATGGATTACAGGACACACCAGAGATCCAGTGACCATTATCACCGCTGTACGAGATATCATTTTCTGCCTCTCGAAACACGTCGTCAATTAGCGGATACCTGCTACCTGTCCGCCATTGCCAATGGTTCGGTTGACTGCCCTGAGTTGCTAAGCAAATTGTCGCTCCGCACAAACACTACAGGCTTGAGACATTTTCCTCTGCTACACGTGCCGCCAGTGCTTACTAACTATAGACGTAATGCTTTCCTGCTGAGAAGTTGTAAGACCTTCAATAGCTACATAACAGAATGCGATTTTTAATTTGTTTTGTACCAGCATACCTCGTATTAAGCGAATATCAGCTAATAGGTTTTTTTACCAGTAACTTAATTGTTGAATAGTATTTCTTCTATTATTGTTGCTACTTTATTATTAGAATCGATACAATCAGTCAAATACTTTTTCTAAATTCCAACCTTCTTGAACAGTTTTCTAATTTATCTGGCATTCACTGTAACTTTCAATCCATGTTTTGATTATTTTATGTGCATCTGATATTTTAAAGTTCATAAAAATTATTTTAAATGTGAAGATTTGTAATTGGCGTATAGTATTTAAAAGATTATTATATAGTAGTAATGCTGTAAATCTTCCAAAGAAAATCAAATAAAATAAAAATAAAATACTGAAGTAACAAGTTTATTTGCCAAACAAATTAAAAAGCCCCCAGCTTTTAAGTGTTCACCCCGAATAACTTTTGAACGGCTAAACTGAACCGATTTTTATCAAACCGATTTCGATGAAGTTTTTTTATCGAAAGTACAAGGCTTTCGATAAAAAAACTCGAGTCTCTCGAGTCGAGATAATTTTTAGCTATGTTTGATATAAATCGATTCAACCATTAAAAAGTTATTGGGGGTAAACGCTTGGACCTGAGGGTTTTTTAATTTGTTTGGAAAATAAACTTGTGTTTACTGTATTTAACTAAAGGCACATTATATGTATTAGATACAGATTCAAAGGCCCAGCAACCTTAATTACCACTTTCATAGAAATACCCCACAAAATCGCACCTACCAATCTCAAACTAATTCCCAAAAATACGTTCAATAAAGATACGCAACTCAGCTTGCTCCGTTCTTTTACATTACTCGTTTTTTTCCCAAAATACCTCCCGTCTGCTCTAATTGTTAATAATTCCCGCCTTCAGCATTCATTTCTCTAAATTCTGGGAAAACGATTATGAGAAGGATGTTCACGTCATTTAGAACATCCGATGAATTTAATTACGGGAAATAAGAAGAATTAGGGAATAAAGAAGTGGTCAAGTGTGAGTATAGTAATTGCTTACTGAGGCCTTTTTTATACTATACATACACTATCACGCCTTGGGACAGAAAGAGAATTTTGGGTCTTGCTCTAAGCAGACAGAGCCCACGATAAGTCCCAAAGGCTACTTTTAGCGTGATGGTGGGCGAAAAGGTGAAAAAAAAAGAATCAAATTAGTTATGGGTTGTTAGCCGCAATGCCTATTAACATGATTCGTAATTTTACCCATATCCCCTTGATCGGATTTTACAATCTGCGCGGGAAGAGAAGAATTGCCTATGCTGCTTCGAAATCCGAGGTGTGATATTTTTACCGTCACCAAAGGTGATAAAAATATGTATGAGAATGGTCACCTAAGGATGGAAAAGACCTCTCTCTCTTTCTCTCTCTCTCTCTCATCTCAGCGTATTCCCAGTTGCATCCACAGCTGCAACGCTGTGAAGCCCGGGGTCCGCTTTCTGGATTTTCCTTCTCCACTTCGCACGATCTTGAGCATCCTTGGTTGTAAGACGATAGGCACGCATATCATCCTTAACTAGCTTGCCGGTTTCCTCAAGACATGACCGTACCAGCGTAGGCGACTTTCTTGCAATTTATCTGCTATGTCACGGACATGAAGGCTGCTGCGGATGCGGGTGTTTCTCACGTGATCTCTCCGTGATACTCCGCATATCCAGCGCAACTTTTGCATCTCCGTAACACGCAGTTCCTGCTTGTGTCACTCTAGCAATGGCCATGCTTCACCATCATATAAAAGAACACGCCAAATCCATCATAAGACCGGTCTAATGATAGATTTGTAGACCTGTCCCTTTAAACTAACTGGCATTTTAGGGTCACAAATGACACCCGTCACCTCCCACCACTTTGCCCATGCGGCCGATATACGGGCCTTGACGTCGGCATCGATGTCTCCGGACGCGTGAAGTACGATCCCAAGTATTTGAACTGGTCCGTACGCTTGATTAAGTTTTCTCCTATGCGCACGGGTGGGGGATCTGTAGAGTTGCATGCCATGTATTTAGTCTTTGCCACATTTAGCTTCAGACCACCGTTCTCAAGCGACTCCCTCCACGCGTTTGCGCGTCGCAACTGTCTTTCTCGGTCCGCATCCGCCAGTGCGATATTTTATAATAAATAATAAAAATATAATCCTCTGGCTGCTCTGGCTAAGTACGGCTCTGGTAGTACAAATAGGGTCGTTCTCCTGCAGTGGAGACTAAAAAGACCTGATGATGATGACTATGCACGATAAGATACCCAAATATGTAGACTAAACAAATGGTTCTATTCTTAATTTTGCTACGGAATCCTAAAAGCCATCAAAAGCAAAGGGCCGCTATCTTATTATCAATAGAAAGATCTTACGTGCTTTGGTACAGACTGAATTGACTCTAATTTAAAAGACTTTCAAAGGAATGTAATAAAATTCAGTGCGATTCAGATCGCCCGTGAAGGAATTAGGGGCTCTTTGAAGAAATAAGGTAAGAGAATGAGGAAATTGTGTACCTCTGTAAACAAGAATAAGTAAATTTGACTAATTGGTGTTTCGCGAAAATTTTTCCTTATATCTTTCATCTGGGAGTCGTTGGTCTAAAATATAAAATGCTATGGTAAGTGAAGTGACGGCTGTTTTTCATTAAGTACAAATATTTTATAATCCTTCCTTCCTCCGACAGGAAGCTTCCGACAGGTCGTTTTAGAAATCCTTGAGGGATGCCTTTGTCTAGCAATGGACTCTCTGTGGCTAAAATGATGATTATGATGATTTTAGGGTTGTTTAGTCCAAAATTTTGAACCACTTTTCCTACTAAACGTAAACTTAAATTTTAAATTACAGCATCTTTAGCAAGAGATGAAGGAGTCCTTCCTAGGCCTATAACAAAGAGACTGACCTACCCAAAATATGACTGCTTATTATGGTTCCATTTTATTTTTTTACGGAACCCTAAAAACCTAAGACGAAGATCAAGAATGATTTATTAAAATAATAACCAATATATTTCTTGTTTACAAATCATACATTTCACCTAAAACAGAATGATAAGAAGCTAAAAGAAGGGCGAAATTCTCAGCTATATCTCAATCCGTTGATGTTGGGCGTCCATAAAAAATGCGCAACAACATAATCTCCAGAGCATTGCAGGGTTGTGGTATCCGTCAGATGACCTCCCTGAAGTATTCTAGCTGATTTTATAGTTAGGAAAACTTTTGGAAGCAAATAAAGTCGAGCAGAGCATCCTATCTTAAAATCAGAGATAAGTACCCGGCCTTTTTTACCCGAATGCGGCAAAGCCGAAAAGGAGGGTATATGTGTTTGACCTGTATGTTTGTCACTATAATTCTATGTTCTCTAGTAACTACTTAACGGCTAAGCCGATTTGAATAAATTATACATGGTTAGATTCGTCTTAACAATTAAAGTAACATAGAATATTATTAAAATTATTGGAAATCAAAATGGTGGATTTTAGGCGGCAAATTGCGCGGCATTAAAAATCTTTTCAAACCTATCGAGTGGGGTTTCAAATTAAAAGATTTTATTTAAGGATTACAAAAATATATACAACTTACATGTTAAAATGAAATTTGAAATGAGAAATGCTAAAAACAACATTATTATAACATCGCTTCGCCAAGCGCATTCCCAGTTGCGTCTCACCTAGGCTACAGAAGACAGTAAGTGCCTAGGTATAGGTTAGTACGACTGTTGTATCACGCAGTCGGGTTTTTTGTCTTTTTAATAATAACTTGTTTATTTGTAAATATTAGTAGGTGGTAGTGTGTATATTTATTTTAGTTTTTAAGGAAATCATCATCATCCAAGCGTATTTCCGGTTGGATTTTCAGCGGTTACGCTTCAGAGCCCGGGGTCTGCTACCTAACCTAGGTGATTTGACGTGGTTACTGCTTTTTACACAGAGCGACTGCCGTCTGACCTCCGCAACCCAAAGGGTAGACCAGAACCAATCCTACAGATATGTACAAATGCTAGATGGCGTTCGGGATCAACAGCTTTACGTGCCTTCCGAAGCACGGAATCTCTTTCTTTTCGGATAATCAGGTGATTCAAAGCCTGCAATATCCTGACCAGACTGGAAAAAACTTTTCACAAAGTATGCTTCCCAGAGGGATTTTTACCCACAACCTCCGGATCACAAGGCAAACGCCTTGACCACTGGACCATGACGGCAGTCCGTGGTCGCGCAAATTTAATATGTATATAATATTATTATTTTCTTTGTTGTAAATGAATATTTTTAATCGAAGATACTTATACCATTTCACTTCGTATTTCGCTATACGTTTCTTTTTGAATGTAATCTGAATCATACGATACGCATAACATACTCGTAATAACAAACGCACTGGAAAAAATATCCCAATTTGTGATGAATTACAATTCAAATTCCGAAAAAGACCGGCAAAATATTCATTCCATTTTGAATACACTTTGTTCTGCCATAAACCTCTCTTTTCATAATCCCTCTCAGGAGCTACAGATTAAATATGCAATATGGCGGCCAATTTCGCGACGTTCTTTGCGACGCATAATCACAAAATAGAATGAATATAGAATATAAACTCTTGTGGGTAGTTACCTCTCTTTTGGACATGACATAGTATGAGTGGCAAGAGTTTTCTTCATCAAAATTGGCATATTTTTTATTGCTTCTGCGGTCTATTGATTATCTACCTTTCAAATCACCTGTCACAAAGGTATATCACACACGGAAAATAATATTTTTAGATGAATTTGTCTATTGTTCTAAGTGTGTTTTGCATATTTTTCAGTTTGTGTCCATTGAATATAAGTTTATTCGTTGAGTTTAACAACTTTCGTCTATTTGTTGACTAAGCGAGCAAAGCGAGCAGAGCGTCCTACTTTTAATTTCGAGATTAGCAATCGCTACAACTTTAACTCCTATTTTTCTGGAATTGGACTTTTTCTGTTAATTTTGTTGAGCGAATAATTTTTAGGGTTCCGTACCTCCAAAGGAAAAAACGGAACCCTTATAGGATCACTTTGTTGTACGTCTGTCCGTCCGTCCGTCCGTCTGTCAAGACCCTTTTTCTCAGGAACGCGTGGAGGTATGAAGCTGAAATTTATATCAATTACTCAGGTCTACTGTCCCTTGAAGCTGTGAAAAATCAAACTTCTAAGCCAACGCAATCAAAATATACAGCCGTTTATGCCGCAAATTTTCGACACTTGCAAGGGAATCAAAACCTACAGGGTGCTTCCCGTGAACTCAGAATCTTGAAATTTGGTACGAAGCAACGTCTTATAGCATAGATAAAGGAAAAATTACGAAAACCATAAATTTTTAGTTACATCACATAATATAATTTTTTTTAATAATTTTAAACTTACTACCCATTTCCTCATAAACGCGTAGAGGTATTAAATTGAAATTCATACCAAATACTAAACCTTGCAGGTTTGTACGGAACCCTCGGTGCGTGAGTCCGACTCGCACTTGGCCGGTTTTTTTTAAACTTGTATTTGCATTATAATAAACATAAATGGCTTTGTGTCGATTATTGCATGGTTATAAGAGTTAGTGAGGTCTGTAATTCTCACAGAACCACTAGTTTATTTATTTCAAAAGGTTAAAAGACTAAAGTGCCATTTCTGTACTCACAGTGTCTTGTATTACAATCCGGACGCTAATTGATGGAAAATCGAAGTGAAATGATTGTAAAGATCACTCCGATTGTTATTGATGATTGCAAGTATGCAGCACAGTTACAAGGTATTTTTTTTTATATTACACACTATTTATGCGTCTTAGTGCCATTGCGTGTATTTTAGAAAACGCTACTTCTGTACCAACATTGTCTTGTCGTACAATTCCGACGCGGAGTGATGGAAAATTGAAGCGAAATGATTGTAAAGACCACTCCCATTGTTCGCTCTCAATCAGGATCCAATCACGGCTGTTTTCATATCGGCGTCCAAATATTGGAAACGTCGCGAGCAGAGCGCCTGAGCTGGAACATACGATTACGTCTATTCGTATTTTGTTGAAGAATGCACTATTGTATCCGTAATAATTACATCATCATCATTGTCAAATGGTGATCATCATTAATCAGTGGAGTGGAGACTAGTAGACTAGGAGCACGACCCTTTTTTTACTAGAACCATAATATTTAAAAAGAGCAGCCAAAAGATTTGGCCTACACGCTCACCAGACGGATTGGAGATGTCTCACTGTTTAAGTGCAAGCTCTGTTTAGCTTGCTAGATTTCCTAAGTCGACGACTAGGTTCTACGAAATCTACGGGAAAACTAAGAGTAGTCCTATTCTACTTCGCGTACAAATATAATTATTATTATTATGTACGCTTAATCATCAACAGCCTTCAAGTACCCACTGCTGGGCATAAGCCTCGTTTTGTCTGCGCCATCCTGCTCTATCACTGGCCATCGCAATCCAGTTCCTCCCAGCAACCTGCCTGATGTCATCAACCCACCTAGCCGCCGGACGTCCTACACTACGTTTCTCATTTCTAGGACACCATTCGGTGACGGCCTTACTCCACCTTCCATCGTTCCTTCGAGCCAGGTGTCCCGCCCAGTTCCACTCTAGAGCCGCAACCCTGGAGAGCACGTCATGAACTTTTGTTCTTTATGTACGCTTAGATCTTTTTAATTCTAAAACGGATTTTACTGCGGTTTTCATAAATAGATAGAGATTTAGGAGCAAGGTTTCTAAGTGAAAACATACAAAGCAGTTAATAGATTAAGGAATAATTTAAAAATATCATCGTAGTCATAATTACGCAGCTACTGGGTGAATTGAAATGTCAAAAAAATCGTTTGATTATTTATTACCTCTATAAGTTTTTTATTTCAGATAATAAAATATTTGACAGGCTACAATGTACACTGTAATCCCTATAATAATTCGTGCTATATTGTTTAGTAATCATTTTTGTATTAAACATTTTCCAATAACTTTCATTTGGCTGCCTTATAAGGATTTCCTAGAAGTAATTTTATGCCGGCAAAAATCAAATTAATTTTAACAAAGTGATGGTAAAAAACATTTTCGTCATAAAATAAATAGCTGTATTTTTCTTCTTATCTGTATAAATATAGAAATGTACGTGTTCTGACGGCCTCCGCGGTCTAGTGGTCAAGGCGTTTGCCTTGTGATCCGGAGGTCATGGGTTCAAATCCCACTGGGAAGCATACTTTGTGAAAAGTTGTTTCCAGTCTGTTTAGGATATTGCAGGCTTGAATCACCTGATTATCCGAAAAGAAACATGAATCCGTGCTTCGGAAGGCACGTAAAGCCGTTGGTCCCGAACGCCATCTAGCGTTTGTACATATCCTAGGATTGGTTCTGGTCTACCCTTTGGGTTGCGAAGGTCAGACGGCAGTCGCTCTGTGTAAAAAACCTGTAACCTCGTCAAATCGCCTAGGTAAGGTAGCGGACCCCGGGCTCTGAAGCGTAACCGCTGACGATGCAACCGGGAATACGCTCGGATGATGATGAAATATAGAAATGTACGTCAAATAATAAAATACGAGTGAAAAACGAGCAACTATCAGTAGTAGGAACCCGCTGCCCTGGACCTTGTAATAAAAGTTTATAGTGGCGTATGTTCCAACAATAAAAACCTTTTGCCTCAAAAACTACCTTCCTACGTCCGGCCCAATGACACTTTATTTTTAAGGATACTTCATTTAACCCCATTTGTTACCTACGTACATACACTTTCTTCTTTTAATTTGATAGTTTATTCTTGTCGGTGGAGTTAAGTGGAGTGGAGATGCCTTTATTCCTCTCTTCTCTCTGCCATCTTTTTAATATCCTGATAGGACCTTAGCCCTAACTTTCCTTTTTAAATACTTCATCCTCGGTCTTTTTTTCCTCCTCTCACTTTATACACTATCACGTCTTTATCCCTAACGGGGCAGACAGAGCATTTCGGGTCTTGCGGCTCTAAGCAGACGGAGTCCAGGGCCGCAAGAACCAAATACCACTTTTAGCGTGATGGTGGGCTAGAAGGTGGAAAAAGGAATTCAATGTTGGTTGCTAGCCCCATCGCCTATTAACATGATTTGCATTTTCGCCCATTCCTAAATCAGCTTTTACGATCTGCGCGGGTAAAGAAGCAGCTGGTACATTCTTACATTTTTTATTTTCTTCCAGACCAGCATCGAAGAAGAGTTAGCTATTTACATATACATCGTGTTAATGAAAGAACGCAAAACCTCTCTGATGGTACCTCAGCCCATGTAACTAAACAACTTTTTTTCAACAACTTCCACGAAACTAAAAAAAAATATATTTTCGTACAAACTGATCAGTTGATTTTATCAATTTGTATGAAAATCCGATTTTTTTTTTAAATTTCGTGAAAGTTGTTGAACAAATGTTGTTCAGTTTCATGGGCTGAGGTACCATCTGAGAGGTTTTACGTTCTTTCATTAACACGATGTAGAGTAAGTGAGAAGAATAGAATTCCACTGCTAGATAAAGGCCTCCCTTAGGATTTCTCAAATTATCGATTTGAAGCGACCTGGCATCCAGTGGTTCCTGTAGCTTTGGTCAGGTCGCCTGACCACCAAGTATCATCAGCTACGCTACGCAGCAAACAACTCGTGTTCAACGAACAACTCGTAAAAGCACTCATAATCATCATCATTTTAGCCTGACAATGAAACTGCTTCAATGACATATAAAATAACCGATCTAAAAAGCATAAATATTTGAGAATTTTGCGTATCTACACAATTTTATATCAATGGTCCCGCCCAGTTCTCCGCACAAAACGGTAAAAATAGCTATAATTCAAAAGGCGACTCCAATACGTACCGTATTTTCGTATACTTATTATGAGAGTTTCGAATGTACCTGATTTATGTGGGGGGTGCTATCTCCTTGCTATGTTTTGTTGGCGCCGGTTAAAAATAAATAATAAATGAAAATATAGGGATAAATCACACTGATTGAGCTAGCCCCAAAGTAAGTTTAAATAAGTGTTCTTCTTCTTATTATTAAGAGCTTAATGGCTCTTGTCGGTGGAGTATGCGCCAAACTTCTCGGTTCTCTGCCTTACTCTTTAGTGCTTCATACGACATGACCCCTGCTTTTTCTTTCAGTTGGTTTACATAGCTCTTTCTTGGTTGTCCTGGACCTCTTCTACCTTTTCTTCTAGTATGTTTTTAAATAAGGAGTCATGTCGTATTAAGTGACCAATCATTTTCCCTCTCCTATTTTCTATTTCGCCCAGCAGTCTTCTTTTCTCTCCTACTATGTCTTATACTTCCTCATTGGTTTTCCTTTGCGTCCAACTGATCTTTTCCATTCTCCCCCAGCACCTCATCTCAAAAGCTGCCAGCCGGTCACTATATCTTTTATTCAATAGCCATGTTTCGCATCTGTAAAGTGCAATGCTCCAAATATACGTTTTTATAAGGCGTTTGCGTATTTTTCCGGATATATTTGCTATAAAAAGTTTCTTTTTACTATTGTATACTCCTTTGGCCATGGCAATTCTGGTTTTTGTTATGGGATAGTAACTATATTTTATAATAAATACATTTATAGATAAATACCCAAAGTCAATTCGCAATTGGAGAAGATTTAGCGTAACATACATAAATAATAAAAAAATAACAAATAAAAACAGCCAACATCATTTTCTTTGAGGTGTTTCTTCCATATCTCCAAAGTTCTTCATTATGTCTTCACCAAATAATATAGGACCAACTTAGTAGTGTAGTCTGCGTAGGATCTTCACAGATGATTTCACCTTTTTGTAACACTCTGTATATAGCTCTAGACTAGTGAACTGTATTATAATTAACTTACATCTTACTCATAATATTTGACCACATAACTTACTTCGTCATAGATTACCGAAAATTTGAAGATTGTAATAACATATACACACTCCTTTTTTCCCTCCTTTACCTAATTCTACTTATTTATTTAATTGATTGTTGACGACGCTATGATGATTGTTTTTCAAATTTTTAACCGACTTCAAAAATGTTAGGTATGTTACGCGTTTGGATGATTTTTTTATTGCCTTTACTACTTAGTTTATCCTATATTTATTTGGTAAAGATAGGATGAAGAACTTTAAAGATATGGAAGAAACTCTCAAAGAAAATTAGGCCGGTTTTTTTTTTATTTAATTACTAGCGGCCCGCCCCGGCTTTGCACGGGTATGTATTATACATATAAACCTTTCTCATGAATCACTTTATCTATTAAGAAAAACCGCATCAAAATCCGTTGCGTAGTTTTAAAGATCTAAGCATACATAGGGACAGACAGCGGGAAGCGACTTTGTTTTATACTATGTAGTGATTACAGCAGATTAACAGCAGTTTTGTTATCTTTCCAGGTATTCGTAGCTATAGCTGTGCTCTTACATATCCCGGACAAAAACGTGTTCGTGTCATATAACTTTGAAGCTAACTACAGTGCGACCACCAACATCACGCAGATCGATGAAGTCCTGTTTCCTAATCTACTAGTAAGTATACCATTTCCACGTCCATCCGCTAGGTAAATCCATCAGTTCAGATTCCAGATACACTCATCATACGAGCGTATTCCCGGTTGCATTCTCAGCGGTAACGCTTCAGAGCCCAGGGTCCTCTACCTAACCTAAGTGATTTGACGAGATTACTGATTTTTACCCAGAGCGACTGCCGTCTGACCTCCGCAACCCAAAGTTTAGACAATCCTAGGACACGCTAGATGGCGTTTGGAATCCAAAGTGCGTGCCTTCTAGTAGGCCAAATCCTTTGGCTGCTCTGGCTAATTATGGCTCTTGTAATACAGAGAGAGTCGTGCTCCTGCAGTGGAGTCTAAAAAAGACTGAAGATGATGATGATGCATTTAAAAAATCATCCCTAAAAACCCTACTGGTCGACTGGAAGAGATCCCTTCTGGGATAAGTCCACCATTTGTAAAATTACAAAACAATATAAAAATCTTTATTGCACCAAATAAAAACAATAAAAAATTACAAAGTTTACGGAACTTATAAATAAATAAGGTACAAGAGGCCTTTACCTTACCTTTGTTATTTTATTATGTGTAACTGTCGTTGATGTATAATCAAGTTTTTTAAATAAATAAATAAATAAGAAGTACAGTTTTTTTTTTTAAACTTTAAGGCTTTCAAATAATAATCAAAATCAGTTTAGAATTGGTGAAGATATCGCGTAACACACATACAAATATTACATACATACAAAATACTGTGTAAATGAGTTTCTTACGGCGTTTCTTCTCAGCAGTGGACGTTGCAAAACGCTAGTATCGGTAGCTTTTAAACAAAGAAAAAATAATTTAGATATAAATAAACATTACACGTAATGTACACTAAAGTTATTGACCTAATTTCTGAATAATTATTTGATTTTTGATTACAAAGAAAACATACAATCGAATTGACAACCTCCTCCTTTTTTGAAGTCGGTTGAACATAACTATTCCTTTCCACTTAAAGAAGGACCCATAAAGCCTCCATACCCCAGGTCTTTAGGTATATATCATAGTTCCCGGAAGTAGCGCTCCAGTAACTTAGGCCATTAATCTCAGCTAATAAAGACCATTGTCGGACGAGCTCTCGTGTGAAATGGTCCGAGGATATTGTCCGATGTCCGATATGGTCGTTGTTGTTTATGTAACGTTTGTTAACTTACTCTTTGGGTCAGAAGGTTATTGATGGGTGGGTAATAAAGCGTCTAGGTATATCATTATGGTTGGTGAAAAAATTGGATTTATTTTTAAGAATTACTTGTTTTTTGCTTGTTTGTTTGTTAAAACTTTATTGTACACAAAGAAAGAATACACGTTACATCTGTACAAAAGTGGAAAATATGTGTATAATCTTTTCCATTCAATCTTGAATTAAAAGGGTAAGGTAAAAACACAGGGTCTTCTTCTTCTATCGTGTCAATGGCAATGGATCTAAAGTATTTTGGCCCAGAAATTCGCCACATCTATAGCCCTTTGGTTCGCCTCCATTAGATCGTCTCTAGAACAAGATGCGTTGGACGTGGGGCATGATAGCAAATGTTCCATGGACTGGATGCATCCACAGGCACATCTGTCGTCGTCAGAATATTTCCGATGCCTACCCGGAGTCTATTTAGCGACTTCCAAGTGCGCCAGGGTAGATTCTGGCCTGATGGAAGCTTTTCACTTATGGGAAAGCTGCTGGGAAACTTCTTTTGCCACAAGTCTACTCTGGCACTCGGGGGATCACTAGCAAGAGGTGGAGTATGTGTAATATAGCTATACACAGAGTAAAGAGTGGGTACAATACACAGGCAACAGACTAAATAAAACAATATTCAATTTTATTTTGTACATCTTGTTGCTACATTTGCTTTTTCTTACATAGGTAGATACTGGTATATGTAAAGAAAAAAAGTTGAATGTACAAACTGCTATTTACTACACTCTTCGTTCAAATGTACCAGTTGCTTCTCTTCCCACGCAGATCGTAAAATCCGATCGAGGGAATTGGTGAATTTGCGAATCATGTTATTAGGTGATGAGGCTAGCAACAACCCATTACTATTTTAATCCCTTTTCTACCATCACGATTAAAGTCAACCGTGTGGTTTCCGAGTAGAATAGGACCACTCAAGTCTTCCCCTGGATGTCGTAGAAGGCGACTTAGGAAACACAAGCTAAACAAAACTTATAAACATCAATAAGACCTCTCCAACACATCTGGCCAGCGTGGAGAGTGTAGGCCAAATCCTCTGCTTAGGCCAAGTATGGCTTTAGTAGTACAGAGAGGGTCGTGCTCCTGCAGTGGAGACAAAAAAGACCTGATGATGACGATAAAAGTGGCCTCTGAATCTTGCGGCTCTGGACTTAGTTTGTCTCTATCTGTGCCATTGTCTGTTGCCAGGGGTAAATACCTACGTGGTGTATATGAATAATTTTTTCCCCTATTGAGATAATATAATTTTGAACAAATACCTCCTTTTTAAGGAGGTATTTGTTCAAAATCACGCAATAAATCAAACAGCAATGTGCAACACAGCGCAATACGACACAGCAATTACAGCTCGGACAGCAGTCGAAGCAATTATCACGCGTCAACCAATCACAAGCTATTACTGGCGGCAATCGAGCAAGCTAGAAATAGCTTATAATATTACAAAGCTGCTTTTAGCAGCTAAATTTACATAACTGTGATAGAAGTTTTAAGGATAAGAATAGATAGCGTTCTTCTATTCTGGGTTAGGAGAATGTACCAGTCTTCTTACCATGCAGATTGTTAAAGCCGATTGAAGGAATAAGCGAGAATTTGGCTGGCAACCCACCACTACTTCGATTTCTTTTTTTTACGCCCACCATCATGTTAAACGTGGTCTTTCGATTCTACGACGGTATTTGTGATTAAAACATATAGGTACAACGTGGACGGGACATGCCCCTAATAAATCGAACCACGGTCTATACTAGATCACTATAGTAACGGGTGGCGCAAAAGTACTGGCACTAAAGAAAATACTTTTATTTTTTTTATATGACATTTTCTGTCATTCTGTTGTTGAAAATTGTGTAGTGAACAAATGTAAAATACACTGAAAATAAACATGGACCGTTTTACTCCCCAAGAACGTGGAATAAACACTATGGACTTAGTGAGGGACGCTTTTCCAGGCCGAGTTATCTCTCGTTTTGGCGATTTGCCTTGGCCTGCAAGATCACCCGATCTGACCAGTCCAGACTTCTTTCTTTGGGGTTTTTTGAAATCTCGGGTGTATGTGAACAAGCCACAGACTCTCGCAGCTCTAAAAGAAAACATTCGTCAAGAAATAACGAACATATCGCAGGAAGTGTTACGGCAAGTTATGCAAAATGTCATAAATAGGGCTCAAATGTGTATCAACTCTGGAGGTCACCATTTAAAAGACATCATCTTTAAATCCTAATGGTACGAAATTTAATGGCACAAATATACATTTAAAAAAACCTAAATCTAGTTTTCTAATTTAGAAAAAATGTTATAGCTGAACCAAATAGGGTCTTTACTTTTGCGCCACCCAGTATAATGAAATTAAAATAACAGACAAACAACAAAAATAAATTCGGCATTTCCATACAAAAGTGTGCAGCCGCCCGGGCGATTTGTATAAGAATGTTGAAACTTGTTTTGGTTTTCTACTGTTATTTAAATTTCATTATACTGTAGTGGTCTACTATAGCACGTGGTTCGATTTATTACGGGTATGTCCCTTCCACGTTGTATTTTTTTATCTATGATAATGTATTTGTCTATGACAAAAACGTTATAATTTGTAAGCGTCTTCCGCCATTTTAATTGAATGTGTGAGTCTTC
This sequence comes from Acrobasis repandana, assembly GCA_963576875.1. Lineage (NCBI taxonomy): Eukaryota > Metazoa > Arthropoda > Insecta > Lepidoptera > Pyralidae > Acrobasis > Acrobasis repandana. Next base: position 19,953,197 of record OY756229.1, on the reverse strand, counting down.
CAATAAACAATTTTACTAAAAATTAATTGTTTTATGTTCATAACCGAACATCATCATCATCAGGTCGTTTTTAGTCTCCACCTGCAGGAGCACGACCCTCTCTGTACTACCAGAGCCATATGTTAGCCAGAGTAGTCAGAAGATTTGGCCTACACTCTCCACACTGGCCAGTCGGGTTGGAGAGGTCTCACTAATTTATAAGCTTTGTTTAGCTTGTTACCTAAGTCGCCTTCTACGACATCCACGGAAAGACTTGGAGTGGTCCTATTATACTCTGCCCGGAACCACACGGCCAACATAAATTGTGACATGCGATAACCGAACACAAATTGTGACAAAACCCGGGAACGAACCAGGGATCGATTATATTTTTAATTACAAATAACGGTGAACTCTTTCTTGATGTGACAGGTCTCGTGTTTTAGTTGTTTGATATCTATTTTAATCTATCAGATACCTACTTAATCTTTCAAAATCACGTACTGAATTTTCTCTATATCTATAATCTAATAATCTTTGATTATTATAAATTATTATTGCTGTAATATTTCATTTATTTATTTAATTTATTGCACTATAAAATTAATGTACAATAGGTATAATCTTAACGCTAAGCGCTGTCTACCAGAGAATACCTTTGGCAACTACAATTTTAGAAATAATTTGCAACAGTAATGTCAATGTTAAAATAAAATGACAAACTTATACAAGCATAAAGTAATTTATGAAAACATTTTTATTAAAATACAACTCGCAACTATGCCAAGTAATATTTACATCAAAAATATTGACTCTCTTGATAAAACTTTTCAAATGGGCTTGATAAAATAAAGTGAACTCGAAATATAGAGTAAACCCTCTAAGGAATTACAAAAAAGCCAAAGTCCAGTACCATTCAATTGAATTTTCTCCAGTCGAGGACTTTCACGAGCTTTTTAAAGCGTATATAAAATGTAACGTAGAATATTTGTGTATCTTTGACAGTTGATGAGCTTTATTTCGTCGACTTAAGAGTCAGAAGGTTCGGAAAATATGTATTTTTGGACATGACCGAGTTGACCTTAATCCCTAGAGGCCTCAAAAGTTCGTGCTATTTTTAAACATAAGATAAATTTTAAAATTTCTGACAACATACATTTTTTTATATCAGAAATAAATTATTGCTTAGACTATATACAACTTTTTGAGAACATTCAAAATAATCACTTTTCGTGCCTTGTAGTTCCCGGTAGAGTAAAATAAGACCACTCCACGACTTTCCGTGGATTACCTTCCTGTAGAAGGCGACTTAGGAAACACAAGCTAAAGAAGCTTAGCTTAAGCTTATAAACATCAATGAGACCTCTCCAACTCGTGGCCAGCGTGGAGAGTGTAAGCCAAATCCTCTGACTACTCTGGCTAATATATGGCTGGTACTACAGAGAGGATCGTGCCCTTGCAGTGGAGACTAAAAAAGATCTGATGATGATGATAATATAATTCTTAAAGACTCAATTTTTCCAACACAAATAAAATCGTTTAGCCCAACATAACAAGAGATAACAAACATTTTATCCCAAATGAAGGTTTAACACGAGAAAACAATAGGCAGAATAAAAGATGGCCGACAACATGGCGTTCTAAAACCTTTTTAATTGCGGCGTCGCGAGTGAGTAACGGCGTGAAATCTCAAATATTAGCAGTGGCATAATAAAATGTAAAATAAAAGCGGATGAGGGCTTCCAGTAAAAGCAGTCACATTGGGGGATAGACAGGGCGAGTTAACTGGGTATCCAGGTAATTATGACCTCCGTGGCGTGCCTTTTTCCACTTACACGTCCACCAAAAAGGGCTTTTGAATCCTACGACCCTAGGCTCTGTTTTCGTTATACGCTTTGCTATTGCTGCGGCGCACATACTGCCTTACATGCTGTGTGTTGTTGTTATTATTATTTTCTTCTGTACCTATATAACGTGAATGTCATCATTCATTCGCGCGATATACGGTATAGTTGGTTTAGTTAGTAATTTATTTTATATATATTAACTAATTAGGAAAGCTTTTAAAACTGAAAAGAACAGTCAGTGGCAATATTTTTCGTGACATTCCTGATATATCACGATGATCATCTTCCTGGCATGGTTCAAGACTACAGTCTTAAGCTTGGGCCATCGCGGGAACAGAGTACCTTGTTTAATTTTACCATGTATCTACCTACCCTGTTAGGGATACAAACGTGATAGTATAAACAATATTTCGTAACGGCTTTTGTATCTGTTAACTATAAAATATGTTTTATTTTTTAATTTAGAAACTCAATTTCAAAGCACATTCCTGTTCAATTTTACACTAAAAGTTAATAAATTTTTCTAAAAAGCATTTTCAAAACCAACATTCTCGCTTTATTACTTTTTACATAACACAGGGTGCATGCCAGTTCAATGCATATCATTTTAACGTATTAAAATATGTTTACTTTAACATACTAATCTTATTTACATTGACTTTTACTTTAGCTACTATCTAGACCATGTAATATAGGTATCTATTCGGTGCATTTACTGCCTTTCAACAGAAGGATCACAAGAATTTTATGCTACTTACGGCCACCTAACCAAATGCCGACCATGGCTAGGGTTGCTTAACTTTTTAACAGTAATGCGTCGGGCCACAGAACTTCTTACAAAATTGAGAAAGAGAAGTTCACACTGAGCTAGCCTCAAACTCAATAATACGATATTTTATAACAATTTCTTAAACAGAGTTAAGTATTGGTTCATCATCATCAGCATCAGGTCTTTTTAAGTCTCCACTGCAGGAGCACGACCCTCTCTGTACTACCTGAGCCATATATTAGCCAGAGCAGTCAGAGGATTTGGCCTACACTCTCCACGCTGGCCAGACGGGTTGAAAAGGTCTTATTGATGTTTATAAGCTTAGTTCAGCTTGTGTTTCCTAAGTCGCCTTCTATAACATCCACAGGAAGACTTGGAGTGGTCCTATTCCACTCTGCCGGGAACCACACGGCAAGTATTGGTTATTAGATGCTTTCCTCTCAAAGGGTTGTAGGGTGTAGCATTTAGCATTGACGTGACTTGACGCAAAAGTGAATAATTTATCAAGTAAATTAATGATTTGTTTGTATTTAGAAATTTGCCAATTGTTATGTTCAAACATTTATATAAAAAAGTTACTATCAGAATCGAATCATTGTTACGGTGTAAAAAGTACCCATAACAGCGCTTATTGAACATGATTCGAATTCTTATAACTTTGAACTAATAATACCATGACTAGTCTAGAACTAACTATAAGTCGTCCAAACCCACTGGGCCATGCAAAATCTACTTCCATAGTTCGCGACTGCCCAGTCCAGTTATTTGGGTCAGCAAGCTTAAGAAAATGTTGCCAACTGCTGTATATTTAAATGGCCTGATAATGAGCTGTGTACACTATACAGCTTTGAATAGCTCTTTGAAACTTTATAGCAAAGTTAGCTTTTGCAAGCTTCTGATTACATTACATTCTTGAACTACTTGTTGTGAACTTTAACTATGAATAATACCGTATTAGGGTTAGGACACATCTGTCAGCACAGAACAGCATTTTCCTATGCTTGAATCCCTCTCTCTCTCGTTCTAGCAAATGACGGTTCTGAGAGACAGAAAAGGATAGCAGCATAGAAAAATGCTGTTCCGTTCTGACAAATGTGTCCCTACAACCCTTACCAAACTCTTTTTGAAAAAAAAAGTCCACGCCCACCTTTTGAACTCTCTTTCTTAAAAAAGGCATCATCGTTCAGTTATTTTCTTCATTAGCTATATATACGAGTATGTATGTATATTTATATGTATATGTATATAATAGTATTTATTGTGTAAGTAGATACATTTGTTCTGATATAAATGTCGTGGCCAGATCATAGAATTGATCATTTGATGATGTGGCTGACCATTTCATGAAATGGTCGTATATACGACATATGAGGGTCTCCTCCCTTTATACTAGAACTTATTATGTTATACTAGTAGTTCGCCGCGAACTTAGACCTCGCGAAATTTTATGAATATTTAAAAAACTACTGAACCGATTTCAATTCCCAACGAACTTGAAAATTCTATTGATATTTCCTACATGCCTACCAAATTTCATCAAAATTGGACCATCGGTTCAGCAGTTATCGCGGAACAAACATACATTCAGACAAACAATGTGTTTTCGCCCAAAATTGAATTGTAGTTTTTTTAATGAGTTCGGTATCCATTCTCCACGACGATCGACTGAAGTGAATATTTGGCGCGAGGCCGTCGAGGCTGATCCGCGCCTCCGTCCATGATTGATATTTACTGACATTTACTTTCATGCTGGTCTGCGTACCAGCTGCGTCTCTCCCGCGCAGATTGTAAAAGCCGAGGGAATGGGCAAGAACCTAAATCATATCAATAGGCGTTGCAGTTACTAACCCATCACTATTATAATGTTTTTGGCATCGTTTTCTATTATCTATTATTGTGTACCTATCACAATTTTTTTGGTGCAATAAAGATTTTAACTAACTGACTAATTTTCTTTTTCCACCTTTATCCCCACCAACACGCTAAAAGTGGCCTGAGCCTTACCGCCCTGGGCTCTGTCTGCCCCGATAGGGATAGACACGTGATAGAGTATATCTACTGATTGCGGTTGAGTTGCACCTCTTAACAAAAACAAAAATTATTCAGAAAAAATTCCCTAGCAGCAGCAATAGAAGCCTTAACTTATAAAACGTTTATATAACTTAGCCGGCGGGTTTCCCCAGAAATTAACCTATGAATATATGAATAATAATAAAATCAACTCCCTTTAACGCAGCCCTGCGCTGTAGTCCCTTAGGGCGTAGCTACACGGATTAAACACCTATAAAATAAGAAAATAATACTATCTTCTTCTTCAATACGTGTATGTGTGAACTTTAATACTATGAACGAGTAATTTCATACATTATAGCAAAATGGCCCTACAATACACTATAAATAAAGGATCTCACAAAATATATTGAAACTATTATAAGGGTGGATTCAGTCAATGATACTGAGCAACTTTCGCAAAGGAATATGTATCTAAATACGAAGAATATTTTGACGTCCCATAAAAATTGACCGATAGCTGATCCATGTTTGTAAGAAAAGCAAAAAACTATTTTTTATATTTCGATTAAATGTTCTCAGCAAAAGTTGTTCAGTATTATTGACTAAGACTACCTTTAAAATAGTTTCAGTAAATTTTGTTAGACCTTATATATATCGCAGTCGGTGTGCAGTTTGATAACAGTCGTGTCAACTGCAATAAAACTGCATCTCAACTACAATTTGGCAGTCAAAATGCGGTCCGTCGTCTAGAGCCATGGCTTGAAACGACGTCAAACGGACGCCCGCGATGGGCTCCACGAAGTAGCTACTGTCCCCGTTGCGGGTACCCTTCGCGGAAACCAGATTACGGAGTGTCAGCTCATTCAATTTTAACGGCGTGTACTTACAGTCGTATCGATAGTGAATTAAATATATGACTACGTAGAAATATGTTTGGCAGTAGGTCGTCTGATTATAATTATCTGCTCTAATAGACTATGCTGAACATGCCCGAGCCGCTGGCGGACACTGCGCGTCCCCCGTCGTCCGTCGCGGGTAAGCGGGCCTCGTCGCGCGGACGCGTCAACGAACGCGCGGAGGCACGCGACGGACGCCCGTGCGGGGCACTTTTATACGGAACCACGTGGACGTCCGCGTAACGCAGTTAGTCAAGCCTAAGAATTTTCTGTAACGTGGTTTGTTTATTTATTTTTTTATTTATTTACCAATTTATGTACACGGACAATATATACAGAGAATACATAAACAAAAAGTTGTACAAAGGCACTACTTATCTCAAAAGAGATCTCTTCCAGTAGGCCCGTGAGAGATGTTTGCTACGAGTTCTCTACGGTGTAGTCAGTTTGCTACGAAAAATCTATGATGGTTTGCTACAAGAATTCTACGATGTCTACGACATGATCGCATGAGTTTATTTTGTTTGCTACGAGTGTTCTACGCTGTAGTCCCGAGCTACGAAAGTCTACGATTTGCTACGGCCTACGAGTATAATATGAAGTATAGTCTATTTGTTGATATGGCTTGCACGCCGTCGGCACACCATAAAGGCCGCGTCTTTGGTACAGCGGAATTACTAATAGCTATAAAATAATAAATGATTTATAATTTATTTTTTCGTCTCGCGAACAGGTTTGATGCCTTCCAGCCTCCCGAATAAGCCGGTTTCCGTAAAGGCTTTAGCACCATCGACCACATTCACACGCTGCGGCAGGTTATAGAGAAGACGAGGGAATATAACCGGCATGCTTGGGTTTTGTGGACTATGAAAAAGCCTTCGATTCGATCGAAATATGGGCCGTGCTTCAGTCTCTCCAGCGATGCCGTATTGACTATCGGTATATCGAAGTGTTGAAGTGTTTATACAGTAACGCCACTATGTCAGTCCGAGTACAGGAGCAGTGCACGAGGGCTATTCCACTGCAAAGAGGTGTGAGACAGGGAGACGTTATATCTCCGAAACTGTTCACCGCTGCACTGGAAGATGCCTTCAAGCTCCTGGAATGGAAAGGACTTGGCATCAACATCAATGGCGAGTATATCACTCACCTTAGATTCGCCGACGATATAGTTGTCATGGCAGAATCCATGGAGGACTTAAGTACTATGCTCGGAGACCTTAATAGAGTTTCCCAACAGGTGGGCCTTAAAATGAACATGGACAAAACGAAAGTAATGTCGAATGTCAATGTTGTGCCAATACCTGTTTCTGTTGGGAGCTCCACCCTCGAAGTTGTAGACCAGTATACCTACCTAGGTCAATCGATCCAGGCAGGAAGTTCCAGCTTCGAGGAAGAGGTCTTTCTACGAATCCGACTCGGCTGGGCAGCGTTCGGGAAGTTACACAGTGTCTTCTCGTCCAAAATACCTCAGTGCCTTAAGACGAAAGTTTATAATCAATGTGTGTTACCAGTGATGACTTATGGCTCCGAAACGTGGTCCCTTACTATGGGTCTCATAAGAAGGCTCAAGGTAGCTCAACGCGCTATGGAGAGGGCTATGCTTGGTGTTTCTCTACGTGATCGAATCAGAAATGAGGAAATTCGTAGGAGAACAAAAGTCACGGACATAGCCCAGCGGATTAGCTCGTTGAAGTGGCAGTGGGCGGGACACATAGCGCGACGAACCGATGGCCGATGGGGCAAAAAGGTTCTCGAATGGCGACCACGTACTGGCAAGCGAAGCGTAGGACACCCACCCACAAGGTGGTCAGACGACCTGACCAAGGTCGCTGGAAAGCGCTGGATGCAGGCCGCTCTAGATCGGTCATTTTGGAAAACCTTGGGAGAGGCCTATGTCCAGCAGTGGACGTTATGCGGCTGAAATGATGATGATGATGATGAATTTATTTTTATTGAATAATTTAATTTTTAAGAGTAATTGTTAATTATGTTTATAGTACTAGTTAGCCTTGTAACGCCTGAAATACAGAATGATTTTTATTCTAGCTCAGGCACCATCAATTTATATTACCTTATTATACTTATATGTATTAATAATGTATTGTTTGATGTATATACCTCTAAATGATTTGAATAAAGATTATTATATTATTATTTGAAAACGCCGACGCCGCTTTGTCGGCAAGCCTAATGTATTCCAACCTATTGAACGAATATGTATATTACTGTGTGCTACGAATATGCTACGCCGTAGAGTATTCGCTAAGAATTTCCTACGAAAAATATATAAAAAAAATATTTTCGCTTTTCATACAAACTTGGATCAGCTGATCGGTCAACTTGTATAGGAGGCCAAAACTTATTTTAATATTTCAATACATGTTGGGGAAAGTTGTTCAGTATCATGAACTAAATACATCCTTAAAATAGTTTCAGTATATTTTGTTAGAACCAGTATATTCGTATAAAAATTCATTCGTGTGGCCTGGCCTTTACTCGTCCATTTCCAAATTCCCTAAGCTAAATACAGTTATTCCGCTGTAGATACTTCTTAAGAGCTTTCATAATCCTGTCTATAGACGAAGGCCACAAGAAATTCGGATTTTGTTTAGACATATATTGAATTGTTGCAATTGATTTTAGTACAATCAACTTGGTTATTATATACATCTACACTATCTCGTCTTTATTCTAAACGGGGCAGACATAGCATTTTGGGTCTTGCGGCTCTAAGCAGACAGAGCCCAAATCCGCAAGACTCAAAGGCGTGTATTAGCGTGACTGTGGGCGAGAGGATGGAAAAGGTAATAAAATAGTGATGGGTTGCTAGCCGGATCATCTACATCAACATGCATTTACATTCGTATTTTCTCTCGATCAGCATTAACAGCTGCTGCATTTTAAGCTTTTTCTTTTCTCCCAGACCAGCATGGATTGTAATAAATGTAAATAAAAATAAATATATATTATTATTATTATAAGTTTATTTATTAGTTCTTATTTATTTTAAGTTCCGTAAACTGTAATTTTTAATGTTTTTATTTGGTGCAATAAAGATTTTTGTATTGTATTGTATGTATATATTATATGTGCATTCAGACATATTCTACCAAAGACCATATGATATCTAACAGAGCGGAAACACGCACGACACATGTCACCGTCACAGATACGGCGTTTAGGAACGTGACATTGTGAATTATTTGTTGTATCGTTACTCACACACAAAATATATGGCACGAGTATGGATTGGGTATTTTGTATGCTTTGTGTGCCCCGTGAGGGATAAAGACGTGATAATGTTTCTGTGTTTAACAAATTACGCAGGTCTTACTCCAGAGCCTCGACCATCGCCGATTTGTAGCAAGTCTGTGTGTCTTCTACAGGCTGCACTTCGGGGAGTGTCGCAGGAATGACATAATTTAATTCCCCCTACACCATTCCACCATCGGACAACACGACGTGGACAGGGATTCCACCCATTTGTGGTTGATATTCCTCCTCATCGTACCTCTCGTTTCGTCTCCTCCTTCATTGTGCGAACCGCTAAGGTGTGGAATTCCCTCCCTGCGTCGATGTTTCTCCATACGTATGATTTAGGGATTTTCAAGGCAAGAGTGAATAGGCATTTTCTGAGTCTGCGTGTATCACTTTAAACCTCATCTTAGCTTCCCATCAGGCTAGATAGAGGTCAAACGCACTTAAATGGCTATTAAAAAAAATTAAAAAAGTTGTATAGTAACTAACCATACTGATTGAGCTAGCACCAAAGTAAGTTTAAACTTTTTTTATATGAAATGAAACCAACGACACTATATTTTATGATAAATTTATACCTACATATATACTCATATAAACACCCAAGACTCAGGAAAAAAGACCTTTTTACAACTTGCCCTAGCTGGGAATTTACCCCAGACCCTCCGGAGTGGCGAACTGGCGTGTTAACCACTACGCCACGGAGGTCGTCAAGATGGAAAAGGAAATCAAAATACTGATGAGGTATATCTATCTTCATAAAATAAACTTAGATAGCTCTTTCATCTTACTGTTCAGTCTCAGAAAATAATTATTTATTCACGTAAATAAGTATTTTTCAAACAAAATTCTTGGGTCTTCACAAAAAAGTACACTCGATACGTATTTATTAAGTTCAAATTGATCCGGATAACGCATAAAGAGGATCAAGGGAACAGCCCTTTCAAAAGGATGCTATTATTTATGTACATACGTACATCCTGTTATCTTTCAGATTTGTATCAATTGCCTCTGGAAAAAGATGCGTTTCAATACTTTGAGAGTGTTTTTATTTTTCTTGTTACCATGCAAAGTGGGTACATAGGTAAGCCAAATATACAGGATGTAATTGGAAATGTATAATCAGATTGTACTTGAAGAAATTCCTTCAAAATCTAAACTAAATTAAAAAAATACGCGTATTTTAAATGCCTAAGTCATATGTGATAAGGAAATCCGTTAGAGTGATTCAAAGATACGGCAGCACAATTGGAAGTGCACTCACAGTACAGATGTGAGGGGCGTGAGTTCGAATCTTGTTATGCTGTATTAATCAAAAATTAAGTATGAATGTTACATATGTAAGTAATACATATTTGTAGTTAGTTAATTTTTAAATATTTCAATTATTACGTAAAGTTCGTGTTTATTCTACTGAGGCACTGATCGTACACATCTTCCTTCTTATATATACTGTGTACATAAATATTACCTAACAGACTGGGACAGGTGGGATCCTACAGTATTATTATGTCTAATAGAACCTTAACTCAAATACAAATTTAAAATATTTTTATAATCATATGAAATTTAAATATTAGTCACTTTGTTTGTGCACAAATGTTTACGTCAAATCGTTACTTACAGCTAAGTTTGGTGCCGCTTCCTAGACGTTAGTGCAAAAGAAGCGGCAACAAACTGATTTTTTTGTTAAAAATATCCCTATAAATAGCATATAAAAAATACATGACCGACATCAAACAAAACCTTGCCACAAACAATAACAAACTAAGACTTATTTGACTGATCAAAAAGAATGCGGGCAAATGATTAGCGGAGCGGGCCCAGTATAAATCATTAGGCATTATCATAAATAAATATTCAGTGCCTCGTATTAAAGTTCATCCGAGATACTTGGCGCATCTCCAAAGGCCACGATTGCCTGAGACTTACACTTTTATCTATGCACTAGAAAAGACTTGCATATGTAAGTATATATGTATTTGAAAAATAAGGATGCTGTCATAATAACGTTGTGTGAGAATTTATTTGCCAATGGAGAAACAAAATATTTTTAGGGTTACTTCTGATCCTAGGTACTTCTTCCATGGCTTTAATTCTCAGAGCAACTAAAAGAAAACAAAGTGCAGCCAAAAACTTTTTGCACGAATGCATACCCAAGGCGGGTTGGTGACAGGCAGTCGGCCGGCCGTAAAATTTTCAGCCAATCTTTATTCAGCATGGAGGCTGTCCCGCGACCGTTATGGTGAGAAGATAGGGTAATTATGCAAAAAAAATACAGCAAAGTATTGCTTGTTTTATAATTTATTTTTCCAGTACCCTTACGATTAGAAAAATTTTAGTTTTTATTATGTTAAATTAAGGCCGAACGAACTATATAACTATATAACGAACTACTATACTTTTATACATATTTTAATCACGCCAGCCACTTATATTTTCTGCTTGGTCTAATGGTTGACCAGTAGAGAATGCCATAATTATGGCATTAGGTACTTGTACAATAGTTTTGTGCAATAAAGTTTTTAAATATATAAATAAACTATGGGCCAGCACCCTAATAATAAATAATCATAATCATATTTATTCATAAAAAAATTTACCCGTCATAATATGCATGATGAAAGCATCTCCACTTAACTCTACCGACAAGGACAAGCTCTTAAATTAAAGAGGAAGAACATGCATATAAAGAAAAAATAATAACATGGAAATTAATTACAAATAAAATCATTCTAATAATGTTTTAAATTAAATTTCAAATTATAATAATGCTAGCTAGTGCTTGCCAATTTACCACACACTCCTAACTTTGTGGACTGGATTGAAATGAACACCGGTGTCCTTGAATACCACGGCGTAGGTGGCGTGACGACCTAGACGTATACTCACCAGAGTGGCAGCCAAAGGTGCAAGATAGAGAGACATGGCGAGCCAAGAGGGAGGCCTTTGCCGAACAGTGGGATCTAGTGGGCTCTAAATAATATGTAAAATTCACATCCAGCCAGCGTAAGTCCCCGACCTGACTATGCAAAATCCCCCAATGTTTTCTGTACGCGCTCCACTATATCCATTTTCTATCCATTAAGGACCCTGATTCCTGCCAATTGTTTGCCGAGACTTGGCTCCTTCCTGTTTTTAAGAAACTTTACCTTTTTGTTCGCTTTCAGATCCGGAATACGCGTTTGTTTTGAGTTTTAAAGCTTTGCCCTATCTAATTAATTTAAAAAATATCTTTCTTTTTTTCATTTTTACAAGCTTTTATTCAACTTGCAATGTTGGCCATTACTGATTTTCTTCAAGTCAAATTTTCCAACGTGTGATGTTGAAAGTGAATTATGCAAGTACATAACAGATATGCTTGGGATGCAATTATACGCTAGTTATATATAAGTCAATGCTAGGATGCAACCGTAAACACGCTTGGATTAGCGATGTTATAACAATTAACAAATTAAATTTGAGCATGAACGTTGCATGTTTTTGTAATCCTATATTTTGATACTCCACTCGTTAGGTTTTGAGTAAAAACACTTGGAGACATGTAGTTGTTGCTCCCAGATGTTGATGAATGTAGTATATTGTATAAAAACCAGTGCTACAAAGCAAGTTTGGGAACCATCCTGGGCAGCTTTTGCAAAGTGAATGTAATCGGTTATAGTTGGGCAAGTTCCCGACTTGCACGAATACTTTGATGGATGAACGGAAGCATTTGAGTGATCGACTTTCTAGTCGAACCTAAAAGTTGTATCTTTTGAATTTATGGAATATTGAAAAAGAGGATTAAGCACGAATAAACTTCAACCTCGGTCTACGCTCTAAGCGGGTTGATGTCATTGATTTGAACAGCTTGGTGGCTCAGCGTCCCCAAGCCCCAAAGCACAGAAATTAATAAGAGTATTTCATACAGAATAGATCCTCTAAGGTCCCGCGTAATATGCATCCCCGTTCCCCATCCCCGCACCTCTCCCCCGCTCTCGCCTTGTCGAGGGGCATGAGCGGGCGAACACACACGAATAAACTTCAACCTCGGTCTACGCTCTAAGCGGGTTGATGTCATTGATTTGAACAGCTTGGTGGCTCAGCGTCCCCAAGCCCCAAAGCACAGAAATTAATAAGAGTATTTCATACAGAATAGATCCTCTAAGGTCCCGCGTAATATGCATCCCCGTTCCCCATCCCCGCACCTCTCCCCCGCTCTCGCCTTGTCGAGGGGCATGAGCGGGCGAACACACACGCATTGACGTGTGCATGGATGTATAGTTTCATTTGTAGTAGTGTAGGCATAAATGATACTCCGCTACTATGAAGTTTCATACCTGTGCCCAAAGCTAAGCTAAGCTGTAAACTCAAGGATACTATAATTTATATAAACTCACAAAATTCGGTACTTGACAGATGTATCATTATAATATGAAATATTTTGTATTTGCTAGCTGATAGGTAAAACTAATTCAACATTAAGTTTTTTGCGATAAGGTAAAGAGTAAATATTTTATTTTTGGAAAATTAATCTGATTTTTTTTATCTGTGGATGACAAGGAACGAAACCTGACGCGGCCATGTGTGACGTTACATTTCAATAAACAAGCTGTCGACTATTTAGGTTAGGTACAAAATGTTAGGTTACGTTTCATTTATTTCTGGAAGATTATGCTTGATCTCTTATGAATACTTATCAAAATGGTCTTCACAAAAGAATATCGCAGATTTAACAGATATCTACTGCGGATCTCGGCGTGTCAACTGCAGCTACAGCTTACGACGTTCAGAACATTTAGGAACGTGTATAAACCGTTTTTTGGACATTTAATTGTAATACTTCTACACATGGGCACGGCACCCGTCTTGTAGTTTGCCATTTTCACAATTTCAGTTAAAAATCTCTAAACTTTCCACTCAAATTACGCGTATGAGTTAAGAACGCTACTTGATTTGGTTTGTTTTTTGTAATGTGACGTCATTTGACGTAAATGTCACGTGACCGACTGTTTTTTGCGCGAATTTAAATAAATTGATAAAAATATTAATTTTCGTAATAAAATGAGTTATTTAAAAACAAATATATATTGTGAATGGTAGAAAATAATCCTACGTAAATTTAAAAATACTTTCCGAAAAACTGTCAAGAAGCAAATTAAAATGTATCTAAGGATGGCTTATCTATTTTTAAAACAAAAGAAAATTTGCAAATTTTCCATAAAAAAGTATTTATTTGATTATTATTTAAGTATAATAACAACTTCTATAGTTTACTCACAGTTAAAACTGACCAAACAGAGCGCCAGCCGGCACTTTAAGCGAACGTTTGATTTATAGCAGTCTTGCCAACTCTGAATATAATTCTTCAGGTAGCGTATTGTCTCCTTATTGTCCAGTTATCTCTTAAGGTTGGCTGAACTCGGGTAGCTTTGGTCGGTGGAATTATATTAATGGTAGGATATTTTTGTCGCCGCTGTGTGTGTCTGATTATTCAACAAGCCTTTGCAAATTATTATTTATATATTATTAGCAACCATACCAACCTTTGCGACTGCGGTGCCATTCAGTCGATGGACCACCTTTTGTCATGTCCGAGCTGCCCTACGTCATGAACCATAGAGGACCTTAATAAAGCTAACGACAGAGGGATCGCCGTGGCCACATACTGGTCACAGGTGATTTGAAATTGAAGCTACAGTGTAACCATTTCGACTCGATAAGAAGAAGAAGAAGCAACCATAAGGACCGAGAGTCAGCAAGTATCAAACCTTCCTTATTATCTCACAAATTGATCAGGATGCCTCATCAATTAAAAAGAATAAAAATCGGCCTAGAAAAGGGAGCCCACTTTTATACTAATAATGATAATGATATGTGTCTGAGTCATCATCATTCAAGCGTATTCCCGGTTGCATCTTCAACGGTAACGCTTCGGAGCTCGGGGTCCGCTTCCTATCCTAGGTGATTTGACGAGGTTACTGGTTTTTATACAAAGCGACTGCCGTCTGACCTCCGCAACCCAAAGAGTAGGCTAAAACCAATTCTAGGATAGTTTTAAACAAATGTTAGATGGCGTTCGGGACCCACAGCTTTGCGTGCCTTCCGAAGCACGGAATCATCTTTCTTTTCGGATAATCAGGTGATTGAAGTCTGCATGCAATTTTTCACAATATGCTTCACAGTGGGACTTGAACCCACGACCTCCGAATTACAAGACAAACGCCTTAACCACTGGACCACAGAGGCAGTCACATCCACTCAACAGTCCAAGGTACCGTGCTGCTAGCACCTATTTAGTCCGTGCTGTCGCGGAAAATTTGAAAAATTATAAATTTACAAATTTTGTAATATATAATAATTTACTAAATACGTGTCTGAGAATGTATTTGTGCGAAAAGTTTTGCAGCCGACCGCGGCCCGATGTTTACCCTCCTTAGAAATGCGATTGTAGCTAAAATATTTTTTTTAATTATTTAACTTTATTACAAGACATGTAATAGGCGGACTTAAGGCCCAGGGCCTTTTCTACCAGTCAACCTTCAGGTGGTGCTGATAAAAGCAAATTTTGGATGATTTAATTTGACTTAGTTATTTTGTCGCCTCTTATCACACCCAACCAACCATCACATCCCAAAAAGAGATGGAGGGGTCCTATTCTAACCCGGAACCACACGAAGTGTTATGTACAAAATCATACCCCAGATCTTATTCCTACAAACGTAATTACTTTACCGCCACCTCTAAATCACACAAACAACTAACAAACACCTTTGTATGAAAGTAAACTTCCGCGCCATTATTTTTCCAAGGCGCAACGCGTTCTCGCAAGCTTATGAAATTGTCTAATTTAGAAATTAATGTGTCCCACTCGTGACAGAAATTCTCAGCAACAATAAAATCTTAACAATATGTGTGATGAAGGAGCGTCACCTGCGAGGTTGATTTAGTTGCGTGGCGGTAAATCTTTGCTTTGTGTGGCCCTTCGAGTACGCCATTGATGGTGCGATAAAATAGACATCTTACTCGTTTTAAAGAGTGGCTTGAGTTCAAAACCTCTTCTTTATCTTGACGCGTTTCCGGTTTCTCAGCTGTGCTGCTAGAGTTTGGGGTGCGCTTTCCAACTTTTTCTTCTCCAAATATAATATGCACGTCAGTGGTCACCCAAGAATGCCGTAGACCAATACGAGAAGAAATAGCGGAAACAGTTTATATGATTTGAGCTACTTACTAAATTTAAGAGTATCATTGCGATGTCTATATATGGAAAGACACACACAATGAAGTGTTTGGCAAAGATACCATTGCCAATTTTAATTATTTATTAAAACTTTATTAACTACCATGGTACAAAAGGCAGACTTAATGCTAAAGCATTCTCTACCAGTCAGCTTTTAGGAAAAACAGAAAATTAAAATTAGCGATAGGCGCATAAAGATAATTTTACCAACACAAAACCTTTTTTACCGGCCCTTTGACAGTTTTTAGTTTATCTTTTAATTTACACAAGAATTATTTAAAACTCTCGTGTAAAACGATAACATTTTTACGTTAATAAAACGACATCATTGGCTTTGGTTGACTTAGTGTAGTCTATGATAAAAAAAAATATCTTTTTGTTTCTTTTAATGAAGACATTCTAATCAAAAGGATATAATGGTATATTTGAACTAACACTGCAAATTGTGACTTTGCATGCCTAATGGCAACACAGTGATCTTGACTAATGTATACTCTTTCGTACGCTCGAAACCTTCTCATACAGTTCTTTCGTTTGATATGTCACACAATATACTTGAAAAATGATTTTTTTTATGTCTAATTTATCCCCCATAAGTGGCCTCCATATTTGAAATTCATTTATTTACGTAATACGTCCCTCTCTGCTTCACTACCTCGCACATGTGTACCAAATTTCAACTCAATCGGTGCAATAGATACTTAACACCCATTTTACCTGTGTTTGACAAAATAAATTATTATGATTCATTAAACTATGTGAAAAACTGCGCAATGAGCATCCATCCTAACAGGTGACTTAATTTACAATCATCTTGAGTTAATTGCAGTGAACTGAAGGAACTGCGAAGTTGCTGCCGCTTTGTGACTAAGGAGATTTACGACAGTTTGCCGACTTAGAAGACAGCTCCTTATAATAAACCTGGTTCTAAAGTAACTGCTGGTGTGGCTTTAATTAGTCTAAGACTTGGACTCTACCAAATAGGAAAAAATAAGTCTTCCGGAAAATAGAAATCTCAATATTTTTAGACCACCGTCTTTTTACTATTGAGACTACAAAGAAATAAATAGATACAATTGAAACTAAACAAGAAACTAAACTTAAAAAAACAGGTAGTATTAATTATTGATTTATAAATCTAAAATATTAAACCGTGCGGCATGGTGCCAAGAACGCTTGCTGCGTTTTCTATTTAAATAGCTAAAGCTAATTGCTAATTCGGTGAGAAAAGAAGCAACTTTAACTATTTACATAAACCTGGAAACTGGACTTAGGTAAGTAAAATATTAAAAGTCCAATTACTTCTACGTCCAATAACAAAAGCCCCCATTTTTAATTTTCAACTACTTACTTCATGTTTTCCCTGATAAACCTAATATCATTTCCAAAAAGTCACAATGTCATCCCCTTCAAATCCACAAAAAGTATTAAAATTATAACATTCTTACCTCCAACTTTCCCACGCGGAGCAAACCTGGCCCAGATTAGTTGGATCATAAATTATGACGTAGGAATCTCTTTCACAGCAAATATAAGAACCAGAAGATCTCTTCTATTTATTGCCAGACTGCGGAAAAGCAGAAAAGGAGTGTTTTGTGTTTGACCTGTATGTTTGCCGTATAATTCTATGTTCGCAACTACTAAACGGCCAAACCTATTTTAATAAATTATACATGGTTAGATTCGTCTTAACCTAGTGGTGACTTAGGCTATATAAACATTATTGTACATCAGCAACATTCACATATACATAATAAAAACACAATTGTACAAATGGTGGACTTATCCCAAAAGGGATTATTAGTTAAACCAAATCAATTCTTAAATTTTATTTTTTGCACAAGCTTACATTTTAGTGTCATTCTTAACTTCATTGAGTGCATCATTTATTAAAGTAGGTGGTATATTCTACGTTTTTTCCTTTATACCAGACCAGCATGAAAGATTGGCTCAATGGTACTAAAATATTACAAAGTTACCGGACTTTTAAAAAAATTTTAATCGGATATCAGCAAATAGTCAAAGAATGATTTTGAATTTCTTTTTATGATGCATTGATTTATTGAGCTTATATACAATTTTAAAATTAAAAAAAAATATACAAATATATATACATGCATATGTTGTGAAGTAAATATAGGTAAGCTTGTAATATATTATAGTCTAAAATCTTGAATCTTATAAGCTGGATGTTCCTTACAAAGATAACTTGCTTTGTACAAAGATAACAGATACCTACACTATAATGTCTTAATCCCTAAAGGGATAGAGCTTTGAGCCGTAAGACTCTATTTTTATATATTAAAATACTTATTAACTTGACTAAGTAGTTAGTATATCGTGTGATTTATCTGTTTTATTTTTAATACATTTATATATTTAATTTTAGTTCATGATTGGTTTGTTCAGTTAAAAATTGCACTTTGCTCGGGTAATTGAATCACACAAAGTGGCAACACTCACAACTCTTTTGCCGTTTATACTCAAAGGCCACTTTTAGCGTAACATCAAAGACAACATTCTGTTATATTACCACGGCTATGCCTAAACCACCCTTTTTTGTTGCTAAGCGGATCCGGGCTTTTGCCACACTTCTTTTTGCAATAAATTATTGTATACATGTCCCTTTGTGTACATAGCACAATGAAATCAGTAAAATGATGTTTTGTTAATATTCGTACCCAAAGCTCCACAAATTCGTAAAATTAAATAACGGTAAAAAAGTTATACCTGCGTCTGACATGCCAATGTAGAAAAGTATTTTTTATTCAATGAAGGTCTCTTTTAATGTTATTTTAATACATATGTTAGTTTGTGGTTCCGGGTCAGAATAGGACCACTCCAACTCTTCCGGTGGATGTCGTAAGAAACAACTAAAGGAAAAATAGCACTTAAAGCTTGTGCTACAATAGCATTCCCAAGGAGGGTTGACGTAGATAGGTAGATAGATAAAATCTTTATTTACTAAGTTTTTAAAAACATATTTTTCAAACTCTTTTTTTTCAAATAAAACCCTACCACAATCTTGAAAACGTGTGGTTGCGTATAGTAGAATAGAACTACTCCAAGTAATCCCGTGGATGTCGTAGAAGGCGACTTAGGAAATACAAGCTATAGAAAGCTTATAAAATCAATGAGACCTCTCCAACCCGTCTGGCTAGCGTGGAGAGAGGGTGTAGTCCAAATCCTCTGGTTGCTCTGGCCAAGTATGGCTCTAGTAGTACAGAAAGGTTCGTGCTCCTGCAGTGGAGACAAATAAAAGACATGATGATGATGAAAATCTTGAAAACCTATGAGCGCTGTAGCCCTAAGCTTTACTTACCTCGTTCGGCGATCTCCAACACAACAAAAGCAATATTTCCTTTTCAAATATTCATACACACATTGAACTAGAATCACAATACAAGATTTAGAGCAAAAACTTATAATACGGCTTTCATAAATTCAATCTGTCCTTTACATACTATTCAAAGTTTTCGTCAAGAGCCTTTTCAGAGCGAACACTCGTTTGTAAAGAGTTATGCGAAAGAATTATTTAATGGCACGCCAACGGTGCAAAATGTGGAAAATATAGAAGTGAATTCTACCAAGCTGGTCTGGGAGAAACTAACAAATAAGTACTTATTTATTTAAAAATACCACGTGACCATCCTCTCACCACTGAGCTGTCACGTGTTCAACCCCGCAAGCCGAATCTTTCCACCATTTGATATTCCTATAACGCGCATTAGACTTGCGTCACCTAGCACTAATACCTACTATTACAAGTGAAGTATCTATTATTACTTAATTTGAGTACTTTAGTATTGCATTTTGAATGCCTAAAAGCCCTATAAAAAATATAGATAATAATTATAATAAAACCTAGCAAACAAATTAAACAAAAAATTAAAAACAGTGGCACTCTGGGAGTGCCAACAGAAGTGAAAACCTGAAAAATGTGGTGTCGGTTACGGTAACAGTGTCGCGAGTTCAATGGTTTTTTTCCATCTCTAAAAATGCCCAACGCGCCTAAAGAAGTTTTTATTTCAAAACAATAAAAACAAAAATTATATCCGAACCGTACTAAAATAGACAAAATGTGTTATTTCTCCACCGCCAATATTTTATACTAAAGGTTCGGCACTTGACATTTCCCCAAGAATTTCGTTTAATGGTCTGAGAACCTATTCGAGAAATAAACGCAGTCTTTTGGCCTGATTTAGGATCAATTTTATTTCGTTATGACAACTCATTGTGCTGGTATATTTCGTTTAAGTTTGAGTATTCGTAGTTGGAATTTTTCCTTTGAAAATTACTTAATTTTTCATTGATAACTTCTAAGGTTTTATTTTGGTTAGGCGTACTTCAAGTCTTTCCGTGAATGTTGTAGAAGGCCACTTTGGAAACACAAGCTAAACAAAGCTTAATCAATGAGACCTCTCCAACCCATCCGGCCAGCGTGGAGAGTGTAGGCCAAATCCTCTGGCTACTCTCACTAAGTATGGCTCTACTAGTACGGGCAGGGTCGTGCTCCTTCAGTGGAGACTAAAAAGGACCTGATGATAATGATGCATTCTGCATTCAAAACAACTGAGAGCAGTATATAAAATGTGCATGCTGTGTTCGCTCCAAGTAGGCTGGCAATTTATATGCTCTAATTTGTATATTATTTATTAACAAAATTCATGTACACAACATACAAACAAAGGAACGTACAAAGTAAGAAAATAGAGTACATAGGTACTGCTTATTTCATAAGAAATCTCTTCCAGCAGACCCAGGAGAGGAAAATTGAAGAAAACAGGTAGTAGGCGTGTACAAAAGACTATAGTTACAAATACATATAAGTACTTATCTAAAATGTTAAACATACATATACATATACAATACATCAATAAACATACACACATATTATACATAAATACATATACATATAAATACCTAACTATAAACAAATACATATATAGTATATAGGTATACTATTCATTACGTTAAGGAAAGATAATACTCTTTTACTCTCTTCCTAAAAACAGGGAAAGATTTGGAGTCTCGTATAATGCGTGGTAGTGAATTCCATAATTTTACCGCTTGAACAGAAAAAGAGTGGAAATAGCAAGCAGAAGTATGGGCAGGGATTCTAAGTAGTATATGTAAGTTGTTGGCGCAGATAGCTAAGATTACGTTCTGATACCAAAGATGTTACTAACTACGCTCTTGGTACGAGTCCGGCAATCCCACCGGCAACAAACAAACACACAAACAAACCTACGCAGTCTGCTACCACCCTAGATAAGGTCCAGGGAACCTCCTAACCTAATTATAAATTAAGATTAAATCTAATTAAAAGTAATTACAAAACTTACCGCATCCATGCAGTCTTCAGGCAGCCTCGCCTGGCCTTCGCGTCGAGCCCGAAGTCCTACTCACGGGTCCCAAGTCAGTGGTGAAGAAAATGGGGTCCCTAAGCGAACCTACCCATGAGCTCATGTATGTCGCCCCAAACGAATACGTCGTATTTATAGCACCACTTCACCACAGCACAACAGTTTCTTTTATAGTCAATTTACCAATACTTCCGTATCACACGGGCAATAGTCAAAAACCAACAATTTACAATGACGCGATGGCAGGCGTTCACATTTGACACATATCACTGTTCTGATCCGTACTACAAACAATTTCCGGCTCCATGCCGTTCCAAACAAATGGGGCACACAAACGAACAACAATTAGCGACAATTCTTCACGAAATATTCGCAATATATCAAGTACAAATTATGCCGGCATGGCTTATCGCGACGCGGCGCAACCTGTCATTAATAATGGCGTCAGTCGAGCCTGGGCAAAGACAATCCGCGCAGGGCGGGGCACAGCCGGAATATCGATGAATCGATAATCTTGCCCGTGTTTGTGGAGATCACACGCAGATGGCGCTAGTCTCCTAACAAAAAACACTTTTATTCAAAACATAAGTAGTATTGTATATGTATAAACTTGTGTGTTTTCAGCCAGTAGGCGAAGCAAACAAATTGAAAACAAACCGGGAAAGTGTGAGTCTGACTCGTACATTAAGGTTTTCGTACCTCCATACAATGTTTTAAAACGCTGAAAAACACGTTTCTTGTATGACGAGTGACGACCCCTTCAATTTTTAATTTTATCAGTTCTATAAATAGAGCCCTGTGATAGACGGACAGACAGAGGAGTCTCAATAATAGGGTCCCATTGACACCCTTTGGATACCGAACCCTATAAAAGGTAACGTGAGATGGAAACATAATGAATATTTCAAACGGGTTATTCTCGCCGGTAGTCAGCTCGGGCGAACAAAGCCTAATGAGATCCTAAGAAACTCCTAATGAGATTGAAACCTGCTCATGGTCAGCCCGAGCCGACGAGTTACCTGTTTTAAATATTTATAATGCTAATGTTCCGTAGCCAAATGGTAAAAAACGGAACCCTTATGGATTCGTCATGTCTGTCCGTTCATATGTCGCAGCCACTTTTTTCCAAAACTATAAGAACTATACAGTTGAAACTTGGTAAGTAGATGTATTCTGTGAACCGCATTAAGATTTTCACACAAAAATATTTAAAAAAACCATTTTCATTCCCCTTACTTAGAACTGAAACTTAATTTTTTTTTCATCAAACTTATACCTTTATATCTATAGATAGGTCTTCAAAAATGATATTATAAGTAGCCTTGTTTTAAAATACCTTAAATGACTGTTAAATTATTTGTTAGTGACTAATATTTATGTAAGATTTTTAAACTTCTTGGCCCACCGGTCATAGGAAAATATTAATTTATTATCGCGTATTTAATGCAAAACGGGCACGATTCACGAGTTTGTGTCAAAAAATGCATGACCATTCGATGGTTAGTGATGTAAGTGATGCCGTACACGCGTTGATATATAATATTACGATTAGAAACATCTAACACCGCAATCGTCACTAAAACACGAGAAATAACAATAAAACTACGAGTTTTGAACTTCTTTAGGTGTAGCAAAATACAAATAAATGGCATCACTGTTAAGAAGAGTAAGATCGAGTCACAACAGCATTCTAAAAACTGTGGCGGATAGACTGGATTCGCAAATAATGGGACACCTGCGCAGGGGCCATGCCGGTGGCCTTGTATGGTCAAATTAAAAGGCATGCCCGCAGGGCCCTCTGTACACAGAGGTTGCTTCTATATTCTGTGTTACCAAAATACTGTGTAGCTATAAGTACTAACACTAGTTTTAAGTTACTGTAATACTAACAAATCGTGGATCATGGTTATCCGAATAAAAACAATTGAATTGAAAATACCTGTTCCTTCTATAATTTATTTCATACTGGTCTGGGCAAAAAGAAAACTTATATGTGTGTATCTAACATCAAATAGCCAATAAAACACAAAAAACAATACTAGTTATACTTATTTGAACTGCTTTTGTAGGTAAATTCCAGTAAATTACTGAAAAAAAATGCTGAAAGTTTTAATTTCCTAACATTTTGTAAATAAAATTTAACACCGTTGTCTGCCACTAATTTCCTAAAAAGGAACAAAGGAGGTGTAAAGCAGCACGAAGGTTTGCAATTTCCGTGCCGGCAGTGTGCGGTCGGCTTAATTAGATGCAGCCATTGAAACAAATTGAAACTCTTTTTAAACTGTTTTAAGGAATATGAATACAACTATATTGACTAGTGGCGCTTTGAGTTGTAGACCTACTCTGACATACTGACCCCTTAAGGATTATCAGATGAAAAAGTTTTATGACATTTTTGGATATTTTTAGAAACGGCTGAAATATTATTAAATATGATTTTTTACGCTTTCAACCCCCATATTACCGCAATTTTGAAAAAAAATTAAAAACTGGCTACACAAAAAAAACCTAAGTAGGTTTTTTTTGTCTAGCCAGTAATTATCAGACCTGTTCACAAAATTTCATGAGAGTCGGTTGAGAAATACGACCTTTAGGCGAGTACAACCGGAAAACTAGAATAAATAAATAAATAAATATATAGGGACAAATCACACTGATTAAGCTAGCCCCAAAGTAAGTTTTTAAACTTGTGTTATGGGATACTATATTTTATGATAAATACATATATAGATAAACACACAAGACCCAGGACAATTTGAAAAAGGCTATTTTCCAACTTGCCCTGGCTGGGGATCGAACCCAGAACCTCCAGATTAGCGGTCTAGCGTGTTAACCATTACGTCATGAATTAGGACAAACGAAAGAATTTTTGCTGAAAGCTTCGTTCGCTTCGCTCTCTCGGCCAATTACATTTAAGTACCTAAATATTTCTTTGTAAAGAGGAATTTTTTTATTGTGTTGTTTGATCTTCAAAATCAAACGTCTTTAACAGATAAACCTGAACAAAAACTTTGCAAAGCGTAAATCACACCACAAGTCTGATAAAGCTTATTTCCTTAGCGGGGGTTGAAAGCGTAAAAAACATAATTCATAATATTTCAGCCGTTTCTAAAAATATCCAAAAATGTCATAAAACTTTTTCATCTGATAATCCCCAAGGGGTCAGTATGTCAGAGTAGGTCTACAACTCAAAGCGCCACTAGTCAATATAGTTGTATGTATATTTCTCAAAACAGTTTAAAAAGAGTTTCAATTTGTTTCAATGGCTGCATCTAATTAAGCCGACCGCACACTGCCGGCACGGAAATTGCAAACCTTCGTGCTGCTTTACACCTCCTTTGTTCCTTTTTAGGAAATTAGTGGCAGACAACGGTGTTAAATTTTATTTACAAAATGATAGGAATTTAAAACTTTCAGCATTTTTTTTCAGTAATTTACTGGAATTTACCTACAAAAGCAGTTCAAATAAGTATAACTAGTATTGTTTTTTGTGTTTTATTGGCTATTTGATTTTAGATACATACATATAAGTTTTTTTTTTGCCCAGACCAGTATGAAATAAATTATAGAAGGAACAGGTATTTTCAATTCAATTGTTTTTATTCGGATAACCATGATCCACGATTTGTTAGTATTACAGTAACTTAAAACTAGTGTTAGTACTTATAGCTACACAGTATTTTGGTAACATAGAATATAGAAGCAACCTCTGTGTACAGAGGGCCCTGCATGCCTTTAAATTTGACCATACAAGGCCACCGGCATGGTCCCCTGCACGAGGTGTCCCATTATTTGCGAATCCAGTCTATCCGCCACAGTTTTTAGAATGCTGTTGTGACTCGATCTCACTCTACTTAACAGTGATGCCATTTATTTGTATTTTGCTACACCTAAAGAAGTTCAAAACTCGTAGTTTTATTGTTATTTCTCGTGTTTTAGTGACGATTGCGGTGTTAGATGTTTCTAATCGTAATATTATATATCAACGCGTGTACGGCATCACTTACATCACTAACCATCGAATGGTCATGCATTTTTTGACACAAACTCGTGAATTGTGCCCGTTTTGCATTAAATACGCGATAATAAATTAGTATTTTCCTATGACCAGTGGGCCAAGAAGTTTAAAAATCTTACATAAATATTAGTCACTAACAAATAATTTAACAGTCATTTAAGGTATTTTAAAACAAGGCTACTTATAATATCATTTTTGAAGACCTATCTATAGATATACAGGTATGAGTTTGATGAAAAAAAAATTAAGTTTCAGTTCTAAGTAAGGGGAATGAAAATGTTTTTTTTACATATGAACGGACAGACAGACAGACATGACGAATCCATAAGGGTTCCGTTTTTTAACATTTGGCTACGGAACCCTAAAAGGGCTTTATAAGAGTCAAAAATAAAACATTAGCATTATAAATATTTAAAACAGGTAACTCGTCGGCTCGGGCTGACCATGAGCAGGTTTCAATCTCATTAGGAGTTTCTTAGGATCTCATTAGGCTTTGTTGGCCCGAGCTGACTACCGGCGAGAATAACCCGTTTGAAATATTCATTATGTTTCCATCTCACGTTACCTTTTATAGGGTTCCGTATCCAAAGGGTGTCAATGGGACCCTATTATTGAGACTCCTCTGTCTGTCCGTCTATCACAGGGCTCTATTTATAGAACTGATAAAATTAAAAATTGAAGGGGTCGTCACTCGTCATACAAGAAACGTGTTTTTTCAGCGTTTTTAAACATTGTATGGAGGTACGAAAACCTTAATGTGCGAGTCAGACTCGCACTTTCCCGGTTTGTTTTCAATTTATTTGCTTCGCCTACTGGCTGAAAACACTGGTCTCCGTTTTCTTTGAAATTATTTATTTTAAATGGGGGCAGCACTGGACCCCGGAAAATTCAGGTACGGCCTTAAGAAATAGGCTTTTCAAATCAACATGTGTCTAAAACAGAAGAAAACGAAAGTAAAACTGTGCAAAATGCAAATCTGGCCACCAGTCTGATAAACCATCTAGTAGTAGAATTACAAGAGCTAGTGGGCGAGCATCAAGCTCGTCAACATTTGCAACTTTTTGTGTGTAAGTGACCAACACTGGACGTGTCAGCATTTTCAAGCTGCCTAAAGGCATCTGACATAGCTTCAATGTCATACAATAATGACTAACGGCTTGACAAGCCTTCCAAATCATAGAGCTCTAAAAATTTTTGCGCCACTTGTGGTCACCCATCCATTTGTGGACCACGCCCCGGGTGCCTTTACTTGCAAAAGCGCTACCAATTTTCAATTTCTAAATGAAAGGCAAAAATATAATAATAAACAAAAGCATCTTTAAACAAAAAGAAACTGAATAAAAACTTCGCACCACAAGTCTGCTGAAGCTAATTTCTTTGAGCAGCAACAGCTAGGTGTAAACGCGGACTGCAATTTCCTGCGCAGTGTGTGGCCGCCCTAATTAGGTGCGAGGTAATTGAATCAAATTGCACCTCCGTTGTTGGACACGCGTTCGGTTATAGTTATGTTACAAAGCACACAGCATATAGGGTTTTTGAAAAAAAAAAACATTTCTTCGTACACGCTTTTATTGTGAGGCCTTATTACTACCTATATAATGTCTAGTAAAATATACTGAAACTATTTTAAGAGTGAATTCAGACCATGATACTGAATAACTTTCCCTAAGGAACAATATGAAAATATTTTTTTTATAGAGTAGAGTAGGTCCACTCCAAGTCTTCCCGTGAATGTCGTAGAAGGCGACTAAGGAAACACAAGCTAAACAAAGCTTATAAACATCAGTGAGACCTCTCCACCCCGTCTGGCCAGCGTGGAGAGTGTGGACCAAATCCTCTGGCTGCTCTGGCCAAGTATGGCTCTGGCAATGGAGACTAAAAAAGACCTGATGAAGATGATATTTTTTTGCTTTGCATACAAACTCAGACCAGCTGATCGGTCTACTTGTATGGGTGGCCAAAAACTATTTTTCATGTTTCGATATACCCATGTTACTTGGGGAAAGTTGTTTAGTATTATGGACTGAATTCACCCTTAAAGTTTTAGTATATTTTGTTAGATCCTATATACTAATATAATATTGCGAAGACAAAGGAGGCTTACGCCCACATTTTACATTTGACGACCTCCGTGGCGTAATGGTTAACACGCTAGACCGCTAATCCGGAGGTTCTGGGTTCGATTCCCAGCCAGGGAAAATTTGAAAATCGCCTTTTTCAAATTGTCCTGGGTCTTGGGTGTTTATCTATATATTTATTTAATATAAGATATAGTATCGTTGAGTTAGTATCCCATAACACAAGTTAAAAACTTACTTTGGGACTAGGTTAATCAGTGTGATTTGTCCCTATATAAAAAAAAAATTGGGTACCTGAAAGCAGTTGATGATGATGCACAACCCACAATGTTCTATGAATTGTAATGTAAAAAAAAAAAATAACAGAAATTGTAACAAAAAATAACAAAGTAAACCGAGAATAACTTACAAAAAAAAATGTACACATAAAACAGAAAATAAAGAAATTTAATCAAAAAATTAATGTAAAACGGAAAACATGTAAGATTGTAATCTAAATCAGTTAACCCTTGCACAGAGCGGGACTGTGAGACGTGCGAAGCAACGTGAAGGCAATTTCCGAGTCTGCGGTCGGACTCATTGCACGCGGCACCCTCATTGAATACAATTGAAATTTGCTACCACCAAACATCTACACACCAGCAGGCAGAGTTCAGAACTATTGAAACTGCTTTCAGCATGATTGTTTTCGTGTTAGTGGCCAACACTGTTGTGAGACTTTTCAAACGAATTGGTTCTGGCCTACCCTTTGGGTTGCGGAGATCAGACGGCAGTCGCTCTGTGTAATAACCAGTTACCTCGTCAATCATCTAGGTTAGGTAACGGACCCCGGATAAAAAATATTAAAATTTACTTATTTAGTTTTGTATTTAACACTTCCTCTCGCGGGTCTACTGGAAACTAAGAAATTTCTTTAGAAATAAGTAACAACTAAGTACGTACTATGTTTTCTTATATTAAATATATTGTTTGTAAATATTCAAGTGTACATGAACCAATAAAATAAATAAATAAAGACGTAATTAGTATGAATGTTTCATTAACTAGCTTTAAATACTTTTAAACTATCGCGTTGCGCGTTTCTTTCCGTATGCATTAATTCGCACAAGAGAATACAACAAGTCGTTCATAAAAACCCGTTCCATCGGTCCTAGATGCAAATGTATATCTATTACATCTCAATTAGAACTTCAAATTTAAGGGTAATGCCGTATGATAATAGAGCAATTTCCATATTCATTCATAGCCAAAGTTGAGGTAATTCCGGCCGAACATGTGTTAGCTTTCGTTAAATATGCATCGAGTTTAAAAGCTTTTCAAGTTTAGCTCTAAGTCAGAGTAATCCGGTTAAGATGTGGCTTCAAGGTGGTGCCGTACTTGGTTTATCGATTTATTTGTAAATTTGTACAGTAATAACCTGTGTGTGAGTACTGTTTATTTACAGAGCTGCCACAGACTGGTAGCGCAGCTCTATGGTGAGATACCGATCGGTCACACACAGCTCTATGGCAACTCTGTGGCGAGACGCCGATCGGTTATAGCTCTGTGGGAGCTCTGTGGCGAGACGCCGATCGGTTATAGCTCTGTGGCAGCTCTGTGGCGAGACGCCGATCGGTTATAGCTCTGTGGCAGCTGTGTGGCGAGACACCGATTGGTTACAGCTCTGTGGCGCGACACCCATCGGTCACAGCTCTGTGGCAACTCTGTGGCGAGACACCAATCTGTCACAGCCCTGTGTCGAGACACCGATCTGTCACAGCCCTGTGGCGAAGCATCGATCTGTCACAGCCCTGTGGCGAGACACCGATCTGTCACAGCTCTGTGGCGAGACACCGATATGCCACAGACCTGTAGCGAGACACCAATCGGCCACAGTTCTGTGGCGAGACACCGATCTGTCACAGCCCTGTGGCGATTCACCGATCTGTCACAGCCCTATAGCGAGACACTGATCGGTCACCAAATAGAGCATCGCAAATGGACATAGATTGGCCACACGCTCAGAAGTGGGATTCACATTCCGAGGCAGTCACTAGATTGGACGCCTCATGGAAAGAGAAAGTGTGGTCCATCAAAACAGACTTGCCGACGATTGGTAGCAGCGGAAATTAAGACAATCGGATTATCTTGGCCTAAAGTGAAGCACTTTGCGCAATGCAGAACGAGATGGAGATGTACTTCGGCCCTCTGCCCCACCCCACCCAGGGGATATAGGACAATAAGTCAAATCACTGTTTATATTTATGGAGAATAATGATTATTTTGAAGTAGAAATGGCTAAGCGGTACCTGTGGCGGTACTGTGTGTCTGTAAGGCACTTCGTGTGGGCCGCATAGAAAAGTATAACCAATAGCATAATATAAGATAGTATACTTTTATGTGGCCTACTGTACTCGTGTACGGTAATTATCAACTACTCGTACTACCACTTGCTTCTTGCTACAAAATTATAAATGTATTAAAAAAAATGTAGTCAAATTTAATTACGACCATTTAAGGCTATTTCTTTCATCTCGAGACGTAAACACAAAAAACCTCCAAGTCGGACTCCCCGAAATTAATTCAAAGCGGAACCTCTTTGATCTGCCCATGAAATTATGTTTTTTAATTAGCACGAACATTCGGGGAATTATTTTTAAGGATATTAATGATGATGTAGCCATTAGGATACTGCGTTTGATTACATTTCAATCTGTTCCTGATATCTTTAAATGTTTTAAAACAGAATGTATTATACATACATACATACTATCACGCCTGTTTCCCACAGGGGTAGGCAGAGACTATGGACCTCCACTTGCTACGATCTTGACAGACCTCTTTCGCTTCATCTACACTCATCAACCTCTTCATACATGCCCTTCGGTTACGTGTACTTCTTACCTCTCCCTTTTTCAGAACGTCTGCAATCTGATCGCAGAACGTTCGCCGAGGTCGACCCTGTCCCGCTCTTCCTTGTGTCTTACCTTACACTTACCTACACACCTACCTACAATTACCTTATAAATATTTTTTATGTATTAACTATCGAATAAAAATAAAAAATAAAAATAAAAAAGCCTTATATTTCATGTTAATTTTACATAATATCTACCTCTTAGTATCTAATCAAATTTTGAACTATATTCTAGGTGAGTTTAATTTTATTAAAGTTTAACAACTAACATTTGTTATTCATATTTCTATTAATTAAGTTTGTATCTAAGTATTTTTTTTTATTATATGTACAAGAACCCCTTATCGGGTAAAGGCCTCCTCCAAAGAATACCATTTTTCTCTGTCTTGGGCTATTTGGAACCAGAGCGGGCCGGCTGTTTTTATAATTTCGTCTGCCCATCTTGCATATGGTCTGCCAACGCGGCGTTTTCCCAGTGGGCCTTTCCACCGTGTCACCCTCTTAGTCCATCGGTCGCCTTTTAGTCTGGCTACATATCCACTTCTACTTTAGCTTTTGTGCGTAACTTAGGGCATCAGTTGATTTTTTACAGTTTCTTATCTTAGTGTGCTTTATTTTTTGAATTTTTCTTATGTTTAGCATGCTACGTTCCAGTCCTCGTTGGCATGTAACTATTTTGTTTTTTACTTTTGTCGAAAAGTTCCAGGTTTGGCAGGCATATATTCGACACGGGATGAGGCAAGAGACCATGGCTTTTGTTTTTAGGTTTACAGGCATATTACTTTTAAATATTTCTTTTAAACTCCAGTATTTGTTCCAGGTGCGCTGTTACTCTTCGGTCTACTTCTTGGTCGTGGTTATTTCTCTCAAAAGTTATTTGTTTGCCTAAGTATATGTAGTTGTCCGTATATTCTATAGGTGCACCTTCTATTGTAATTTGTCTTTTTGTGCTATTGGTCATCGCCATTGTCTTTGCTTGATTCATCTCCAAGCCCACTTTCTTGCTAGCCTTATTTAATGAGTGCATCATGAATTGCAGTTTTTGGCTGGATTCTGATAGTATAACTAAGTCGTCTACGAATCGAAAGTGGCTAAGGTGTTTCCCGTCAATATGTAGCTCATAGTTCTTCCAATTTAGACTAGAAATGATTGATTCCAAGACAGCTATGAACAGTATTAGGGATAGCGGATCCTCTTGCCTTACACCTCGTTCTACAGAGAAACTTGGACCCATTGTTTCTAGTTGTACTTTACTTGTGCTGTTACTATAAATACTCTAATATAAAAACTCTAATGTATTATCTATCTACCTATAATTTACGTTCTTGTCGGTTGAGTAGATTCCATGTCTTTCTCTCTTCATAATCATCATCATATAAGCCGCATAGCATCCACTGCTGAACATAAGTCTCTTCCAAGGTTTACCAAAATGACGAATCTAGAGCAGCCTGCATCCAGCGCTTTCCATCGACCTTGGTCAGGTTGTCTGACTACCTTGTGGGTGGGCGTCCTATGCTTCGCTTGCCAATACGTGGTCGCCATTTCCCTCTCTTGAGCCATCCTTTTGATCACCTACGACACGGCAGCCACTTTCTCCTTTCAAATCTATAAATGCTCTTCTTGGTCTTCCCTTTCCTTTTCTTGCTTCTATTTTGCCATCTATTATGTTTTTAATAAATTGATCGTGTCGTTTATGATGACCTAACATCTTTCCTCTTTTAATATTGAATGTCTCAAATAAAAATAAATTTAATAAAACGAAAATACCTCTACATTTGGTTTTTGTTTGACAGGCTTTGGTTCAGCTTGACTACTTGACGACGTGACAACGTTCTAGGCACCCTTTGGGGAGAGGTCTTCAACAGTCTTTCTCCACCGCCATCGGTCTTTGGGTACACGCTTTACTTCGGGCCAATTTAGCCTGATTGTCTCCATCTCCATCGCAACAGTGCGTCGCCTAGTCGACTTGGGACGGTCTAAGTCCATCAGTGGACAGATACAGATTATAAAGAAGCCTGTAATCATGATTAGTTTATATAATCTCGAAATAACTACAATCTAAGATAACGTTTCTTTGTTTTGATGATGTAATAAACGGTGTATTGTCTAGCCGCAGGTTATGTGAAAAACTAAGTCTCGATAACAACGCGTAACATACCAGTTCAGTTGTTTCTTGTTCACTAATGAAAATGAATTATGCCGAAGATATAAGTACATACGAAAAATTTGCTAGGTATCAAAAGGCAAGTTTGTAAACAAATGATAAGTTTAGTAATTGACTGAGCGAACGAAGCGCCTCAG
Organism: Acrobasis repandana; assembly: GCA_963576875.1. Classification (NCBI taxonomy): domain Eukaryota; kingdom Metazoa; phylum Arthropoda; class Insecta; order Lepidoptera; family Pyralidae; genus Acrobasis; species Acrobasis repandana. The sequence continues at coordinate 19,920,554 of OY756229.1, read as the reverse complement.
TTTTAAGATTGTGTTGATTGTTAGGATTGAAAATAATTATTGTTTTCGTATAAGCTTATATTGTGATGCCTAAGTACTAATCAAGACAATAATGTAATAATATTTTGGTTATAACTAACGTGAGACACAGACATTACTAATTAAGATAAGCGGATCACTCACGTGAACAATCGCATCACAATCACATTCGCCCTGATGACGACCTCCGGATGAGGTCGAAACAAGTCGGCCAGTAGCTGATTTTTCACGTGAGTGACCCTTTTATCTTAATTAGTAATAATGTAATAAGGCCAAATTCGATGGGGTTTCGTCGTTTTATTACAGGGTTTCTACAGCCACCTTGCGATTTCATCATCAGCTCTTGTTATAATAATGCATTGTCATGTACATTAGCAAAGAGCTAGTAATGTACCTACATTAGCATACAACATCTCATCCCAATGGGAAACCGGAAAGTGGCTCAAAATTAATGGCAAGCTTAATATAAAAGCTTGTAAAAAGCAATCATTGAAAACAGTTGGGTTAGGATGCACCCGGATTTCTATCTTATCGCGATGGGGGGGCTCAGTACCTGCGGACTGGGCATCAGGGCATTCGCGGGGAAGCTAAGTGGAACCCATTGTCCGGGCTGAGGTTAAGGCCTTCCCGGGCCCGGTAGATGCCATTCCAGGTGGGAATGGCCTGGCTGTGAGGGAAGGGGGTGAACTGTCGACTCTCACAGCCGTGTTAGGGGTCGCAGGGGAGGAGGAGTGTCGGTGTTACTTTGCCGCTCTCCCTATCTTCCGCGACCAAGCGCAGCCGTGGCGCTTGGCACGGTGTTGGTCGGGCCGCAGGGGAAGAGGAGTGTCGGTGTTACGTTGCCACTGCCTCTGCCCTACCTCTGAGGTAGTGGCCGGCCGCGTCGGGGCTGTGGAGCATGGAGAAGCACACGGCCCCGGCCCAAAGCGACTGAGAGGTGACATCGCGGAGTTTTTAGTGGTAGCACCATATACCTTACCGGTCTCCCATAACCGGTACGGTATCCGAAGGGGTTTTCTATGTGACAAAAAAAGGTTTGGTGAATGCAGTTGTAATACTAAATTGCTTTATTTATTTAGTCGCATCTTACGACATATAGAAAAAAAAAGTCTAACTATTAGGGCAAAAATTACAAGGAATAAACCATTATCATAACATTTTAATAAATTAAGTTGAAAATTTGCGCGCAGATCGCATTCGCAAGAAATAGGTCAGCAGAATTGATGCTAAGGAGGTTTCTGCCGGCGGAAATAAGACTTTTATGAACGAATACGACTTGAAACGTTTCTAAAACCGTGAACGAAATGTACACTTACATTGTATACGTATGTTAAGTTTAAACTATACAGTATATTATCCCTAATGGGGCAGACAAAGCATTTTGGGTCTTGCAGCTCTGAGCAGACAGAGCCCGGAGCAATAAGACCCAAAGGCCAAAGGAAAAAGGAATAAAAATAATAGTGGGTTGCTAGCCGCATCGCCTATTAAAATGATTTGTATTTTCTCCCATTCCCTTGAACGGCTTTTACGATATGCGCGGAAAAGAAGCAGCTGATACATTCTAAGTTTTTATTTTTCTCTCTTGCTTCTAACTTCGCACCTAACCTGTTTTCGTCAAACGTCTCCAAGTACCTCGATTGCCTGGAAGAGATTGCAGTTGCGATAAGGCCGCCTTTTGTCATCATCGTCATCTTTTGTCGTCAAGGCCCAGGCCACTTTTAGGGCGATAACCGGCATGAAGGTGGAAAAAGGAAATCATAATAGTAATGGGTTACTAACCGCATCGCCTATTGATATTATTCATATCTTTTCCCATTCCCTCAATTTGCTTTTACGATCTGCGCTGGAAAAGAACTGTTTTTCTTTCTCCCAGTCCAGCATGGAAGAATGTTTTCTATAATCTAATAATCTGTATCACTATGTTTTGGTGTAGTAACTAACTAAAAAAAATAATATGCAGTATTATTTTAAAAATGAAACCAAAATACGAGTAGTGTATATTATAGTTTCTGTTTATAGAAACTCACCATTCCCAAAAGGTTGCATAAATCGAATAAAACGAAGACAGAGAATTCCCAAGGCGCGTTATAAAACAAATACATAATCTTCGTTTTATGGATACAAGTAAGTACAATTTATTACGTAGGCGCAAGATAAATTATTTATACGCTGAATTCAAGTACATTTTCTTCAAATATTTTCTTTGAATGTTATTCGTTGCGTCATCTCAAATTAGGGTTGATGTCCGCTGACAGTTCTCAAAACCCTATCTTGAAATTTTCGGTCCGACGATGATAGAAACCAAGAGATTATTTTGAAAAAAATATCAATACTGGTTTAGGAGTAAATATAAAACTTAAAATGTACCAGCTGTTTCTCTTCCCACACAGATTGTAAAGGCCGATCAAGGGAATGGGAGAAAATGTGAGTTATTTTAATAGGCGATGCGGCTAGCAACTTATTACTGTTTTGGTCCCTTTTTCCAACTTCTAGCCCACCATCAAGATAAAAGTGCCCTTTGAGTATTGGGGCCCTGGGCTTTGTCTGCCAGACACCAAAATGCTCCGTCTACTCCATCTACACTTCTACACTAATATTATAAAGAGGAAAGATTTGTACCTATTTTTGTATGTTTGTATGTTTGTAATGAAAAGGCTCAAAAAGTACTTGGCCGATTTAAAAAATTCTTTCACCGTTGGAAAGCTACACTATCCCCGAGTAACATAGGCTATGTGTGTACCACGGGCGAAGCCGGGGTGGACTGCTAGTTAGTTATAAAGACGTGATAATATGTATATATGAGTAGTCTTAAAAATCGGAGCCGAGCTGACCAATCCCTAGTGGCGGCACCCATTCACGAGTATTATTCGTTGATGTTAGGGATGACCCGGGTACAACAAACTCAGGTTACAGTCCTCGGCCAAAACAGTACAACTCAAATATTTATGTAAATTCGCGTAATGGGGAAACAATTTGTGAGCCGTTACAGGCACGATTCCCGGTTTAATTTCGTATTCATACTTTATCTCTTGTTTTTGAATAAACTTTTATGTTTCGTTGAATGCTAACGACTTTTTCTGATGAACGTTGCTTATTTAACTTTTTTAATGTATTTTTCGGAGGAAATTAGTTCGCTTTCAATGGAAACAGTTTCTGAATATTTACATTTTCATTTATTTATTATTTTACTTACTTCCGGTTCCATCAAGACTGCCAGACATGGACTCTTCTCTTAAAAACATTTACAAATTGAGAACATGCCAACGAAGCATGAAGAGGATTAGATAATATGTTTGAATTTACCATGGAAGACAGACAGAGAGCAAAAACCATACGTAAGGGAACTCGGATATATTAGAGGTAGGTATATAGCATAGCTTTATTTGAAAGGTAGAGGCGCCTTTGACTTTGAATGACGCTAATAAATAGAAAGTCGTGATCAAAGTCCAGTGTTACCAGATTTAGAGGTTAAGCAATAATTGCGGCAAACAAATACCTCTTCCATGCTGGTCTGGGAGAAAAGAAAAAAACGTAGAATATACCAGCTGTTTCCTTTTCCACGCTGACTGAAAAGCCGATTGAGGGAATGGTTGAAAATGCGAATCATGTTTATAGGCGACACGGCTATCAACTCATCACTATTTGGTTTTTTTTTGCTACCTTCTCGCCCACCATCACGCTAAAAATGGCCTTTGGGTATTGTTGCCTTATGCTTTGTTTGCTTAGAGCCGCAACTGGACCATACCCTTCACCTTATAAATAATAAATGAGAGCAGCACTGGTGAAATTATACAGCCTTAAAGAATAAAAAATTAAACCTAACCCCAAAAGCCTAAAACGAAAATACTTGCGGTATTCCCAGACCAAAAGAGTAATCACGGATAATGAGCGGCGACAATTTGAGAATGTCGTGGCGACGTGGCGGCGACTTTTGCGGCAATGTCGCAATTTCCGGCAGAACTTGGCAAATCGCTGCGACTTGCGGTCTTTTGTGGCTAAATCTGGCTTTGTTTAGGGGAGAGAGCGGAGCTTTTAAAATGTATGTTTATTTTGTAAGAGTTTGTGCTTGTATAGTATTCTCTTTATGTGAGTCACACACACACTCTGGGACACGGCTGTAGACGTGTTTAATGTTGTTCCTATTGTGGCCAGCTTAGTATCCTGGAATGTGTGGAAATCCTCTCAAAAATTCAAAGATTGACATATTACTTTACGAACTACGAAGAATAAATTTAGAGCATCCATCAAAGGTAGGATTTTAGAGAATCCGAGAATATTTTAAATGTTTTTTTCTTGTCGTATAAACGCGGGTAAATTATTAAATATTGAATTTGACTGGCATATGGTATGGACTATTGCCTAGCTTTTTTTTTCTAACCAGGTTACACTTTTGACACTTCATTGCGGAATCTATACACTTCGATGTGAGAACAGTTCAATCTCCTTTTGACTTGTTTGTAATTATTTTAAACTGATCTAGATAGCGTAATGAAGCTATTTAGATGTCTGGCAACTTCAGCTCGTCGGGCGCAAACATTGTTACTGATTGCTATTAATCAAAATAAGACGAAACAATCAAAAGTCTTGATTACTCTTACTATTAAACTTCTATCACTAGATAAATCTTCAGACTAACCTTCATCCTAAGACGCAAATACCGTATTGACTTAAATAACAGAAAAAAGCTACTATGTTCTTCAAAGTGAAAAAAATTTTCTTATAAGCAAAATACGACGCTTTATTTTGACAGTTTTTAATTGGGACGCTTGATGTCTTCTGTCGACAAAATTTTGTAATCATTGATTGATACAACATAACAATGTTCAGAAAAATATCTAAATAAAATTTTATAATGCTGTATAATTCAATAATTAAAATAAAACCTTCTTCACTTTAACCAACTTTCAATTCATCTATTTGAATTAAGGCCGTACTTGAATTTGCCGGGACCCAGTGCTGCCGGCCGCCATTAAAAAAAAATCATTTCAAAGAAAACGGAGACATCATTTAAAATTTTGCTACTACCAAGTGCTAGATAACCCTATCTAGCACTTGGTAGTAGCAAAATTTTAAATAGTGTCTCCGTTTTCTTTGAAATGATTTATTTTAAATGGGGGCAGCACTAGACCCCGGAAAATTCAGGTACGGCCTTAAGACGATACACGGTGTCCAGTGCTGCCCCCATTTAAAATAAATTAATTTGAATAATATATATATAAATTGAAAAAAAATAGTACCTACCTTAGTATATATGACTTTCTTGCTTTTTGAACAAATACTGGCGTTTGTTAATATTTACACAAATTGTAAATCGCTGAATTTAAGATTCACTGTATCTCCTCTTAGTATGTTAACATTAAAACCGGTGTATGTCCGATTTAAGTACACATTTTTGAGTTATACCATCGAAATTGGTGATTCTCGATATATACCCGAGCATCCTAACATTCACTTATATCAGACATTCATAGTAACATATACATAAATGGGGCCAATAGGTCACCATCTGGTGTATATGTCGCAGTTGAATGGTATAATCCGCTAATTCACTAAACCGCTAGCTGTTTGGCATTACAGCTCGGTTTTGTTAAACAGCGAACCCTAATACGCGGAATGGAATAAACGACATGTGTTCATCCATGCGGCTAGAGAAGTTGTTGAACAATACTATCTAAAGAAATTATATACAATTTAGAATGCCTACGTAGTGGCAATGTGGCGAGCGAGCGAAGCGAGCGTGCCGCGGCGAGTGCTAAGAATGTTCTATCCATTTTACTAGGTTAGGGCAAACCTATAGGTTAGGTTAGGTTAGAACTGCGACCAACAGACGCTCGAGCCGAGCGAGCGTCACGAGCATGCCGCGGTAGCGGCCGGCTAGTGCTAGAAAAGTTCTATCCTTTTTACTAGGTTAGGGCAAACCTATAGAAATAAAAATCGTGGACTAGTTTTCTGGGAAATGAAATTCGATGTCTAAAAAATCTGTATTCTAATAGACACATACTTATATTTTATTATGGTAACCCTACACCAAATCCTTATCATGCATGTGTCGCAGTTGGATTGTTTAACGGTTTCGTCACACAGTGGATTACCACTACTGTTTCAAAAACCGCTAGCTGTTTGGAAACGTGGTAAGCGGTTTAAATGAACGTAACACGTTGCGCAATATTAGACAATCCAGCTGAACGATATTCAGCTGTTTAACAAAACCGAGCTGTAATGCCAAACAACTAGAGGTTTCGTGAATTAGCGGTTTATACCATCCAACTGCGACATATATATAGCTCAATGGCTATACACACTGTATTCTTGCACTAAGCGCCACCGCACACAATAACTTCGAAGTCTCAGAAGCCTCACGAAATTGTATTTGCTCCGGAACTCAAACAAGACGAACACTACGCTCAACTCGGATTATTGCCCGACTAAGTCACTAAATTTTATGTTATGGCTAGAGTCCTAGGTTAAAAATAAATAAGTTTGTAATATCAGTACTTCGGCCATGTGGCTTTCTACCTAGAACAGGACCATTGTATCTCTTCTTGTGGATGTCGTAATCAAGACGACTAAAGAACCAAGCACAAACATCTCATGCAACAACTTCATTCTCAAGGAGGGTTCCTTGGGTATGGAATTACATACATACAAAAAATGTGTTTTCGCTCCCAACTCGATTTGCTCTAAGCAAAGAGAAGAGAACAATTTCAACAAAGAGGCACTACCTACCAACTTAAGAAACACATACGATTAATAAAAAATATATATTTTTCCGATCCAGGCAGGAAGTTCCAGCTTCGAGGAAGAGGTCTTTCGACGAATCCGACTCGGCTGGGCAGCGTTCGGGAAGTTACGCAGTGTCTTCTCGTCCAAAATACCTCAGTGCCTTAAGACGAAAGTTTATAATCAATGTGTGTTACCAGTGATGACTTATGGCTCCGAAACGTGGTCCCTTACTATGGGTCTCATAAGAAGGCTCAAGGTAGCTCAACGCGCTATGGAGAGGGCTATGATTGGTGTTTCTCTACGTGATCGAATCAGAAATGAGGAAATTCGTAGGAGAACAAAAGTCACGGACATAGCCCAGCGGATTAGCTCGTTGAAGTGGCAGTGGGCGGGACACATAGCGCGACGAACCGATGGCCGATGGGGCAAAAAGGTTCTCGAATGGCGACCACGTACTGGCAAGCGAAGCGTAGGACACCCACCCACAAGGTGGTCAGACGACCTGACCAAGGTCGCTGGAAAGCGCTGGATGCAGGCCGCTCTAGATCGGTCATTTTGGAAAACCTTGGGAGAGGCCTATGTCCAGCAGTGGACGTTATGCGGCTGAAATGATGAAATGATGATGATGATATATTTTTCCGAGTTAAACCAACTGCGTATTTTCTGGGAAGTAAACGTCAATTAAAAACAAAGTTTACCATAGACACGTAGGTATCTACTAAAAATATGTCAAATCACGTGCCAAACATTTCATCGATTCGATTACTGTTTGCTAACTTTGTATTTTATTTAATATAAATACCTACACTCTACTTACGTTAGTAATTATTATCTTTGGCTCTACCTACCATTGTATGCAACGTTGTATAAGTACGTCGAAAAACACTCAAGGCGTCTTTTACGATATTCGCCAAGGCTCTCATTGTAACCCGCGGCACTCGTCTTTTTTACACTCTCTTTTACAACTGTTGCATAAAATGCTATTTTTTCAAAAAACTTAACTTTATTTATCTTAGTTCACAAAATAGAATATAATCCCCGTTACAGTTATGGTTATAACCTAATTTATTTAAGAATTTTTAAGGTGAATATTTAGGTCAAAGTCGTAGCGAGTCAACGGCTGCAGGTGTACTTTATAGCAAGTATAGAGCTTACGCTGCGTTGATGTTATTAATGTAAAGTCATGCAAGAATGAGCGAAGCAAGCTAAATTCTTTAGGGCCGTACCTGAATTTTCCGGGATCCAGTGCTGCCCCCATTTAAAATAAATCATTTAAAAGAAAACAGAGATATCATTTAACATTTTGCTACTACTAAGTCCTAGATAACCCTTCAAAGTATTTTATGAACTACTGTCTACAGTTTAAAGTGAGAACGTTAAGCTTTACTACGCACATTTGCGAAAAACGGCCATTTTTGGCAAATGTGCGTAGCAAAGCTTAACGTTCTCATTATAAACTGTGTAAACTGCATTGGTAGTAGCAAAATTTCCGTTTTATTTGAAATGATTTAATTTAAATGGGGGCAACACGGAAAATTTAGGTACGGCCTTAAACCTATTTTGGCATGCTGGGACCCTAGTAAGTGAAATCTGGTGGAAAGGTCAGCGAATTAATTATTTTTTATTAACTTTGTGCAAGGCCATCTAGTGATAATAGTAACTATTGGTATAGCTAGTTTTAGACTGAGTTTTAACTTTAGCCCTAATACATACACTCGAAAAACATAACCCTCCTTCTGACGCAGTCGGGTAAAAAAGTTAAGACCGCTCAAGCTCTGGATAACAAAGTAACAAGCTTCCAACATGAAACATAAACTTAGATTGCTTTCACGAAGTACAAGCAGTCGCGGTTTGAAAGCGGCCGTAAAGTGGACCTTAGGCCCCAGTTTGAGGTGTGACATCTGGTTTTACTAGTAAAGAAAAAATGTTTCACAAAATTGGTTATACGAGACATATTTTTAAAATGTTTAACTTTTTTTGTAGGTTGCAGACAGATGTCAAAATCAAAGTCGTTTTCCTTTTATTAAATGTAAGGTATGTAATTATTTTTAAATTATTTTTAGTGCAAAAGCTACAAACAAATGTCAAAAGTGCATTTCAGTTGCAGGACAATAGGTATATTGAATAATAAATAAAAAAATCATTGATCTACCTATTTTATTTCTTAGTAAAGTAATCTACCTATTACTTTGTACCTGTTACTTGGAAGTCTGCATTTAATTAAGACGGAAAAAGAATACACTTTGAAATCATAGTATCAAAAGGTAATTTAGAAACAAATTCTTCTCCAATGCTTCATCATCATCATCATTTCAGCCGCATAACGTCCACTGCTGGACATAGGCCTCTCCCAAGGTTTTCCAAAATGACCGATCTAGAGCGGCCTGCATCCAGCGCTTTCCAGCGACCTCTCCAATGCTTAGTTGTGTGTAAATTATTTTAATCCCTTTTAATAGGCTTTTATGTCTTATTAGAAGCGCAAAATCTTAAATTCTGTCTACCCCATTAGAAAGACGTGATAATTTATGTATTAATATAATGTACATACACACATGGCCGTGTAGTTCCCGGCAGAGTACAATAAGACCATTCCAAGTCTTCCCACGGAAGAAGGCGACTTAAGAAACACAAGCTGAACAAAGCTTATAAACATCAATGGCCTCTCCAACCCGTCTGGCCAGCGTGGAGAGTGTAGGCCAAATCCTCTGACTGCTCTGGCCAAGTATGCCTCTGGTCGTGCAGTGGAGACTAAAAAAGACCTGATGATGATGACATACACATTTGCGTTTTTTGAAGTGAAAAATGGGAAAAAACCATAAAACTCTCGACACTGTTAACGTTACCGTAACCGACACCAACTTTTTCAAGTTTTTACTTCTGTCGGCACTCCCGGAGTACCACTGTCTTTTTTTTCTCACAGACCAGAAGGAAATGAAGCGTCTAATCCAGAAAAACGAAGCCTATGGCCGACTAAGCCATAAATCGCAAGTAATGATTGTATTCAAACGTATACCCGGCATATTTCATCGCGACCGTCGATACCCGGGTGAAATATGACCCGGGTATAAGCGACTATTGTCAAGAATTTTTTAGTGCATTCATTCCGTGGAACCAGCGACGGAAAAGGGATTTTTATGTCTCTTTTTGACTTCTAGTTTTGTTGTTTTTATGTGAAGAGCACAATGGACATAAATATATACTTACAGTTTTCTTTACGAGTTGCTTGAGCTCACAACGGTTTTCCAAATTATCTTTGTCCGACAAATTTTTCATCGCTAAATCTTTCGCCTTTGCTGGCTTAAGTTAATTACTTATTCTTGTAAAATAAACAAACTTTAATGATAATTTACTTTAATATCTTCAGTTAAAAAAAAAAAACTAAATAAAAATGTTTGTATTTTGAAAAAAAAATAAGTTTTTATCATAGACTAGCTTTTGCCCGCGGCTTCGCTCGCGTCCTTTCTTAGCGGATGCCTACGTCATAACAATTACCTGCATGCCAAATTTCAGCCCGATCCGTCCAGTGGTTTGGGCTGTGCGTTGATAGATCACTATGTCAGTCAGTCAGTCAGACACCTTTGAGTTATATATATTTAGATTTACACATTCGTCTTAAAACATCACTTTTCTTTATAAAACATAATTTCAAGAGTAAATCTACATATTTGTTAATTCAATTTTAAGGCATTCCGATTCTGCCTTTAAACGCTTTCGCTCGCTCCCCAACGTATTTTAAATTCAATCGTCCAACATACGCTTAAAAAATTCATGCGAAAACCGATCATGCATCGATTCATATTCGTGAAAACGGAACGGCGTTAGTTAGTCACATACATTATTCACCAACCAAATTACCTTGTGTAAAATAAAAAGCTGAATTTACCTTCCGTAAAACGGAGCGCTTAGTTTAAAATTTAAATTTGGAAACGTCTAACACGGCCGCAGTCGATTTAAGTGCAAATACTGCCAAGTTGGGAAGCCTCGGTGCTGGACATTTGCTATGGTAATCAGGGACTTTCATCCGTGGTCGGGTAATTCTATTCATGGTCCTACAATGGAATGCACTACAAATAGAGAATTTGGACTGAATAAAATTTTCTTTAGTAATAAAGTTTGCATATGTACCGGGCCTCATGGCGTTGGAATAAAAATAAGCGTGATAATATTTTTAAGCTGCAATCTTTTTACTAGCCGCTTCTTTGCACGGATGTTCCCAAAAAAACTTCCTGGAAATAATCGACACGCTACTTTGAATCCAGAGCAAAAGTAAGGATTCCACAGTAGAATCACCAGCATAGTGGGGGATTCAATGGTTGAATCCCGAGTGAAGCGATTCATGTATATCGCCCGAAGTAAAATATTACCGTATTCCGAGTAGCACGCTCTATTTTTAACCGACTTAAAAAAAGGAGGAGGTTATCAATTCGACTGTATGTTTTTTTTTATTTTTATTGTTTGTTACGCGATATCTTCGCCAATTGTGAACCGATTTTGATGATTCTTTTTTTATTTGAAAGCCTTTACTGCCAAGTTGGTCCCATTTTAATTTGGTGAAGATATGATGAAGAACTTTGGAGAAATGGAAGAAACTCCTTAAAAAAATTAAAGTCGGTTGTTTTTTTTGTTAAAAATTTAATTATTCATCTCCATCTATGAAAATCATTAGTAAATAATACCTGTAAAAAAAGGTGAACAATTCAATTCAATGCAAAATATCTTTATTATCATAGGATATTTATAATATCTCATAATAATAGTCACTTTCTTTTGTTTTGCACAAATGTTGACGTCAAATCGTTACTTACAGCTAAGTTTATGCTGCTTCCTAGGCGCAAGTGCAGAAGAAGCGGCAACATACTTCTATCATCACCTCTACATTATACCTAATCACAGTGTGACAGGTAGTTAATAACTTTTATTTAGTATCTTTTTTTACTAAAGAAGTACTAAGAAAACATTTTTCGACAAGTACTTAAGGCTGTACCTGAATTTTCCGGGGTCCAGTGCTGCCCCCATTTAAAATAAATCATTTCAAAGAAAACGGAGGCATAATTTAAAATTTTGCTACTACCAAATCCTAGATAACCCTTCAAAGTATTTTATGAACTACTGTTTACAGTTTAAAGTGAGAACGTTAAGCTTTACTACGCACATTTGCGAAAAACCGCCACTTTTGGCAAATGTGCGCAGCAAAGCTTAACGTCTCATTATAAACTGTTTACAGTTTATAATGATATGGGATGGGGTTCTGTAAACAGTAAACAGTTTATAATGAGAACCCCCTGTAACTTATAAAATAAGAGAATGATAAAACTAAAAAATATACATGATGTAATGTACATCATGTATATTTTTTACCATACAAACTTAGACCGAAAATTGGTTTGAACGAGACTAAGTAAGTAGTTTTATTTTAATACGTCATAAATCGTTAACATCAATTTACCATACACTATTATTAAAACATCGATCAAAGTTACAACGAACTACAAGAACTTTTATATTATGTTACTTGCTGCTACGGAACCCTTCCAGGCGAGTCCGACTCGCACTTGGCCGCTTTTATTATGTTATTTAGTGTTGCAAAACGCCAATATTGAGAAAACTGATATCAGGAATTGTTATATTTGGCAGATTGTTGCCCTTTTCACTGACCGACTTTTAGGAAATTGTTAACGAAATGATACAAAACTTTTTATTACTAAGCAAAATCATAATGGAACACATAAAGGCGACCATAAAAACAGAACCTCCCTATCTAGACGATTAAGCTATAATCATTTCAACCAATAGCAGTTATGTCTTATAAGGGTTATCGACTTAATAACATTATAACGTTTTATTACCATGATTTATTATTACTATTTCTTGTAGATACGATTCGGTTGTTAGCCGTGTGGTTCCTGTGGTTTATTTTTATAATAAAGATCTTATAATACACCTTTAAATCTAGTATAGCTAAATCGGCGTCTAATAATTATGGAACTAACAATTACGATAGTTTACATTAAATGCAATTTACATAAATAAATGCGACTTACATAAAAATGTAACGTTATTCTGCAATGAACCGTCACTATCATTAATGAGGTCTGACCGCCTGACCCGGGAGACATCAATACAATGGCGGTAATGATATATGAAAGGGTGTTAATCCTCCGGGGTCGTCTCGACCTACGATTAACTTTTACTCTGCTGAAAGCGATACGGTTAATATAGGTCAATGTGAGGAATAGTTTATTGATCAACAAGTAAGTTAATTTATATTTAAATTTCCTGTGTGATATTCACGAGGACATTTGGAGTGGTTCTATTCCAGTCTGCCAATAACCACACGGTTATTTATTATTAAAGTAATTAATAATAATTAATAAACTTGACTAAACCTTAAATGCAAAAAAAGTACTATAGTGTGTCCTGTGTCATAAATTAAAAAATCTCCCGCAAATCCTTCCCTGGAAGAGTGCCCAGGAACTAAGCTAAGCCTGAACTAAGCCCAGGAAGTAAGCTATTCTTTTCTCCCAACCAGCATGGAAGATATTTAATATCATTATCATACCAACTAAAGTCAAAAATTGATTACAAACATGAAAGTTCCTCAGGTAAAAGTTACAAATTGAGCTACTTATTTCAACGAAGTATTTTCGTAAGTTGGATAAAGTAAAGATCATTAAGGTGTTTCGGCGAAGATGTTTTTACCAAACGGGGGATTTTTTTAATTAAGTAAAGATAACTGAGGCTAAACTGTTCTTGGGAGTTCGCCCTTAATCCCATAATTATAAGCAATAACAGTTTTCAGGGTCCAGAGAGTGGTCTAAAAAGTTTTTAGCAGCGTTTAGGTTTTTTTTTATTTAAAAGTTTATTTTTATTATCAAATAAAACAATTTTATATTCTATGTCATTTATATTATCTTTAACGCCATTATTGAAGCAATAAAAAAACTTATTTTTTCCCGATCACATCCTAAAAGTGTTTTAAGGGAGTGGGCATTGACTTGTGAATCGTTATAATTGGCGATTGGCTAACAAACTGTTACTTGAATTCTGTTTCATCATATTGGCAAGTCTGCTTAGCTAATCATAAAGTTATTTTTATGTATGTGGGTACATACCCACACGTACACTCAAATATACGGTAGGAATAAATTTATTTGGCTGTGGTTGCACTACTGGACAAGTGGCCAGCTTTAACATCAATCTTCATAGGGAATGTAATAGCTGGATATGTTTGTCATTAGTACTACAGTCGCTCTTACTATATCAGTACAAATATGCTCCACCCCTGATTACATCCAACCTTCTGAAGAGCTACCACCAGGTGACTGCTATCAGCCATATAGATAGAGGTGCTTAAATCGCCTCTGAAAACCTGAGGAGCTACCATCAGGTCATAAACTACCATGGGCCGTATAATCGCCTCCAAACTGAGCTAGGTCGATGTAGGCACATTCAGGCACACCCAAGCAAAAGCAAGTTGCCCGGTGATCACAACGATCAGTCCATACAGCTCATCCACACATGCCCTTCGTGCCCCACCAGCTATAAGTACATTGCTTGACTTAAATTGTACTCTGCCTCAGAGAGACGTAAAAGTGGCGGCGTATAAGAAGTACAAAATTTAATATTCGACCCTACGATACGATTAGAAGTAGGAAGATACTCGTATAGACGGTCCATGCTCAGAAAACTCGATAAATTTTTGATACTTATACCTCTATAGCAGTGTCGCAGAATCGCTATCACTCAACATTTAAACCAACCATAATAACGGCACCAGCCGTAGTTAATTACTGAAAACTTGCGCCACGCAAAAAATAAAGGTGTTCTGGCCTGCAGCGAATCAACCAAGACATTACCTTGTGAGAGCCCATCGCTTTAATGAACTTACGTTGACCTCCCCCCTTTATTATCAGCGGGCGTTATTCAGTAGTGGACTGATATATGTAACTCCTCCCTTTACTGAGAGAGCCCTTTACTCTAGCAGTAGAATGATATATGTACCTAGTCCGAAAAGGGCCCGTAGAACTTGAGCTACTGAGGATCCCTAAGGACTGATTTAAACTTTTATTGATTTTATTTGAATTTAAGTACAAAATGGGATTGAATTGTACTGGAAGAGAATCCTATCTGTGATAAGTCTGCCTTTGATAGGTACAATGATTACTTACGATGTCTTGATTTTATGTGTAATTTTGTATTTGTTCTTTGTGTACAATAAAGTCTTTACAAACAAACAAACAAAATTATTGTGTGTCTCCCGCCACGGATCACGAGCGCTGCTGATCGTTCGGAGCGTAGAATGACAAGTGTGTGATAGCGCGATCTGTCACTAACCGACGTGAAGTGCGCCGCCCGTCCGCTCTGACGTTTGTACGAGCGGCGCCGTCTAGTTGTTGATGGTGCGTGCTGTTTTGCCAGCAATATACCTCCTCCCTTTATTGAGGCATTTACTCCAGCAGCAGAATTATATATGTACCTCCCCCCTTTATTGAGACAGGCCTTTGCTCCAGTAGTGGACATGAAATGAATCATGAAAGCAGCCGCTCGTAAAACAAAAGCCAGGAGTTCATCGCGTTGCTGCGATTGACGGGATAAATTGCGGGGCTTCGGGCATGCTCCCTGAAGCATGGTTTTGGTTTACAAGCCATCCTCTTTTAAGAATAAAGAACCCCGTGCTTCGAAGTGTGCTGCTTTGGATGTGGCTTATTACTTCAAATATGTTAGGTACTTATTATATATATTCTTTTCAATTTTTATTTCGTTAGATTTCAATTAATTAAATATTTTAGAGTAGTAAAAGGTCTTTATTTTCTCTCAAAACTGTATTATTTCCTCCATGCTGGTCTGGAAAAAAATAAAAATCTTAGAATGTTCCAGCTGCTTCTCTACCCGCGCATATTGTTAAAGTCGATCAAGGTAATGGGCGAAAATGCGAAGTAACCCATCACTATTTTGATTGCCTTTTCCACCTTCTTGTGGGCTTTGAGTCTTACGCCCCTGGGCTCTGTCTAGTTAGACCCGCAAGACCCATAATGCTCTGTCTGCCCCAGTCTACACAATCAGGACCGTAGCTAGAGTTTAATTTAAGATAGGGCAGCGGATACGGGGCGGGCAATTTTCACAAATACATTGACAAGCCTTTGCCCAGTATTATTCATTTATTTATTTACTTTTATTTTATACATTCGGATGACCAACAGCTATAATTACATATTATATTGCAAAGTAGCCAAACAAAAAGCCAATAATAGGTCTTTACAGATAGAAACACAATACATTTAGAAATTTACGGGAACGCCAAAAAAAACGCTAAGTTGAATACCTACTTAAAGATTTACATACAGACAGTTGAAATAAATTTTGCGATAAGAGAATATATATTATAAGACAAAGTACTGAGAGAAATTGAGTTAACCACCTTTAAAGAAAGAGTCGTACAGTAGACATTTGGCCTTGGCTGGAGAAGTGTTGAATATATCTATGTCTACTTTTTATAGAAGAATTATTAAGAGATTTACCTGCCCACCACAAAAATGAGTTGTGCCTTTAATTGGTTGAGGCTTTTGACAAACTAATAGGGGGATGATGACGACGGGATCTACTAGGGACTACAAAGGAAATTTTAGATAAAAGTTCTGGGGAGTCAACTATGCCTGAAGTCAACTTTAGAAGGTAAGTAATGTCAGCGACTTCACGCCGTAACTCAAGGGGCACAAGGTGATGTTGTTAACAAAGGTTATTATAATCAAGTGATCGATAATCCATTTTAAGACATTAACATAAATGTTTTATAAATTTCTTTTGTATATTTTCTATGCGGTCAATGTAAGTTTTGTATCTGGGATTCCAAACTTGCGATGCATAATATTCTACAATACTACGAACAAATTTGGCAAATTAAAATAAAAAATGTACAAAGGATGAGTATACTTACATTATCATTGTAGGGGATGGTTCTTTGGCGTCTATCAATCGAAGTGGTTGGAATAGAAAAACGGTTAATTTTTGGTTGAATCGCGGTGCGCGTTGGACATAAAAACGGACGTGTCCTGTTGCGAATCATTAGTGCGACTGACTGGTGCAGCGGTGGGGGCCCGCTCTTAATACGAACAAACGTTTGCATCTAGCAATACAATGTAGGTACGTATATATTTTATATCCCTCGCACATCCGAAATTCTTCTTTATTTAATATTAATTTTCAATTACAGGTTTACAGGAGCAGCAAAAAGGTAAGTATTTATGTATTTACTTTAAGTCTACTTATTTTTAATTTATTTGACATTTTAAGTTTATTTTTCAGAAGCAGCGCGTCCATCGCCAACACTTTCCCCCCCAGTGTCGCTAGTGCGACACTCATCACGAGCCGTGTCAAGTAATGCCACACGAGTCACGGGACGCTTCATCACAGTCCCGCTAGTCCTAATATCTACCACTCTCACACGACCGTCGGAACCGGGGTACACCTTTTGAACAATACCCTTTGGCCATGTGTTGCGAGGCGATGATGGATCCACAACTAGAACGAGGTCACCTACTTTGAGTTGCAATCCTTCTTGGGACCATTTGCTACGTGGGATTAGTGCTGGCAATACTTCCTTCAGCCAGCGCTGCCAGAACAGATCTGTCAGACGTTGAGCAATGCGCCACTGACGTCTGAGGTATAGATCACCATCATCAAATACACCAGGAAGAGGTAAGTTCGATGAGCTTCCTATTAAAAAATGATTTGGAGTCAGTGCTTCATTGCTGCGTGGATCTACAGACACGTGAGTTAATGGCCGACTGTTGATTATATTTTCAACTTCGGCAAGAAGAGTAATGAGCGTTTCCTCTTTGGGGGCCCTTTCCTTTAGCACTACCTTCAACGCGGTTTTAACGCTTCTTATGAGGCGTTCCCAAGCTCCACCCATATGCGGTGAAGCTGGACTTATAAAACGCCAAGACACGTTTTTATTAAGCGCTTGGGCAGCTAGTGCTGTTTGGTCAAGTTCCCTGAAAGACTTCTTCAACTCTGTGTCCGCTCCTCTCATGTTTGTCCCGTTATCAGACCATATCACTTGTGGCCATCCACGACGAGCGGCCATCCTTCTTAGAGCCATAATCAATGCGTCAGCAGTCAAGGATGCCACTACTTCGATATGAACCGCGCGTACGGTCATACAGGTAAAGAGTACGCCATACCTTTTGTGCCTTTGTCGTCCCACTGTAATTTCTACTGGTCCAAATAAGTCGCTTCCACAAATAGTGAAGGGCCTCTGATGGTGCGCCAAACGACCTTCCGGAAGGTCACCAAGACGCGGTGGTACAGGAGCCGCCCTCCGCATTCGACAAATCAGACATTGTGAAGCCACAGTGCGAACGGTAGGCCTTAGGTTTAAAACCCAATATTTTTGGCGTAGCTCGTTCACTACCATTTCAGTATAGCCGTGATGTGCACGTACGTGGTAGTCTTTAACAAGGAGACGTGATATGTGATCCTTTCCGTCTAATATTACAGGATTCTTCACTTCTTCTTCAACTCCTTTGGCGGCGCCAATACGCCCACCAACGCGAAGAAGACCATAGCCGTCTAAAAATGGGGTCAACGAACGCAAACGGCTATCTTTTTTAATAGGTAAATTTTTCTTAAGTGCAAATATTTCATCTTTAAACGACTGTGATTGAGAATATTTAATTAATAATATTTCCGCTTCTTTCAGTAAGTCGGCATCAAAGTTGCAAATATTTATCTTTCTACATTTCTTAATAAACAATAAAACCGCAGCAGTAGTACGCAATAAACGCAACCAACTTGAAAATCGTCGCGAGTCGGGGACTGGTAGGTATAAAGGTTCGCCATCATCGCTCGATACGGTAAGAATTTTTTCTAACACCTCATCACTAATATTTTCTTTTTTAATAGGATCGCGAGGCCAGTGTTCCGGTTCCCGATACAAAAACGACGGACCAGTAAACCAAGGGGACTCGCTGCTCAAGATATGGTCACTTTTCTTCGTAGCAAGATCTGCGGAATTGGTTTTCGTAGGCACATAACGCCATTCAGAAATTCGACTAAGGTCACATATTTCGCCTAAACGATTAGCGATAAAAACTTTATAATTTTTATCTTCATTCCGTATCCAATGTAGTACCGTGGTGGAGTCTGTCCAATAAAAGGTTTCGTTTGGTTTAATACGATGTTCTGATTTTATTGTATCCGCCAATCTACAACCCAATAAAGCAGATTGAAGTTCAAGCCTACAAATGCTTACATAACGATTTCCCGCTACTCGACTTTTACTAGCGATAAAAGAAATTTGTACGGTTCCATTACTGTTTCGCTTACGAAAATATCCTACAGACGCATAGCCGGACGGCGATGCATCGCAGAACACGTGAAGTTGCAGCGTGCTCTCATTCGCACTCGCTGCACATTGGAGCGGGCGAGCCGCTGCAACGGAGCCAGGCGACATGCAACTTTCACTTTTTGCATTTAAGTACCATCTCGGAATCCGTATTTTGCTCATCATATCCAGCTGTCTTAGCCAATCGGTAAAAGAAGTAAACAAGTTATCAGTAATTTCTTGGTCCCATTGTATATTAGCTTTCCAGGTACTTTGCATTATAATTTTAGCTTGCATGGTAAACGGGCCAAGAAATCCGTGTATGTCAAATATTGACATAACAATGCGAAGAATTTCACGTTTAGTAGGTTTTCTTTTAGATTGTAAAACGTCTTTCGGTATGCGATTAAGTGACAAATCAAAACCCAATGTGTCACTAGCTGGATACCATAATAAACCAAGTGTGCGTTCTGGTTGACTTTCAACATTGAACCTTACCGCCTTGTCACTTAAGGTTTCTTTTGGTGTGTCGATTAGCACCTCAGGACAATTACTTAGCCAGTTTCGCATTAAAAAACCACCTTGTTGATTGATATAGAAAATATCTTTGATTATTTTCTTTGCAGTTTCGGCGTCGGAATGACTATCTATATAATCATCTACATATGTATTCGTGCGGATCGCTTCTACCGCGGCTGGCATACTCGATTTAAATCGCTCAGTGTTTTTAGTTTGATTTATGTACTGGGCGATAAATGGTGAGCAACAAGCACCGAATATTAGTGACGTCATAACGTACTTTTTACCTTCCCATAAAAATCGAAACGCACAGCAGTCCTCGTTACGTACTTTAAGTTTTAAAAACATATCCTGGATATCAGCAATTGTACCTACAGCGTGTTCCCTAAATCTGAACATAATTCCCAGTAAGGATTGCAACAAAACGGGACCTGGTAATAAGAAGTCATTAATACACACGTCTCCGCTCTTGCTTGACGCGTCAAACACTAGCCTTAGTTTACGCTTTTTGGGGTTATCTACTCCAAAATGTGGTAAATACCATACACGACCTTCGCAACATTTATCATCGTCACGCAACTCACGGGCATAATTATTAGAAAATAAATGCTGAATTCTTTCTTTATAACGTAAAGCATAATCGTTGTTAGCTAACATTTTATTTTCGACTGATTTTAATCTTTTAACGGCATTAGGGTAAGAATCGGGCATAACAAAATTATCATAACGCCACGGCAAGCCGACTGTCCACTGATTATCAACTAAAACGGCAGTGCTATCCACAATTGAAATAGCACGTAAATCGCTTGCACTTTGCCGCGGCTTGGTACATATACCTATAGCATCTAATGCAAATGACTTTTTAACCAAATCATGTAATTCTGTATCACTCGAAATATGGCATTCGGATGAGAGAGGAGACACAGGTTGTGACATCAGCTCACTATTATTCTGTATAGTAAATAAATGATTAACATGGGCAGTGTTTTCTCTCTCCTGCTCCGAACAATCGTGTGTGAGTGAGACGAAACGATTAGACTGTGTAAAATCACTTACCACAGGTCCGTGGATGCACCAACCAACAGCTGTTTTTGTTAAGTACGGCTCGCGCTGCTTCTTACCTCTAACGCACAAAATGGGAGTAATCAAATGATGATTATCCTCTCCGATTAACACTTTAGCTTGAGCACCACACTCACAGATCTTAAAGTCTTTAATATTCCGTATATGTTCGTAGTTAAGGTCCTTAGCAGACAGTTTTTGCACGGGCAAATTAAGTTGTTTTATTTTACGCGCGGATAAGTGAAAACGGTCACCGGTATCGTTCGTAATGTCCACGCTAACAATTTCCGAATCACACACTAACTCGGAACCGTCCCATGCGCTGCGCGCGCGCATTTCGATTTTTCTACCACGAAGACCAATTTCATCTGCCACATCCGCGGAAATTAATGTCACTGAGGATCCACTGTCCAACAGGCAGTGCACGTGAATGCTTCCTTTCGGTCCATGGACAGTCAATGGCACAATTTTCAGCAAAACCTTTGAACATTGCGTTGAGACCGTATGCGTTATTGATTCACTATGTTGATCACACGACGACGACTCGTTATCAGCATGTGTCTGTCAACCCAGTGCAGGAGGCGGTGGTGCGGCTGGCCCACAAAATGGGCACTTCGTATTTTCTGTGACGATTGTACGAGTATCGGTCATTAGTACTGCGTGCGGCTTACTTTTTCGATCATCTGGTTTGCTCGTACTTTGACTATAAATGTGACTTACGCCTGATTTCGCTATCTTGACGGCCTCCATATATAAGAAGTCTGATAATTTTTCTAACTTTGTCAGAGGGCTGTCTTGATGATTAAAGGCGTAATCAGTCCACTTAGATACAAGTGAATTAGGAAATTTGGCAATTACTGTTGTTGCCATTTCTGGGCTTTGCAAACATTCATTTTGTTTGATCGCTTTTACCGCTGATACATAATTTTTTATTTTCAAAGAAAAACTGACAATGTTGTGGTGATAAGCATCAGTTAGTGGGGGAATTTTTCTAAGTTGGAGCACCAATTTATTCATAATAGTTTCGGGCTGTCCGAATCTTAACTCCAAAACCTCCATTATCTGCGCAGGCGTAGTGCCGCCCATCAGCAGAAAGGCTGCAGATTCTTTGGCTTCCCCACGAAGACATTTACGTAGCCGCCACATATTTTCATTGTCTGTATATTTGCACAGCTTTGTTGATTCTGTAAATGCTTCTTTGAAGTGCAGAAATTCTAACGGATCGCCAGAAAAAATAGGAAGTTCTTTAGAAGTAGCTAACCTTGTCAACATTTGCTGATTTGCGGTTGCAAGTTTGTCTACATCACTTTTTTTACTCTCTCGAGCGGGAGGAGAAGGTGACCGGTCTGGTCTCAGCAAAGGCGGCGGCGAAGGCGGCGGCAGCCCGGAGGGGCCCGCACTTGTTTCCAGCCAATCATTCACTTTATCCATGCATGACACTGCAGATCCAGAAGCTGACCGTGAACACTTCTTAAGATTTTCCAATTCGGCATCTAGCTCTTTTTTCAATAGCTCGGACTGTATTTCAACTCTTTTTTTTACAGCATCAGCCTCTGCCTGAACCGCTTCCATCTCCAGTTTAGCTTTAGCCCTCGCCACTTCTAGTTCAAGCATCCGCTGGCGTGCCGAAGTCGAAGACGTATGCGCTGACTTAGCGGTTTTTGCAGATTTTTCGGAACTGATAACACTTGCTGGCTTTTCAAATTTTTGAGAGCAGTTATCACTTGGTGGCTTTTCACCAGCCTCGTTCTTTAAACTCATTTTGAACCGGTCTTCTTCCTTAACGTCGTGCGTCGAACATTCTGGGCGCCCGGGCGCGTTGCGTTGCGCTTTTTTCTTGCGCAGCGTCTTAGGCGTGTGGAACATATTCGTCGGCCAATTGCTTCCTGACGACGTGATCCGGCTCGAAGGACCAGCAATGTAGGGGATGGTTCTTTGGCGTCTATCAGGAAGTGGTTGGAATAGAAAAACGGTTAATTTTTGGTTGAATCGCGGTGCGCGTTGGACATAAAAACGGACGTGTCCTGTTGCGAATCATTAGTGCGACTGACTGGTGCAGCGGTGGGGGCCCGCTCTTAATACGAACAAACGTTTGCATCTAGCAATACAATGTAGGTACGTATATATTTTATATCCCTCGCACATCCGAAATTCTTCTTTATTTAATATTAATTTTCAATTACAGGTTTACAGGAGCAGCAAAAAGGTAAGTATTTATGTATTTACTTTAAGTCTACTTATTTTTAATTTATTTGACATTTTAAGTTTATTTTTCAGAAGCAGCGCGTCCATCGCCAACAATCATCATCAGGTCTTTTTTAGTCTCCACAGCAGGAGCAACACCCTCTCTGTACTACTAGAGCCATATATTAACCAGAGCAGTCATATAAATAATATATAAATAAATAAGGACAAACCACAATCAATAATCATTTATTTGCCAAAATAGACTGATTGAGCAAGCCCCAAAATTAGTTTAAACTTGTGCAATCCAATAAATAATCATCTTGCATGGAGTTTCCTATCTGCACGTTTAAGAGTTTTTGCTTACGTGAACTTTGCTAATCCGACACTGAAACGCTCATTAAAAGTTAATACAGAAAGCAATTTTTGTAATGTTCGCTGGAGATTTATATTCTGTATAATCCACTGTTTTAATTATATAAAGGTCATACAAACTTTTTTGTATAAAATGGACTTATTTAACGTAAGTTCATTTATTTAAAAGGAAACGTGACAAATTTTATAAGCCCAAACTAGATAGGGTTGCGTCATATTATTACAGGGCTCCTTTAACCACCTTCCGGCTCCATCATCAGATCAGCAGCTGCTTGTCATAATAAAATTGTATTGTCATCTAATTTATATTAGCGTACAAAATTCGGAATCCGGAAGCCAACGGATCAAACGTACATTCATACATTGCAAGATAAAAGCTTGTAAAAAAAAGGGGTTCCGATCAAAACAATTCCGGTGCACCGTCACTCCGGAATTCTCAATCAAACCCTTTGAGCCCGTACCTCGCAAATTCGTAAATTCCCAACTAATTGAAAACCAAGCCAACCATAAAATGACCCATCCGACTATCTCTCTCTGATGATAGAAACGAGAGATATGCATTTTTTTATTTCGTATTTTTTCAAACAACTTTTTGATTTTTAATTCAGTCGTATTTTTTTATATTTGTTACCTCAGATATCCTCATTTATGGACCGATTTGAAAAAATCTTGAACCCATAAATCTTATAAAAGCCAGGACGACCCCTACAAACTTGGATGTCCGTCATCAACAATGATATACCTAAAGAAAGCCCAAATAAATGCTACGATGACCCAAAACCTAAGAGCTTGGCGAAGAATGATGATGGGAGCCAACCCGAATTGAAATGAGACAAGGCGTGACAAAGAGAGAGAAAGAGAGCTAAAAGTCTTGGAATCAGTATCATACAAAGTGGAAGGGACATCCCCGTAATATAAATTGAACCACGGGCTATACTTGATCATTATAGTATGACGAAATTAAAATAACAGTCGAAAAACCGAAAAAAAATTGACATTGCTATAAAAATTGCCCGAGCGGTTGCATACTTTTGTATGGAAATGCTGATTTTTTTTTTTGTTCTTTCGCTGTTATGTTAATTTTATTATACTATAATGATCTAATATAGAACGTGGTTCGATTTATTACCGGTATGTCCCTTCCAGGTTGTATATGTATAGAACACAAAATCATATATATTTTTTTACATTTTTTTTCTCCCTTATTTTTATTCTCTTCCGAGCTTAAACTCGGAGGGGTTATACCGTGGCCACCTTCTGGCTTTATCATGAGAGCAGGTCATTGGTACCATAATATTGCATTGTCACTCAATTTTCATACTTATGAAAATTGAAGTTTCAGCTTAATCGAATAATGGGAAGTGGGTCTAATTTAGCTTGTATGATTTGATTACAGACAGACTCGTAGACTCGTAAAGCTTGTAAAAACCAAGCTGTTGTTAGTACACACATACGTCATAAACACACACATAATGGAGTGGATTTTCATGGCCTTCTCCATTACACTAGTAAACTTAATTAGCTATAGCTACAAATTAGGATACTATTATTCGTAGTTAAATAGTCACTTGCTTATGTAAATGATAAAAATTTACAGTTATCAAGTATCGAAAGATACAAATGTCAAAAGAAAATAAATGATTTTTACTTTGACTTTGACCTCACGATGTACTTTCACCGGAATTCCAAAGTTTCCAAACCATATCTCCTCCACTTATCGGGCTCCCAAAATTTCTTCTCAAACATTTAAAGAGGCTAATCTAAGAAAGGACCATTATCAGTCACCATTGTGCTCCTAATAATTGGTCCGGAATCGAACCTTCGGTAATTGAATTACAATGCCGTTATTATTGTTCGCAGAATCAATGAGTTTCTAGACAAAGGCCTTTCATGTTGATTTTCCTTAAGAATTTTTGGTCCTTTAATGATCTTATAAGTTCTCGATTGGTTTTAGGTTATTAAATATTGGGTTATGAGGTTATTTAAGGCATTGAACGCCATCATTGCAGACAATAGATTTGTGATTGTTCGGGGGTCAACGTTGACCCCCGTGGTGTCAATGTGAAGAGCGAGCGTGACGAATGAGGTTCTTGGAGTCTACTTATTTATCTAACATTTTTATATGGTATGGTGACATAAAATGTTCGCCAAAAAAAAATAATTAATTACCTATACTTTATTGTGCAAACATGATACAAATGTATAAAATACTACAGACTGACTTAATGTTAAAGCATTCTCTAACAGTCAAACCGTAAATAAATATTGTGTAATCAAGTCTGTCCCATATTTAACTGGAAGTGGAGGAGCCTAAATCAGAGGATTTGGCCTACACTTTCCTCGCTGGCCAGACGGGTTGGAGAGTTCCATTGATGTTTAAGCTTTGTTTAGCTTGTTTTACCTAAGTCGCCTTCTACGAAATCCACGAGAAGACTTAGCAGGGCAAAAAGCAGATAGAAAGCATATTATAGCAAGTCGAAACTTATTTACTGATTAAAATTTCCTTATATTTCTAAAAAGCATAAAACAAAGCCTGAAATATCAGCAAGCGGCATCGATAAATAGCGAACATAAATTAATTTCTAGAAAATCCGCTGCAAAATATATAGTGCTCAGAAGAATAACAAAGTCAGTTAGTTTTTTTTTTTCGACTGCAGCACAGCGACATCAGAGTTTTATTTGCGACAACTTTCCATGATGAACTGGGAGGGAAGATACACATACAACGTATACTTAATGAGATTAACAGCTTCTCTTTTCGCGCAGACCAAAAAAGTCCAAGGGATTGGTAACAAGATTTAGTTTTACCTAACTACAATTAACTTGTTATCTACATAAATGTTAAATACTTCCTACTCTCGTCGAAAATGATTTTACTTGGTATTTTGCATGTTTCTCTGTAAGTGAATATCTTTGTATTCTTTTGAGAAATAAATTCTTTAAACCCAGTTTTGAAAACTATTGAAAAATTCGCAAGGACTTAGTCATCCTTAATGTGACCATTTGACATGCATTAATATTTGGAAAAGAAAAGCGAGAAAACACACCCCGGACTCCAAAGCAGTACAGCTGAGGATGCAACTCAGAACGAGCTTAGATGAAGAAGATCCCAACTAGGAATACAACTGCCTATTAATCTGATCTAGCCAAATTCAGTGTAATTAATTATAGCATTAACTTAATTTTTTAGGAGAGAAGTGCTCCTAGGATTTCTAGAAGCATCTGTAACGAAGCGTTAGTATCTGTAACACTTTTTAATTTATTACCTAGAACCAGGATTACAGGAGTAATCGGGCACTGGGTGCCAATTAGGAGTTCGGGTGCGACTGTAAATAATAGAAATGGTAGATAACGGGAATGCGTAGGAATGGGCCACTTTGTGTATTCCTAATTTTCACTATGACAATTTATGATTGTACATTTACACATAATTACACCATCTTATATTAATGCGGACTAATTTTGTTACGGAGCCTGACCAGTCCCTACTGACGGCCCTCGTTCACAAGTTGACGCGTAGATTAGCCATTCCTGACCTTAACTAATTAATTAACTTAATTAATTAATGTAATTGTAATTGTATGGACTCACAATGTCTAAAATAAATGTTATTTTTAAACCATATTAGAGGGGCATCCATTGATATTAATGCCTTCGTTATCTTAAATTGTTACAATAATTCCCAAACAATGATGAAACTTGTGCGTCACAGACACAGGGCCTTAACCGCTTGACCACCGCTTCCATACTGCGCTTAAAAATGATGAGATCATCGACACGAAAAGTCATGCTCTAATGAGAGTAATCATTCAGCCGCATAACATGCACTGCTGGACATAGGCCTCTCCCAAAGATTTCCAAAATGACCGATCTATTAGCGGTCTGCATCTAGCGCTTTCCAGTGACCTTAGTCAAGTCGTCAGAAGTTTCGCTTGCCAGTACGTGGTCGCCAATCAAGAACCTTTTTGCCCCATCACCCATCGGTTTGTCGCGCTATTTGCTCCTTCCACTGCCACTTCAACGAGCCGATCCGCTGGGCTATGTCTTCTCACTATCATTACCGCAGTTTCATTAATTGCCAAAGTAATATTAATAAAGATGACAATATTCCCCGCTTCTAGAAACCATTACAATTTGGCTAACCTAACGCACACCTGTCTCAATTCCATTCGAGTTAGACCTTTATCTTAATAACCATCGTATTAAATGAACCATACATCGCTCATTACCGCCAATATTTCATTCCTTATCAAATCTGGAGCAACCGTTGTTTCACGGTTCGAAAACGTCAAACGGCCAATTTTCGGGCTATTCGCAATGCATAAAACTTTATGGTAGCCCACAAAACTCCACGCCAAGTAATTTCAACCCTGTTTCGATACAGTGGGGTACAATTTTGTTTGGATTAAGGTCATTTGGAAGTAGTAGATGGATCGCAGTAACTGTTCATTTTAAAGAACAGGCGAAACCTTTCCCTGTAACGAGTCGCTATCATTATGAAGTGTCTAACAGCTCAAAGTGCTTTGACCTTAGTGTAACGACTATCCTTTCTTCTTTCTAAAAAAAATAAACCACGTAAGCCAAATATGTTTAAACTTGCGAAAGTATTTTCTTGTGGTAGAGACGCTACCGGCAAAACTCAGTTTTGCTAGTAGCATGAATAGGCCGGCTCGTCCGGGGAAGTACCACACTCACAGAAAATCGACGTCTGAGTAGTAGCTTCACCGCTTCTATGCTTCGTTCGGTGAGTGAGAGAGCCGTAGCCGGATAAAATATGTTTTTTTTTTATTTCAAATCTGTGGTAGTGAAACGCGCGTGCAAGACATTTTTCAAACGCGGATTTTTTGTAAAGAAAAATTTTGTGTCTGTCCGTCTGTCCGTCTGTCCGTCTGTCCGTCTGTCCGTCTGTCCGTCTGTCCGTCTGTCCGTCTGTCCGTCTGTCCGTCTGTCCGTCTGTCCGTCTGTCCGTCTGTCCGTCTGTCCGTCTGTCCGTCTGTCCGTCTGTCCGTCTGTCCGTCTGTCCGTCTGTCCGTCTGTCCGTCTGTCCGTCTGTCCGTCTGTCCGTCTGTCCGTCTGTCCGTCTGTCCGTCTGTCCGTCTGTCCGTCTGTCCGTCTGTCCGTCTGTCCGTCTGTCCGTCTGTCCGTCTGTCCGTCTGTCCGTCTGTCCGTCTGTCCGTCTGTCCGTCTGTCCGTCTGTCCGTCTGTCCGTCTGTCCGTCTGTCCGTCTGTCCGTCTGTCCGTCTGTCCG
This sequence comes from Acrobasis repandana, assembly GCA_963576875.1. Lineage (NCBI taxonomy): Eukaryota > Metazoa > Arthropoda > Insecta > Lepidoptera > Pyralidae > Acrobasis > Acrobasis repandana. The sequence continues at coordinate 19,892,100 of OY756229.1, read as the reverse complement.
TCTGTCCGTCTGTCCGTCTGTCCGTCTGTCCGTCTGTCCGTCTGTCCGTCTGTCCGTCTGTCCGTCTGTCCGTCTGTCCGTCTGTCCGTCTGTCCGTCTGTCCGTCTGTCCGTCTGTCCGTCTGTCCGTCTGTCCGTCTGTCCGTCTGTCCGTCTGTCCGTCTGTCCGTCTGTCCGTCTGTCCGTCTGTCCGTCTGTCCGTCTGTCCGTCTGTCCGTCTGTCCGTCTGTCCGTCTGTCCGTCTGTCCGTCTGTCCGTCTGTCCGTCTGTCCGTCTGTCCGTCTGTCCGTCTGTCCGTCTGTCCGTCTGTCCGTCTGTCCGTCTGTCCGTCTGTCCGTCTGTCCGTCTGTCCGTCTGTCCGTCTGTCCGTCTGTCCGTCTGTCCGTCTGTCCGTCTGTCCGTCTGTCCGTCTGTCCGTCTGTCCGTCTGTCCGTCTGTCCGTCTGTCCGTCTGTCCGTCTGTCCGTCTGTCCGTCTGTCCGTCTGTCCGTCTGTCCGTCTGTCCGTCTGTCCGTCTGTCCGTCTGTCCGTCTGTCCGTCTGTCCGTCTGTCCGTCTGTCCGTCTGTCCGTCTGTCCGTCTGTCCGTCTGTCCGTCTGTCCGTCTGTCCGTCTGTCCGTCTGTCCGTCTGTCCGTCTGTCCGTCTGTCCGTCTGTCCGTCTGTCCGTCTGTCCGTCTGTCCGTCTGTCCGTCTGTCCGTCTGTCCGTCTGTCCGTCTGTCCGTCTGTCCGTCTGTCCGTCTGTCCGTCTGTCCGTCTGTCCGTCTGTCCGTCTGTCCGTCTGTCCGTCTGTCCGTCTGTCCGTCTGTCCGTCTGTCCGTCTGTCACAGAGCTCTATCTCTTGAACCGTAATAGCTGGACACCTGAAATTTTCACCGATTATGTATTACTGTGGCCGCTATAACAACAAATACTAAAATTTAAAAAAAGTTGAAAATTTAAGGGGGTCGTCATACAAAAAACCTGTTTTTTTTAGCGTTTTTAACTAGATCTTTATAATGGCATTAACTAGATACTTGAAATTTTCCCAGATTATGTATTACTAACAAATAAGTAAAAATAAAAAAAAGTTAAAAATTAACGGGGTCGTCACACAAAAAACATGTTTTTTTAGCGTTTTAAAACATTGTACGGAGGTACGGAACCATTCATGTACAAGTCTGACTCGCACTTGCCCGTTTATTTTAAATTCATAAAGATAGATGGATCGAGTTTGCGTTGCATAATGGAATGAAGTTTAGTAGTATTTATTTAGTTTCAGGTGTCTAGCTATTACGGTTCAAGAGATAGAGCCCTGTGACAGACGGACAGACGGACACACAGCGGAGTCTCAGTAATAGGGTCCCGTTTGCACCCTTCGGGTACGGAACCCTAAAAAGAAGCATTTAGAAACCTGTACCCAACTATACCTAGAGGCAAACATAAAAAGTATGGAATGTTATTAATAAAAAAATATTATGTCAGGCAAATATTATTACCTTTCCATCACAAAGTCACAAGGTCTAAAATTGTACGCTACCCTCATCGGAGATCAATTTAACTTAACGGAAGTTAATTATCTGCACAAAGGCAGTCTGTGAGGCTCGATGAACGGATCGCATACAAAGATTGACTATCAGTACGCGACAGCTTGTGAAAATAAGTCTGACATCTGTGCGTGCCCATTGGCTTGGGGATGATTCGGTATCTTTGACTGATTGTTATTTATATGTATACATACATACGTATATTTATATATATTAAGTTAAATTGATCTCCGATGAGGGTAGCGTACATTTTCAGACCTTGTGACTTTGTGATAGAAAGGTAATATATGCGTGACATAATATTTTTTTTATAAATTATATTTATGTTTGCCTCCAGGTATAGTTGGGTACATAGTTGGGTTTCTAAATGCTTCATTTTTAGTATTAGTCTCTCAAAAGCGCTTACAGTATTGTGGGCTCTGAACTGACAGCACCTTACAATATTTTACGTCCTGTTTGAATATTCCATATACATATTCTCAACTACGACTACTATGTTTTTTATCTATACACTATCACGTCTATATCCATAATGGAGCAGAACGAGCATTTAGGGTCTTGAGGCTTTATGCAGACAGAGCCCAGGTCGGCAAAACCCAAAGGCCACTTTTAGCAACATAGCGGGCGAGAAGATGAAAGAGAAATAAAAGTAGTGATGGGTTGCTATACGAATCGCCTATTAATATAATTCGCATTTTAGGTATCTACAGCATAAGGGCGAGACTCCATTGAAACTGATTCGAGCGAGAGAGTGTTGTGTTTTTATAAACAACAGGATTTCGATGTCACTATAGGTAGAGAGATGTCCATCAGGTAACTGGACGCCTAGGCAGCTCCTCGAACGCCAGCATCCAATTGCACGCCAAGGCCGATCGTTAATGAGTCAGCCCTTTATAAATATGACTGAGTTGACTGACCAAGACTCAGCCAAGTGTATCACATTTAGTTCAGTTTTTTACCACTGCAGCGCTATAGTCAACAAAACAAATAAGGCGTCAATAGTGCACATCGTGTATGGTAATTTCGTTTACACATCTCATCAACTCTTTTTTAGGGTTCCGTACCCAAAGGGTGCAAACTGGACCCGCTGTCTGTCCGTCTGTCTGTCTGTCCGTCTGTCCGTCTGTCCGTCTGTCCGTTTGATCGTCTGTCCGTCTGTCCATCTGTCCGTCTGTCCGTCTGTCCGTCTGTCCGTCTGTCCGTCTGTCCGTCTGTCCGTCTGTCCGTCTGTCCGTCTGTCCGTCTGTCCGTCTGTCCGTCTGTCCGTCTGTCCGTCTGTCCGTCTGTCCGTCTGTCCGTCTGTCCGTCTGTCCGTCTGTCCGTCTGTCCGTCTGTCCGTCTGTCCGTCTGTCCGTCTTTTTGTCCCTCTGTCACAGAGCTCTATCTATTGAACCGTAATAGCTAGACACTTGAAATTTTCACCGGTTATGTATTACTGTAGCAACTATAACAACAAATACAAAAAATAAAATAAAGAATAAAAATTAAAGGGGGTCGTCATACAAAAAAACGTGTTTTTCATCTTTATAATAGCATTAACTAGATACTTGAAATTTTCACAAATTATGTGTGTGGCCGCTATAACAACAAATACTAAAAATTAAAAAAAAAGGGGTTCGTTATGCAAAAAACGTGTTTTTTTGTATGTAGTAAAAGGCGACTTAGAAATTGTAGCAACCTAAACGAAGCTATATTCGAATATCAGTGACACCTTTCCAACCAGACCACGCTTCAGTAAATTAAACTAACATACTGGTATAGTTATACATAAAGTGAACTAACAATTATCAGTTATTTAAATTTGAGATATATTTTAATAACATTTTCAAATAAATGACAAAAAAAAGATATTTACAAACTTAAAGAACTACAACTCAACCTTAACATTAGAAACCAATTTTTTTTTATTTATTTATTCATAACAATTGCACATGTGCATACACAGCGAGTAGATGACAGTTATCAAACTTGTAACATACCATGGGCCCCGTTAGGGCATAGCATTTACACCTACAAATTTATAGTAAAAGAAAATTCATTCTAATATACTTTCTACATAAACATTACAATCTTAACGAATTTAGATTGTATTGTATAAGCCCTTTATCCTGAACTCTTGGTTATATTGGTGGTTCTTATAAAATGTCTCTGAGTTAAATTCAGTGTGCCTCCTGGCAAAGGCCTCCTGGCGAAGGCATCCTCCAACCATTTCCACTACTTTCTATGTCTGGCAACTCTTCTCCAATTAGAGCCAGCAGTGAGTTTCAGTTCATTTTCCCATCTTATACATATATTGTCTTCCCCTATTTCTCTTTCTGTCTCTCGGAACGAATTCAGATTATACAATCTTACTGATACTTATACACTATCACGTCTTTATCCCTAACGGGGCAGACAGAGCCTAGGGCGGCAAGGCCCAGGGCACTTTTAGCGTGATGGTGGACATGAAGGAGGAAAAAGGAAATCATAATAGTGATGGGTTGCTAACCGCATCGCCTATTGATATGATTCAAATTCTTGCCCATTCCCTCGATCGGCTTTTACAATCTGTGCGGGAAAAGAGGCAGCTGGTACATTCTTTGTTTTTTTCTTTTCTCCCAGACCAGCATAGAAGCATATACAATCTTAAATACTTCTTAAATAATTTGAAATAAATGTTATCAGTAAAAAAATCTGAAAGATTAATAACAGGCAGAAGACCTCCGTGGCGTAATGGTTAACGCTAGACCGCTAATCCGGAGGTTCTGGGTTCGATCCCCAGCCAGGGCAAGTTGGAAAATGGCCTTTTTCAAATTGTCCTGGGTCTTGGGTGTTTATCTATATATGTATTTATCATAAAATATAGTATCGTTGAGTTAGTATCCCATAACCAAGTTTAAAACTTACTTTGGGGCTAGCTTAATCAGTGTGATTTGTCGCTATATATTTATTTATATTTATTATTTATACCTTTGGGTTCACGGGTCTTTTCACCCTGGTCCTTTGGGAGGCTTGCATGGGGATTCAGATTTCAGATCCAACACGTAGAGGCCCTTTGGAAAAGTTATGTAATGTGGCGCTCCCTCCAAAACCCATTCTTGAATATACCAATGGAAGATATAGCCTTGAACAGGTTTCGGCAGGAGGAGAATCTATTGCAAGAAAAGGGAAAGGTGAAAGAAGTTGAGATGGACTGATGCTGGGCTATTGCAATAGAAATAACGGCACCTGCCATAATCATGATTATTGACTATTTTGTGGCAGGTGGTGGCTTGACGCCCACTAGATGGGCCCCTCAAACGAGCCGACAATTGGTATCAGCAAAGGGGCAACACCGGTGTGGGCGACTCAGGGGTGTCGAGAGGTGTGCTGTTCTTTCTCTGACGTTACTCGAGGCGTGATGCCCTTTAACACTTCCACCACCCCTGGAGCAACAGCTCTGACGACTCCTCTCTGCACGGCCAATTAAGGCAATGCAGAGCTGAGAGTCCTGCGAGCCCTCTTGGGTCTGCACCCCGACCGATGAAGACGCGTCGGGGACGAAGGCTCTGACCGACTCTCTGGAGCACTCGGGTCCGTGGTGTCGTCACTCACCAACAGCTCGCCACAAGCTGCCCTGCGTTAACTATTATTATTATTATATAGTTTTCTTCTCTCTTTTGTATGAAAAGAGGTATTAGGTATAGAGGTATTATTAAATAGGCACGAGCCATGACCAAGTGCATTTATTTATTTATTGTTACCATGTTTACATATAAATAAATCTTAATAAATTTGAAAGTTTTATATATTTCTTTATTTTTTTTATATAATCAGGGATTTTATTATAAATTTGTATGGATTTGTGTATGGGCTATTTTTGTAAATTTCTAATATTGGTTCTAGTAGTATTAGGGTGTCATTACTGCGTCGACTATTTAATATTAATGTATGAGACACGATGACTATTATATTTACAGACTACAGACTTTAGTTTAGCGCGGCATGCCGCGCCCTCCAAAGGTTATTTTTTTTCCTGTAGCACGCCGTCACTGCGTTTCTGGTTGATTTTTTGAACAAAAAAAATAATATTAAAGGTAGCATTCTGAATTGTGTATAGATTAATAATAAATACGTCGACTTTTCATAAAACTGAGTTACAAATGGAGAAATAGTAAGAAGTCGGATGAATGAATACAAAACCAGTGCCCAGTTTATAACTAAGCTTATATCACAGAACACAGCTACTCCTACCAAAGACATCACTTGTTGTACAATTGGGCGCCGCGCTGAAGACGACATTACTGAAGCTGCTACATTGATGTACAATAACACATTTATAATAAACAAAATGCCCATACTGGTGCCCTTATATAAAGCACTTTCATGGAAATACCTATGGACTATTAAACTCAAAGAAATCTTCTGAATCGTCTTGATCATGGTGAACATCCCGCAAATAAAGAACGTTGCCTTTCGCTTCTCAGCCGTTATTCTGGTCATGTTGACGAACACTAGTTTGATGTGAGCGATGAGAATCGAGCACAGCGAACAGCACACGTGCAGTATTAAATAGTCGAAAAATAAATATTCACATCCAAAACCCTCATCAAAATACTTTAAAATAACTCTTGTAATGTCATCATCGTCTGTGTTAGTTAGTACATTCCAGAAAAAGGCATCCACCATCGCATGCAACGAGTGCACTGTCCCCACAAAGATCTGCAGTAAGCCGATGTAGGTCGGCACGGTCCGCACTCGCGGACACAAGCACCAGATCATCACCAACGATACGAACCCGACGAGCTGAACTACTGTTAGCACTATTGTGATCACTCCGCCAACAGATGTCAAAATGTCCGAATAAGAAGTAATTTCAATAGGCATTATTATTGCAGGAACTTGAGACACTATTTTAAGTTGGCTCTTATTCCGATTGAGACCAGGCTTCAGTGCGGTTATTTGATAAGTGTCTTTTTTCCTCTTCACTAGTTGTAATAACAACTGTATCTTCTTGATATGTTGTTTAGAAATATGTTTATTAATACTACGCTCTCCAAATTTAAAATTTTACGTTTAACCTTTTAACAGTGATGTTATTTGTCAACACTTAGTTTATCTGGTGCCACTTTTTGATAAAAAGTTGAAAAGATCTTGGATATATTTTCGTTTTAAGTGTCACTACTCCTAACAACTGACGTGCATACACACTACGCAGGCAGGATACAAATAAATTAAAACCGTTTAATTTTACCACTTTAGGTCACCAATTACAATTTTTTTATTACAATTTATGATTAACTTAATGGCCTAATGTGGCAGTGCTTTCGCCAAGTCCAGCAAAAACAGACAAAATAAAGCGTAGTCATACCAGCCATTTCTCGAAGCCCTTGCTTTGTAATTAATAAATATAAAAATAAAATAAAAAAAGCTTAAAAATCACGTCGGGGTCACCAATGTCCTGAGGTATGGGGTGTAGTCAAGATAAATAGCCAGGTCGCATTAATAGGTCTATTTACCACATACAAGTTATGGTCACGGCGACCGCGCAGCGACGACTGACTTGGCGCGGCGGCCCGTCCGTTAGTCGCTTCACAAAAGTGCAATCTCGCATTATGTCGCTACAAATGAAATGAAAAAAAAGGTCAAAATAAGCAAAAGCATGCTTCTTGACTCCTTGACTTAAACTATGAGAGGTACATTCACTTAAATCTCTGAGACAATGATTAGAAATCAATCATCCCCACTCCGAAACTTCGACGCGCTGTAGCTTTGTGAATTTTCACTACTTTGATAAACCGAATAATATGGGTCCATTAAGTTCTTCTAAAAGTAAAAGTTCTTAACGTTCATAACATACACCATACAAATCATTTATTGCTTCAATCAAAATGAATGATACAGGATTTTACTATATTCATCATCATCATATCATCTACAGGAAGTCCACTGCTGGTCATAGGCCTCCCCCAAGGATCTTTATAACGATCGATAGAAAGCGGCCTGCATCCAGCGTTTTCCTGCAACCTTGCTCAGGTCGTCCGAATCATTTATTGCTTTAATTAAATTGAATGACAATGGAATTTAAACAATGTAAATAGGTCTAAAGACTAAAGAGACTTTAGACCTTTTTAACATTACCTAGTGCTGCTTAGCAGCTCAGGGTGCGCTATTGGCTTGATCTTCTCCACAGGTGATAAGCATGTTATTGGTTATCTCAGGACGCAAAAGATTGTGCAAAGTGGAGAAGGAACAGTCAGGTCATTACATGACTTGGCTTCCATTTACTTAGGAAAATGATTAGTATCATGGTGAATATTATAAACCGTTTATTAGTATACGTGATAGTGTTTTCACGTTAAAAGCCCAATTTATTTAAATTGGGGAAAAGAAAAAGTCAGACCATTAGAAGACTTGGCTTCCATTTACTTGAAAATGATTACTATCATGGTGAATGTTAACCGTTTATACGTGATAGTGTTCATGTTAGGTGTCCAATTTATTTAAATTGGGGATTCCAAAAACCACTAATTGAGGAAGTTAGGTAGGAAATAGAACTGATTTGATTGTGTACTACTTATCACAACGATTGACGTCAGTTCGTTATATCAAACAAACACTATCGTTAGCAACTTTAAAACGAATTACCAGTGTTAGTAAATTAATCTATTATTTTAATTACATCGTAATTCTTATTTTTGTACAATGGTACAGATAAATGATCACGTCTTTACCCCTAACAGGGCAGACAGATTCCAGGACTGTAAGACCCAAAGAGCACATTTAACGTGTTATTGGGCGTAAAGATAGAAAAAGGCAATCAAATTAGCCGCATCGCCTATTAAGGCCGTACCTGAATTTTCCGGGGTCCAGTGCTGCCCCCATTTAAAATAAATAATTTTAAAGAAAACGGAGACATCATTTAAAATTTTGCTACTACCAAGTCCTAGATAACCCTTTAAAGTATTTTATAAACTACTGTTTACAGTTTAAAGTGAGAACGTTAAGCTTTACTACGCACATTTGCGGAAAGCGGCCACTTTTGGCAAATGTGCGTAGTAAAGCTTAACGTTCTCATTATAAAGTGTAAACAGTAGTTCATAAAATACTTTGAAGGGTTATATAGGACTTGATAATAGCAAAATTTTAATTGATGTCTCCGTTTTCTTTGAAATGATTTATTTTAAATGGGGGCAGCACTAAACCCCTGAAAATTCAGGTACGGCCTTAACATATTTCTGATATTCATCCATTCCCTCGATCGGCTTATCGAATTTGAGCGGAAAGACTAGCAGCTAGTAGAGACACTGAAACTCCATTTACCTGAGAGTCTCAGGACAGTAGTTTAGGCTAATACCGACCTTAAAAATCGAGAAATTGCAAACCTAAGTAAATATAATAATTAACCTGCAGGGCAGCTTATGCTAAGCTGTTGGGGAGAAGTGAACCCACGGACCTGAGTAATCCTTAGGGAGGCCCCTGTTACTCGTCTCCGTCTTGCCTTTGTTGGCCGGGCGGAGTGGAAACCGATGAGGTAACAGGAGCCCTATCTATCGTCGCCTCTTACAACATCCATAGGAAGAAATGGAGTGGCCCTATTCTAACCCGGAACCACACGGGGGGCACAGCCCCTACCTATGTCTTGCCTTAAATGGCCGGCCAGAGTGGAGTCACGACAGCTATATTCTCGTAGGGTGGATGTGAAACCTTAGTGGCGAGTGCTCTATCTGATGGGACCCTAAGGGAGCAAATAATGATCGTTTAAAATCCATTGACACCTCTCTACCCTTAAGCCACTTAACTTATTTTGCCCTTCTTGCTGCACATTATCGTGCAGCCTTTTTTCGGGGGCCATTGACTGAGGCAGCGATTCACCACCTGCCTATTTTATCTGTGTTCATTAGTCAGGCAGGTGTAGTTCTTCCCATAGCCCATTTTCCAATCCACTAGCATGTCATCTCAATAAGTTCCTATGTAGTGTTTCCATTATTCCTTAATAGTCCTGTACTGGGAATTCCCACCGTGTGGTTCCGGGTTAGAATAGCATCACTCCATCTCTTCCTGTGGATGTCGTAAGAGGCGACTTAAGGACTAAGCACAAACATCTCGAGCTACAATTGCATTTCCAAGGAGGGTTGACGTCAGGCAGGCAGCCGGTCGTAAAACTATAGCCAAATTATTTGAACTGTTCCGGCTATTTCTTCTCCATTTTGCAAGGTCTTCGGCATCCTTGGGTGACCATTGACATGCATATTATATTTCAAGAAGAAAAAGCGGAAACGCGCACCCCAGGCTCCGAAGCAGTACTGCTGAGGATGCAACCGGGAACGCGCTTAGACGAAGAATTCCTGTGCTGAGAATTGTCAGTGAGATCATTGTTATAGTGTCACTACTATCATATCATAGCCGTTGGTGCTCTATTACAAATTATAGCAAATCTCTCACAACGCCTCTTCATGTTATACCTGTGTCCCTTTACAAGCCAAAAGACCGGTATACGTTCCTTGAAATACAATCCTAGAGAAAACATAATAATACAAGCAATCAAGCTTAACCTTTAGAATAGGCCCTAGGGAATAGTGCAGAAAAAAGCTATTTTTACTCGAGATAAATCCCTTTTCACTGGCAGTACAGTTATATTACGTATGCTAAAAAAGCAAAATAGCACGTAAAGTGGGAATTATATTTTTCCCGTGTCCCCATTAAGTGACGGTATCGTTAGATAGATATTATAAACCTATTGACGGTTTGCAAAGACAGCTGTGGCCCGTTTTCAAAATATCAAACTAATTCTTGTTTGAGTATAGCATCCTGTCAGCCCCTCATAAAGCTCTTAAAGCTAATTTGCAAAATCCCTTACCCTGAAAAGTTCCTTGTGGCCCCAAGTATAAGTTAAAATAATAGTATAATAACTGCACAGCGAGCACCACACGTTTATTCACCACATTAAATCAAAATAATAATACAAAAAAAACGTTTGTAATAGTTTTCATTCAAAATATAACCTCAAACTAATAAAATAAAAACAAAAAATATATAAAAGAAAAAAGTTATTATACATTTTATTAATAAAAAATTTAGAGCGCATATTTTTTCGGTTAATATTCTTCTATTTACTGTATAAAAATACATTTCAAAAGATTGTATAGAGACTCATTGACTGGGTCTGGATTCCAAAACGAATAAACCTTACACTCTACTATACTCGTAATTATATCTTATAAACATCAACAATTTTCTTTTAAAAAATTTAGATTACACACTAATTAATTCAAGGCCCTGTGCCTGGCTCTCCAGAGATTTAGTTTTCTCCTGTAGTACGTTCTCACGGAATCTCTTGTTGATCTTTTAAACAAATAAAAGACTATTACTGGAATCATTCTGAATTTCGTATATGAATTAATGTCATAGGATAACTTGTAAAATTTAGGATAAAAATAAGGTAAAATAACAGTGAACTTTGAAAGATAATACATATACTCAGGCGCAGGTCGTTGATCCATATACTTGAAGTATGAGTAAAGAAATAGTACCCAGTTTATAATTAATGTTATATCACACGCCATCGCTACACCGATCAAGGAAATAACCTGATTGATGCCGGGGCGCCTCGCTGAAGATATCACCGATACAACTATGTTGATATACATCACAAAATTAAAAATAACGACAATACCAATACTAGAGCCCTTTATAAACATTTTTGCATCTGTGTGAAAGAATATATTTTTTGTAATGAAGAAGTACGAAATCCTGTGAATAATCTTGATCATGGTGAACATCCCGCATATGAAGAACGTGGCCTTTCGCTTCTCGGCCGTTATTCTGGTCCTGTTGACGAACACCAGTTTGATGTGAGCGATGAGGACAGAGCACAGCGAGCAGCACACGTGCAGAGTTAAATAGTCGAAAATTAGAATAAAACTAGACATCTGGACGAAATACGACATATAAAAATTGGGAGACTCATAGATATGCTCTTTGTTGATGAAACGGAATATGGCCGGCATATATTTATCCAACAAAATATATAATATATATAATATATAAAAATCTGAAGCATGCTGATGTAGTTTTGAATGCTTCTCCACCGTGGACACAAACACCATATCGTTATCAGGATAGCAAAGCCAAGACACTGTAACACTGTTAACACAGTTATTGTCCCTGATTCGTTCACAAATGGCTCCATTATTATACAGTGCAGTTTGTAAGAAATGTAATAATATTATGTCTGAGATTTCGATTATGTAGAAACTTGTTCAATCCTTTTTTAGCAGCACTTAGTTCCTACACAGGCACATTATCCCAGATTTTTCGAGACAATAATTTTTTAATTGTTTCAGTATTTAATCCTTCTTCATTTGTTTTTCACTTCACTTCTTCATTTTTTTTTGCTTTTCTTTTCGTTCACTTTCAACACTTTTATTTTTGATCTGAAAATGGCAGCGATGTCGCCGATGTTGATCGGAACAAACAAATGATAAAAATGTATAAAATAAATGGGTTTATCAGAAGCATGGTATTTGACTATGATAAATAAATAATTGGCATACACTGGAAAAATCCTGTGAGCGTACTATTTGCAAATGATATCGGAAATGTATGAAGTCCGTCAGCGTATACAATTCATAGGAATTCCTAAAATCTATAGGAAATGTATGAAATACTTTTTACCGTACTTATATCGCTTTTTGCAGTGTTTATCTTGATTTGCCTGTTACTAAGATTCCTTTTTTAGTTAAGTAGTAAAAGATAATCAAATGTGCATTTTTTACAATTAGGTCTTAGCATAAGCAATAATATAAAAAAACATATTTAGAATAATTATTTGGATGTTCTCTCTTGTTGCAGTTGTCTATCATAAGTTTTGTGGACAACTGCAGTTTATCAATTTTTTTTGCCTACAATGGTGTTGATGTCCTTTTGCTGGGCGAAAGTCTCCTTTATTTACACGCTTTTTATTAGCTTTGTATGTATGTATGCATCTATATATTTAAGAACTATGTTTTTGTCAATGGAGTATTTTCCATTTTTCCCAACCTCAGCCACACTTATTATACAATAGTATAATAAGTTTGTCCCATTACCTTGACCAGGATCATTATAAAAAATAAATTATAGTTTGTAACACCCTTAACATATGCAGATGACCTACAAATTTACGTTCAAACCAGTGCTGAAAATATCAATTCTGGTAAAAGTCAACTGAACGCGTCCTTGTCCAACATTTACTCCTGGTCTATAGATTTTCGTATTAAAATCAATGCGGCAAAATGTCAGGCAATATTAATTGGTAGTTCTAGACAACTCGTTAACATTGATACGAGCTCCGTTCCTGCAGTTGTGTTAAATAATACAAACATCTCGCTCAGCCAGTCAGTCAAAAATCTGGGCCTTATAATGGACTCTACGTTTAGCTGGAGGGATCAGATGACTGAGATCAGCAGAAAGGTTACTTACTCTCTTCAATACTTAAATCGTTTTAGAAATTTTCTGCTCGTCAAAACTAAAATAACTTTAATACAATCTCTTATTCTCCCCACAATTGATTATGCTGATGTGTGTTATCCTGATCTAAACGCAGATCTTCTCAATAAGCTAGATCGTCTTATTTGTATCCGCTTTATTTTCTGTATTCGTAAATACGATCACATTTCTTCTTTTCGATCTAAGCTTGACTGGCTTCCTGTTTGTCAGCGTCGACAGCAGAGAATGCTTTGTACACTTTTTTCTATACTAAAGAATCCTCTCTTTCCCCTATATATGAAAAACAAATTTAGCTATCAGTCCCAAAGCCATGACCGTGAGCTTCACTCCAGTCATCATACTCTTCGTCTCTTTTTTCCATGATTTCGTTCAAATTTTATGTCTAACTCTTATACTGTTCAAGTTACGCGACTTTGGAATGCCTTACCCGAAGACATCAAAAGTATCTCAAATAGGTTCGTTTTTAAGAGAAAAGTCCACACGCACCTTTATGCTAATTTGTTGCAGCAGACCTAATCATTATCATAAATTGTTTTGTATTTTATATTAGGTATGTATGTATGTATGTATGTATTGTATATGTATGTATGTAGATATGTGTACCTATAGTGTGTGTAGAAATACCTATTTATGTTTAAGGCCGTACCTAAATTTTCCGGGGTCCAGTGCTACCATTTTAAATAAATCATTTCAAAGAATACGAAGACATCATTAAAAATTTTGCTACTACCAAGTCCTAGATAACTCTTCAAAGTACTTTATAAACTACTGTCTACAGTTTAAAGTGAGAACGTTAAGCTTTACTACGCACATTTGCGAAAAACGGCTACTTTTGGCAAATTGCGTAGTAAAGCTAAACGTTCTCATTAGGCAAATTTGGAGGGATGTTTGGTATTAAGGTAATTTAGGCTTTGGAGGTATGTTTGTGATTTTTTTCTATCGAGCCAAAAGCGCTCAATCGTGTTTTGGAAATTGTAGGTGTCTGTAGAAAATCATTAAGAGTCCCCTTACCCGAGACAGAATCATAGTTTCCCATACAAACGAAGTCTACGTTTTATTTTGAAACGGCATGTTAGATTACGGTAAAAATTTGTAACTTTAAAGAAATTGCATATATCTAGGGTTATAATTGGTTTTATCAGTCAAAATATGAACTTGAAAGAGAATATAGTGTATTATATCGTTTTTGTACATCAGTATGGAAAACTTTTACACCCTTATATTTTCTTTCAAGTTCATATTTTGACTGTGAAAACTAATTATAACCCTAGATATATGCAATTTCTCTAAAGTTACAAATTTTTGCCGAAATCTGACATGTCGTTTCAAAATAAAACGTAGACTACGTTTGTATGGGAAAGTCTAGGGTAAGGTGATTCTTAAGATTTTTTTGAGGAGTAAACTGTAGTAGTTTTATTGCAGTGATTTTTCAAAAACACGCACAGTAAGTATTGTAAGTTGTGAACCCACCTCGCCTTAACCTATTGAATCAACAAATGAGCGTATTTTATAAACAAAACCAATACATATCGTTAGTTAGTTTAAAATGCGATAACAATGTTTTGACGCGAAAAAACTACGTAAATATGAGGAGATTTAGTTACATTAATTAGGGTTTGATAAATATTATTTGACGATAAAAATCGCTTCACGTTTTAAATTAATACACAGTAAAAATATAGGGACTTTATAACAATTATATTAGAACGAAATTATTTCCCGTAGATTACGTGGTGGGGTACCCTAATCCACGATTCTCGTTACTTACACCAGGCCTGTTAGATATCGAAAATGTACCTACATTATTATTACTATGCGCGCAGGCGGCCTCTCCGGGTGGTGAATACAGAATACGATTAATCTGGACATACGAATCGTTTGTCCAGAGTAATAAGAATGAAATTGGCTTGCCATGGATGTCTAGGTATCTATACGAAAAGGTGCTGAGTTCTGACACACATTGAGTAGATATTTCTTTGATTTTAGGGTTCCGTACCCAAATGGTAAAAACGATCCTATTACTAAGACTCCACTGTCCGTCCGTCCGTCTGTCTGTCTGTCACCAGACTGTATTTCATGAACCGTGATAGCTATATAGTTGAAATTTTCACAGAAGATGTATTTTTGTTGCCTTTATAACAATAAAAACAAAATAAATTAAATATTTAAGCTGGGCTCCAATACAACAAATGTGTTTTTTTTTATCGTTTTTTACTCGATAATAATAACGGCAACAGGTAGACGCTTGAAATACTCACAGAATATTAAGTTGTATATTACGTATGGTACGGAACCCTTCGTGTGTGAGTCCGACTCGCACTTGGCCGGTTTTTTCTTTTCTCCTGATAAGAATAACAAAATTCGTTTTTTAAACAGGGCGATGTCACGTCTGCCACAAATTCTGACACATTTGCACACAACTTCTTGCCGCAAAGCTTGCAGACTGACGTGTTTTTAGGGTTCCGTACAAAAAATAAAAAAACGGAACCCTTATAGGATCACTCGTGCGTCTGTCTGTCCGTCCGTCTGTCACAGCCAATTTGCTCCAAATCTACTGGACCGAATCAGATGAAATTTGGTAGGATGGTGTTATACTATCCAAAACACATATGTGTAAAGTAAATAGGTAAATATATTTTTTAAAGAAGGGTCATTTTCGGGGGATAAATTAGGAAATTAAAAAAAAAGTTTTGCAAACCTTACTCATATATCAAATGAAAGGGCTCGTTATGAGGATCTCAGATATATTTTGTTATTATTGTTAAATGAATAGTTTTGATTTTATTCATGAAGGAAGACAAAAATTTACCATTCCCCCCCCCCCTGATCTCCGAAACATCTGAGCCTTAAATTTTGAAAAATTTACGAAATATAGTTCATTGCTTGTAGATTACAGGAAAACCTATAAGAATTCAATCAATTGTACGGAACCCTCTTCACGCGAGTTTAACTCGCACTTCGCCTTACTTACTTGCACAATGTGTGTATTTTAAAAAATATCTATTTACTTTGCATATATGTGTTTGGGTCATAGGATTACAACATTCTACCAAATTTCACCTGATTCGGTCCAGTAGATTCGGAGCAAATTGGCTGTGACAGACGGAAGCACAGACAGACGCACGAGTGATCCTATAAGGTTTTCGTTTTTTTTTATTTTTTGTACGGAACCCTAAAAATGTATCAAAATAATAATAAAGTTGCTAGCTGCATCGCCTATTGATATGATTCGCATTTTCGCCCATACCCTCAAACGGCTTTTACGATCTGCATTCTAAGTTCTGGTATATTCTAAGTTTTTTCTTTTCTCTCAGACCAGCTTGGATTAGACGTAGTAGGCCCAAGAAATGCTGGCTAGATGTCGTCATCGTCAAGGATGATGTGTGCCAAAGATCTTACAACCAAGGATGCTCAAAAAAGTGCCAAGTGGAGAAGGAAAAACCAGAAAGGTGACCCCAGGCTCCACAGCGATATAGCTGAGGATGCAACTGGGAATACGCTAAGATGAGAGTGGACGGAAACAGTTTAGGCTTACATCAAAACAAACAAAAAACTATATTAGAATGTAAACAGGATGTGCGGCTGCGCTAAACAATGAGCTAATTTCGCTGTTTCGCTAAAACAATGCGTGTTGTAAATTAATTTAGCGCAAATATAATTCCGATCGTTATCCGATAGAGATCCGGCGATAAATTACCGTTCCAATTAAACCGGCGCTGCCGGGGTGGCGCTGCCCAGGCGGGCGGTCCAAACGCTTTTAATTTTTTTCGCACTCCATTATCCGAATGTATAATATTAGGTCCTTACATATGAAATTGCCGATTTTCAATACTGGCAACTTTAAAATCAAATATCTTGCGTTTCATTAGGAATTCCAAATTCAAATTTATTTCGAAATAAAGCCAGAAAAATATTGTTTTAAAATTCGTATTTCATTTGTTTTAACATCATTTGTTTGAGTTTCAACATTGCTATAACAACAACTATGGACAAATTGAAAATTCGCGGTATTTACGAATACGAGTTCCACCGTGGCACCAGTGCTGCAGAAACGACTCGAAGAATTAACGACGTGTATGGACCAGGCACCGCTAACGAACGAACGGTGCGTTTTTGGTTTCAACGTTTCCGTTCTGGAAATTTCGATTTACACAATGAGCCTCGTGGACGACCTGATACTCAAGTGAATAACGAAGAATTGAAGGCGATAGTGGAAGCGGATCTATCTCAAACCACTTCTAAATTAGCAGCAGCCTTCGGCGTAAGTGACAAAACGATACTTATCCACTTGCGCAAAATCGGAAAAATTAAAAAACTCGAAAAGTGGGTACCGCACGAATTGACTGAAGCAAACCAACAAACATGCGTTGCTTGCTGCATTTCTTTGCTTAATCGCCACAATAATGAGGGGATTTTAAGCCGTATCGTGACTTGTGATGAGAAATGGATCCTGTACGACAATCGGATGCGATCATCACAATGGCTTGACCCTGGAGAACCGGCAACACCTTGCCCTAAGCGAAAACTGACCAAAAAGAAGATTCTGGTTAGTGTTTGGTGGACCAGTGCTGGTGTTATCCACTACAGCTTCTTGAGATCAGGCCAGACGATTACTGCAGACTTGTATTGCCAACAATTGCAAACAATGATGGAAAAGCTCGCCATTAAACAACCGAGACTGATGAATTGCTCTAGCCCACTGCTCCTTCAGGATAACGCTAGACCACACACTGCACATCAAACGATCGCCAAGTTAGAGGAGCTGCGACTGGAACCTCTGCGTCACCCACCATACTCTCCAGATCTTGCCCCAACCGATTACCACTTTTTTCAAAATTTGGATAACTTTTTACAAGGAAAAAATTTCAAATCTTATGAGGCAGTCAAAACCGCCTTCAAACAGTTCATAGACTCTCGCTCCCAGGATTTTTTTTCCAAAGGTATCAATGATCTGCCTATAAAATGGCGGAAGTGTATCGATAACAACGGCGCATACTTCGATTGATTAAATAATAATTTCATTAAAAAAAAACTTGTTTCACTTTTTTGATACTGAACGGCAATTTCATATGTAAGGACCTTATATTATATTATATTCCCAGTTTTCATCCTCAGCGGTAACGCTTCAGAATCCAGGGTCCGCTACCTAACCTATATTTCACGAGGTTACTGGTGACGTAACTGCACCGGTAACGCGCGGCGATTTGCAAATTCATTTTGGTAATCAGAATTTGTACCTTAATAATGAAATAATTATTTAATTATTAAGGTACAAATTTAGAGATAAACATACTTTAAGCGATAAATATGACGCGACGACTCTTCAATTCGGTGCCAGTTGAGCGCTAATTTTAGGGTTCCGTACCCAAAGGGTGCAAACGGGACCCTATTACTGAGACTCCGCTGTCTGTCCGTCTGTTCGTCTGTCACAGGGCTCTATCTCTTGAACTGTAATAGCTAGACACTTGAAATGTTCACCGAGTATGTACCTACTGTGGCTGCTATAACAACAAATACTAAAAATAAAAATAAAGTTAAAAATTAAAGGGGGTCGTCATACAAGAAACGTGTTTTTTTCAGCGTTTTTAACTAAAACTTTTATAATGGCATTAAGTAAATCCTTAAAATTTTCACAGATTATGTATTACTATGGCCGCTATAACAAAAAATACTAAAAATAAAAAAAAAGTTAAAAATTAAAGGGGGTCGTTGTTTTGAATAAAAGTGCTTTGTTAGGAGACTAGCGCCATCTGCGTGTGATCTCCACAAACACGGGCAAGATTATCGATTCATCGATATCCCGCCCTGCGCGGATTGTCTTTGCCCGACCAGAAAAATAATCATTGTCTTTATGTCAAAGTCTCAACTGACATTGGGAATGTCAAGTTGCGAGCGAGCTCTTTGTAAATGACTTGCTTGGCGTTCTCGGGTCGCGATAGCCATGGCGGCATTAATCTTGTATTTTTGATATATATAGCGAATGTTTCGTGGAGAATTGTCGTTAATTGTTTTGTGCCCAATTTGTTTGGAACGGCGTGGAGCCGAAATTATTTGTTTCGCGTAAAGAACAGTGATTTGTGTCAAATGTACAACGCGTGCCATGCGGCCTTATAAATTATTAGTTTTTTGACTATTGCCCGTCTGAGACGGAAGTGTTTGTGAATTGACTGTAAAAGGAACTAATTGTGGTGGCGTGAATGCCCATAAACCTATAAACAGTGATAAGTGATTGAATCGGAGTGAGGGACATTCCATGTTACGTTCCGCTGTAAGGTTATGTGAATAAGAAGTGTCAAGAAAAGGAAGAAACCTTTGGTGCTTGTTGGAGTGATGCTATAGAAGTGGTGTTATAAATACGACGTATTCATTTGGGGCGACGTACATAAGCTCATGGGGAGGTTAGTGTAGGGACCACATGTTCTGCACCACTGACTCGGGATCCATGGAGGGACCTGAGGCCGTCGCCAGCCCTGAGTAGGACTTAGGGCTCGACGCGAAGGCCAGGCGAGGCTGCCTGAAGACTGCGTGGACGCGGTAAGTTTTATAATTAGTGTAATTACTTTCAATTAGAATTAAGTTCAACTCATAATTAGGTTAAGTTAGGTTAGATTAGGTTCCCTGGACCTTATCTGGGGTGGTAGCAGACTGCGTAGGTTTGTTTGTGTGTTTGTTTGTTGCTGGTGGGATTGCCGGACTCGTACCAAGAGCGTAGTTACAAAAATATCTTGGTGTCAGAACGTAATCTTAGCTATCTGCGCCCACATACAAAAACCTGTTTTCTTAGCGTTTTAAAACATTGTACGGTGGTACGGAACCCTTCATGTACGAGTCCGACTCGCACTTGCCCATTTATTTAAATTCGGTATTAACTTGTTTGATACGCTATATTTTTGCATTGTGTTAGTTTGATATCGTCCGTGTCTGAACCGCCCGACTACGCAAAACCCTATCGTAGGAAATTTTCATATTCCCAGGGTATTCGGCACAGCCAGAAAATAAATTAACGTTCTTATGTTGCCGACGGTACCATCGAAACATACCGATTCAAATGCGAGCGTGCTATGATTTATCCTTTTATTTGCATAGCTTTTTATCAATCTCCTTTTATATTTATCGCTTGGAAGCGGATTTACTCATTTATTTGCTGGACACAGGACTACTGCCAAACGTCATCGAACAGTCAAGTAAAGGAATCTAAGTTTATACTATGACATTATATAACGCTCCGACATATATATTAATGTTCCATGCGATGTTTTTTCACTATTTTGATTGCTTTTTCCATCTGCTTTTCCACCATCACGCTAAAAGTGGCCTTTGGGTTTTGCAGTTCTGGGCTCTGTCTTCTTAGAGCCACAAACCTAAATTACTATGTCTGCCACATTAGAAATAAAGACGTGATGGTTTGTCTTCTTCTTCATCTCTACGATCACCCAAGGATGCCACAGACCTTGCCAAGTGGAGAAGAAAATGCCAGAACAGTTAAAATGATTTGGCTGTAATTTTACGACCGGCCGCCTGCCTGACGTCAACCCTCTTTGGGAATGTATTTGTGCGAAAAGTTTTACAACCGGCCGCCGCCCGATGTTAACGCTCCTTGGGAATGCAATTGTAGCACGAGATGTTTGTGCTTAGTCCTTAAGTCGCCTCTTACGACATCCACAGGAAGAGATGGAGTGGTCCTATTCTAACCCGGAATCACACGGGTGTGTATGTGTAAAGACGTGATAGTATGTATGTATGTATAAATAATTTATTGAAGTCTTAATATGTAGATACAACCCTTTGTTAATTTTACAAGTTTTGATTCAACTTGCAATATAGCTATGTACTCGTATGTATAGTTTACATGTTTGTTCGGGTCAAATATTGCAACAGCATTTTATTGCTTTCTTCTATAATTTAAGAGCTTGCTCTTGCCCGTGGATTTAAGTGGAGATGCCTCCATTATTCTCTTCTCTCTGCCATCTTTTTAATGTCTTGATAGGACCTTACTCCTAACCCTTCCTTAATTTATTGGAAAAACTTCATCCTTGGTCTTCCCCTTCCTCGTCTCCCTATTATTTTTCCTTCTACTATTATTTTGAATATATTGTCATGTCTTATTAGATGTTCAATCATCTTCCCTCTTCTATTTTCAATAGTTTTTAAAATATTTCTTCTCTCTCCCTTTCTTTCTAGCCCAGTTATCCTCAATTGAGTCTAATTACATAATTTTTGCAATAACTAATTTCATGCTACTAGCAAAACTGAGTTTTGCCGGAAGCGTGGCTCTACCACAACAATATTTCATGAAAAACATATGGTGTGAAAAGTTCCTTCAATCTGCAATATACAGCCTTCGATATTTGTTTAATTCTTAGGTATTAAATACCTGTCTTAATCCCGGTTTTAAAGGACTAAATACATTACCGTTTTTCAAAAAGCCGAAATGTAAACAAACTTACACCAATACACACTCTTTTTACATATTCAAATTAAACTTTGTAGCAATTGAATAAATACAAAAAGCAATTTACCGCCCGAACTTTGGTAACTAAATAATTAAAAGTTTATATTGTTAACGATCTAAAATCTGGATTGGATTTGGAAACTATTCATCGACCTCGCAACATTCTATCAAGATTGTAATGCCTCAGATGATTGATGAGATACCTTCATGGAATATTCTAGTAGTAACTTTGTATAGCTATTTATTTTGTCTTCGTAAATAATAAAAAAATAAAAAATAAAAAATAAAAATATTTCAGAGTCCTTGCTTATTGAAGAGGTCACGGTTTGTATAATAGCCAAAGAGCGGGCAACCTTCACACAACCTATTGGCAATCTATTAGAGTCAAACCATAGACGAAAACTACAAGAGGCTGGTCTGACAATCTTCATACTTTGAAACGTCACTTCGATTTTTAGTTTTAATGTTGTAGCTAGATGGAGCTTCTAATTTGAAATAACGTAGCTTCGTAGTGGTGCCGTTTAATTTCCGAAATGTGGCGGTAAAAATGTTTCTTCAAACAAACAAGGGCCCCATCTCTGATATTCCAGAGGGCAAAAGAGTAGCGACATCTATAAATAATACAGGATTTCGGTTTTCTTGCAGGCTACGCTTTTTAGGATTCCGTACCCAAAGGATGCAAATGGGACCCTATTACTGTGACTCCGCTGTCTGTCCATCTGTCCGTCTGTCCGTCTGTCTGTACGTCTGTCTGTCTGTCTGTCCGTCTGTCTGTCTGTCTGTCCGTCAGTCACAGGGCTCGATCTCTTGAACCGTAATAGCTAGACACTTGAAATTTTCACCGATTATGTATTACTGTGGCGGATATAACAACAAATACTAAAAAATTAAAAATAGTTAAAAATTAAAGGGGGTCGTCATACAAGAAATATGTTTTTTTCAGCGTTTTTAACTTGATCTTCATAATGGCATTAACAAGATACTTGAAATTTTTACCAATTATGTATTACTATGACCGCAATAACAACAAATACTAAAAATAAAATAAAGTTCAAAATTAAAGGGAGTCGTCATACAACAAACGTGTTTCTTCAACGTTTTAAAACATTGTACGGTGGTACGGAACCCTTCATGTACGAGTCCGACTCGCACTTGCCATTCCTCATGTTGTCATTCCTCTTGTATTTTTTGTCCATGTCACTAAACAAATTAAAAGAACAGAAACTTCTTTTTCTTCTCTAATAATAATAATACAAATTAAAACTGAAAGTAAGTTATTTTTCCATCACTACAAAGAAAAACAAAGCAATAAAACACTCATATTTTATTTGTCGATATCATATAAACCATTGGTGTCCACTCGCGAACGGCCCATCACAAATAATGTAAAATACAGATAGCACGTCATATAACTGCAATAAAAAGGAGTAGTCGGCGAAAATCTGAATTGTCTGTGAGGCGGCTGTAAACTATCAACCCGTCACTATTTTAATACCCTTTTTCCCTGTAACGCCCACTATCAAGCTGTCCTAATTACCTGAGTGAAAAGTTTTCCTTTCACCAAATTGACAGCCGTCTCCCAGTCTTCGTCTTAATATACCTCCTCATTCTTCGCACTCTTACTCAAAATCATTGTCTGTGATGGCAGCACACCTATGAAATTCGCTCCCTTTGGATACTAAAATGGCATCATCCTTGGGTTCCTTTAAAAACAACATTTTGAATACCTTTCAGGATTCGTGAGTTTCTTTGAGCTACCAGATTTCTTTTTCATGTTTTTAGTTTATATTATATGTAAGTTTATGTATACAGTGTATACTTATATGTAAGTTTATTTTTACTATTATATGTGTAGGTTTATATATATTTATATATTGTTCATCTTTTATACTCTATTATTGTACTAGCCACTTCTACCCCAAACTCATATTAGTTAAACATTCCTCTCAATTACTGGCCGGTTGACTGGAAGAGATCCCTATATGGGATAAGTCCGCCGTTGTATGTTTACTTTTCTGTTTTATATCTGCTTCTGTTTTGTGTACAATAAAGCTTTATAAACAAACAAACAAGCTAAAAGTGGCATAAGGATCCTTCGACCCAAGGCTTTGTCTACCCTGTTAGGAATAAAAACCTCATAATTGGACTGTAGTTCGGCAACACATTACCTCGGCATCTCTTTGACAGATTTGGTTCATGTTCGAACTTAAAATTGTTATTGGCTACATCTTCTCGCCTACTAAATTTTATGATGCCTCGATTCGATTTATCGTAATTTTAATATTACTATGTTCTACTCGTAGTTATCGTCAAAGAAACAATTTTGAATTTTGCTTCTTTTATTAAAATAGATTTTCCGCCAAATCTTCTCGCCTGAGATCACGCTAAAAGTGGCCTTTGGATCTTGCGGTCCTGGGCTCTGTCTGCTTAGAGCCGCAAGACCCAAAATGCTCTGTCTGCCCCATAAGGAATAAAGACGTGATAGCGTATAGTATAGTGTATTCGGCATAAGTTCCATGCGTCCCATCTATATACTTGAGTTAATGTATAGCCGAATACTTTCAAATGTATTGATTTATTTTCTATTCATAAAAAATGAGTTTCGCTAAAAGAGGCAGACGATGAAACTTGGTCCGGGACTAAGTAAATTGATGAGAGGGTTTGGGAACCTGTATTACAAATAATAAATAAATAAATAAGGACAAATCACACTGATTGAGCTAGCCCCAAAGTAAGTTTTTTAAACTTGTGTTATGGGATACTACTTTATCATCATCATTACTATATTTAAGAACCATGTTCTTGTTGGCGGAGTATTTTCCATGTCTCCCGATCCTCAGCCAAATGCCTGACTTCCCTATACGACACGACTTCTGCCTTTTCTTTTACTTCATCCATGAACGCCCTTCTTGGCCTACTTTATCCTCTTCTTGCCTCGATCTTTCCTTCCATGATATTTTTGATGAAATTATCGTGTCGTATAAGGTGTCCAAACATTTAACACCAACTCAAGGGTACTACTTTTATAACAAATACATATATAGATAAACAGTTAGCACACAAGAGCCAGGACAATTTGAAAAAGGCAATTTTCCAACTTGCCCTGGCTGGGGATCCCAGAACCTCCGGAGTGGGAGACTAGCATGTTAACCATTACCATCAGGCCTTTTTTTGCCTCCACTGTAGTAGCACGACCCTCTCTGTACTACCAGAGCCATATTTTAGATTGAGCTGCCAGAGGATTTGGCCTACACTCTCCACGCTGGCCAGACGGGTTGGAGAGGTGTCATTGATGTTTATAAGCTTTGTTTAGCTTGTGTTTCCTAAGTCGCATTCTATAGACATCCACGGGAAGACTTGGAGTGGTCCTAGTCTTTACTGCTAGTCATGCCGCTAAGCAGACAGAGCCAGGACCGTAAAATCCAAAGGCTAGATTTAGCGTAATGGTGGGCAACAAGGTGGAATGAGGAATCAAAATAGTGATGGATTGCTACCCGCACATTTTTACCCAATCCCTCGATCGGTTTTTACGATCTGCACGGAAAAACAAGTAGCTGGTACATTAAATTTTCTTTTTCTGGCATATGTACCAGCATGAACTGATTTTTTTTGCTAATAAACTGTGATTTCGAATAATATCTAAACCTTTGCCCGCATCGTTTGTCTGCCGACCAAAAACAAGCAATTATGCAAGCTATCGCGGCTTGCTTAATTAAAAGTTTAATTGGTGGTTGGCTGCGTGACATCGACTCGACGCGCGGACAAACTGGCGAAAAACAAAGCTTTTTTTACGGCGCAGCCACAAGGTTTATGTGTTTCGCCGCTATGTATGTACATGTATATCTGTTCCCTCGTAATTATCTTCTATGGTATCCATGTTACCTTGACAAAATGAGGTATCATTGAAAGCGTCTTGGCAGCCCGCTGGTTGGCAGGCTATATGACGTCCCAGTAAATCCAAAACAGCACCCTCTATAGGCCATAATGAACAAAAAATTAAATAAATCATATTTTGTAGGGTAATGAAATTAAAGGGCTTTATTAGCACATTTCAAAAATAAGTTTGGAAAATCCAAAAGTGCACGCCTCATAGCGGTCACTCAATTTTCACAAAAAAAAACAGAACTTGAATATTGCATATTTATCGGTGTATTTGAACAAAATAAAAAAATTACTTTTAAATCTTCGCGCCATTGCCCACACAGAAAAGAAAGGTACTGCGCATGTATTGTCAATGTCAAGAAGAAAAGAAAAATGAAAAGATTAACATTGTATCCAGAAAAAGAATGGAAATTAAGAATGGCTAAAAGGCAGATGCTAAACGCGGTAAAAAAAATTTAAAAAAAAATTGACAATGTCAACGAACCTTATTTATATATACCAAAGATAGATATATAGATTTAGATATACCAAAGATAGGTGGATTTCAGTTTATTGCTAATTATAATTAAACTACTTTTAATTAGACCGTGATTTTCAAAAGGACTTAGTTTTAGATAATACTTAAGCGTATGAAAAAAAGAAGGGTGCGATTTGTTAAGTTTTTCGGGCGTTATCGTGACCACGCCAGTTTCCATACATACCGACACACGGACGTCCACAAAATAATTTTCTTAAACACTTGTTTTATTATTTTAAAGAACAAAATGTCCTTTAAAAATATTATGACTGTTGAAACTAGTGTTTTTTCTTGACATTTGTGTGTAAATATTATTCTACAAGTACGATAAGAAAAAAATACAGACATTTTTAGTTCGAAAAATCATTTGATTTTTGTAAGGCGAGAGTAGAGCACTACCTCAACGCTCCGCTTATGAGGCGTGCAATATATACATTATATCTGTTTCTCCTTGTGCCTGCACTGAAAAAATGTACTTTTCAGCAAGAATCTTCGCGCAGTCAAATAATATATACACTACGCGAAATGAAATGACACTTAAGCACGTGTGCACGTAAATTTGCTTGGGGCTATGTGTGGGTGTCTCGATGTAGGGGGTGGCTTGAGAGGCGCGCGGTGCGTGGAACGAGCCGTCGCCGACTGCTTTGGCCGAGGGCTGGTATCTAGTTCGCGTCTTTCTCACGCTCCGCACGATATTCCATTTCGGTTCAGTATCAAACCTAGCGTTACACGCGCCGGCTCAAGGTCACCGGCGTTCGAACTCTTACGTACAGGGAGTGTTGCCGCTGTGACGCAGTTGGGGTTAACTTTTTAAAACTATATCTTTTAAAATAATTTCAAGTAATCAAGCCAAAACTTTTGAGTCACGAGTCGCAGAAAATTATTGTTTCACATTACTCTCTTCAAAAGAATGGCTCAAGAGAGGGAGACATGGAAACTACTCCACCGACAAGAACGTAGTCGTAGTTCTTAAATTATAGATCTTATTTAGACTTACTTATTACTTATATATCTTTTTAGGTCATCGTCCATGTTTCACACCCGTTCAAGGCAATACTCCATATAAATGTTTTTATAAATCTTTAATAATAATAATAATAATAATATATTTATTTGCTGTAAAAGTGGTTACAATAGTTGTTAATTACAATTTTTAGATCACACTTCTAACCTGTCTAGGCATGCAAATGTCAATTAAGTTATCATTAATTTAATTATTTATTGTATTCATATCTTTCTATTCTATAATTATATTAGTATTTGGTCTAATTTGTTATTACTAACGTTTAAAAAATTTAATTAGTAATAAGTATTTTATAAGTAACAATTCTATGACCAAAGATATTCCTGTATCGAGTAGAAACCCTTCTCCAGCAGGAAACTACGCAGCCTGTTCTTAAAGACTGGCAACGGCAATACTTTGATATCTTCCGGCAGCCTGTTGTAGATACGAACAGCCATCCGACAGCTATTTTGGTCACATAAAGCTGTTGATACATTAGATAACACAAGCCTGTTGGGGTATCTGCCACGATAATTAGAAATTACCTCACAATTTCTTTGAAATAAATATGAGTGTACCTTTACAAAGTGACACATTTCATAAATGTAGATGGATGGTAGTGTCAACAATTTAAGTTTTATGAAATGCGGTCTACAGCTAGTTCTCTGAGGCAACTTACATAAAGACCTTACACAGTTTTTCTGTGCCATAAACGCTCTGTCCAATTCTGTCGAATTTCCCCATACTACAATTCCATATCGTAATACAGACGCTACGTACCCATGATACGCCAACAAGGCTGTTTTAAGCTCTGTTATATTGACCAGTCTCCACAAAACAAAAGAAAATTTATTTAATTTACTACATACTTGATCGATATGAGATTTCCATGTTAAGTTTTTGTCCAAAGTAACTCCCAGAAATTGTACATCATTACATTCATCAATAGTCTGTCCATTATGTGTTATTGTTAAATCTGCATTTTTATTATTCCTTTGATTATGAAATTGTACGTATTTGGTCTTTTTAGTGTTTATTTGTAAATTATTTTTGTCAAGCCAATTTATTATGTCATTTAACGTTTTATTTATGTCCGTATTATATGCGTCAATTGAATTTGATAAATTAGGTATCACTACAGAAAAATCGTCGGCAAATAACGTGCAGAAGTGTTCAGTAGCTTTTGGAACATCATTAATGTATAGTAAAAACAATAAAGGACCTAGTATACTTCCTTGAGGCACGCCAATATTATTTAATTTCTCACCAGACATAAATGAAGTCTCATTTTGATTCTTATCCAGATTAGTCACTACTACTTGCTGCTTCCTATTTTCAAGGAAGGATTTAATCCAGCTATTAGCCTTCCCCCGAATTCCATACCTATCACATTTAGCAAGCAATATTTTATGTAAAACATAATTAAAAGCTTTTGTCATATCAATAAACAACGCCATAACTTCAGTACTATTGTCTACATGACTTAGCACCTCATTTACCAATTTGAACATGGCTAATACAGTTGATTTACCTTTCTGAAATCCATTCTGATTTATGTTTAATATATTGTACTTAGTTATAAATGTAATAAGCCTAAAATACATAGCTTTTTCAAAAATTTTGGATATGATAGACACCAAAGCTATCGGTCTATAATTTTCCAAACAGTTTGCATTATTATCTTTAGGAAGTGGTTTTATGACAGTTTTCTTCAGATTTTCTGGAAATTGTCCTTGTTCAAAAGACAAATTTATAAGAAAACTCAACACAGGTGCCAAAATATGTTTAGATTTCTTTATTACGTATGTAGATAAATTATCACTACCTACAGAATTTGTATTATTGAGCCCTGTTATTATTTTACCGATTTCATCACTGTCCGTGGGAAATAAGAATAAAGTTTCATTTACTGGTTTGCACAAATTCGTGGTGGTCTCTGCAATATTATTTTTTGTCTGTATGTCTGTAAAAAAGTCATTGAAAGCATTTGCTAAGTCAGTAGGATTAGTAATTACCTCACCATGTCGTACAATTTTATTTATAAATTTATTTTTAATGACATTATTATTTTTTATTAGATTCCAGGCTGCTTTATTTATATTAGTAGAATTATGTAAATATTTCATATTTTTAATTTTTTGTGAGTAATTCATACATCTTTTGAGAATCGCTGAATAATTTCTGTATTTTATTTTACTATTTATATCCTTTTTTTTATAATACGTAAATCTCAGTGATCGTTTAGTCCTACATGACCTACTAATGCCTTTTGTCACCCATTTTTTACTTTTTTGATTAGTACTCACTTTTATGTTAATTTTTATTGATACTGAAACAAAATATGTATTTTTTATCATATTATTTTATACCTACTTAGTCTCATTATACCTTAATAAGAATTAATCCATCACATACAAATGTGCGCTCATCATGACGGGTATGCTAAAAAATTGAGAAAGTCAAAAATAGTAAAGTGGAGGCATCTCCACCGACAAGAGCAAACTGCCGGTGCAAGCTTTTCAATGCGCGAACGAGATGCCAAAAAAAGATTGTATCATAATTATAAATAAAATTTAAAGTAGCAAACGTATATATGTAGCTTGAATTATGAGAACTGGACAAATTGATAAAAATATTAAAAATTAAATAATTAAATAAACAGAAACAATTGACAAAAAATACAATAATTCAATTAAAAAACATGACTTTTTCGTTTTTCCTCTCGGTTTTAACTCCGAAACACATATACGCAATAATAATAACCAAGGACAGAGTGTTCGTGAATTGGTCGTCGTGCCCTGTGAGAGATGTCACCTTATTAACGAGGTGTTACAAATGTCAGAAGTATGGACATGCGGCCAAGACTCCGTCACCTGCGGATATTACGGGGCACTAGGTCACACAACTAAAGAATGAAAGAATTAAAGAACAAAAACCGCTGAGCCACCGAAATGTGCAACATGCCTGCACTACAAAAAACAATGCAGTCACAAAACTGGTGACCCTGATTGTCCAGCTAAAATTATAGCCGGAAAAAAGTTCATTGACTCCATGGACTATATATGTGCTTAAAAAAATACCATTCTCTTATATATGTATATGTATGAATTAGTTATTGGTTTTATTATGGTTTTTCTATAAATATTATGCAAAACTTTTAGGTATTTTACTTTTTACATTCTCCATTTAGGTATAAGTTTTAACACAGGTTTTACCTATATTGTTATTATTTTTTTTAAATGTAACATAGGCACTAGGTCTCCACATCTTTTATTGTTTATTTTAATACAAATATCTTTATTATATGAATACCTTCTAAGTTACAGTAAGTTTTTTTTGGAGGAAAATAAATATACATTTTATCATTATTCTCTTTATTTCAATCTTATCTTAGGCTAGGTTTTATAATATGTCTATAAAAAGTAAAATATAAAAAAACATACAGATTATAAAAACCTAACCTAGCTGCCTGCTGGCAGCGGGGCAAGGCCCAAGCTGCCGCAGAGGATGGATTAGATGAGACAATCGCCCTCCGTGTGTTCGACCGGCGCCGACCAGATGCTACGCCAAAAATCAATCATAGCAGAGGCATCTGGCGACTGCCCATCGGCCACACATTGGTCGGTTCCCTCCCATTTCCGGTATACCTTCCTTTGATCACTTTGGAAGAGGCGATTCTGCTGAAATCGGTCCACACGCTCCCTATAACGGCGAATACAACCCGTTCACGCATAGACTTTCTGCTTCAGAAAGTCAATACGCTCCGTGACACAAGCCATATAATCCCCGGGGCTGATTCCAGTACCCCCAAATGCTTGGGTTACGAAGCGCATGACTCGGGGACGGTTATTGCCCCCTCTGAAGCAGATAAGCTTTGCAATGAGAGTCCTGAACGTACTGATACGTCGCTCAATCCGTATTTGCCATGCCGGGACACCACAGACGGTTCGGGGTGCACGTTCAACGTCAAAAAACTTGACACGAGCAACCCGACACGCCGCAATGGCACCGCAGTACAAGATTGAGTGAGTATCAGTAAGGTTTTCACTAGTCTCTAAATACGAGACTAGTAAGAGGGCTCCCATTAACGCTAAATTGCGTCTATTCGTAGGCAGACGAGGTAATCGCGGTCTAGGATTTGATGTGGATCGATATTGTGTAATCGTCTCTTCCAAAGTTCTCCTTAATTGCTCATGGGTCTGGGAACTTACGCTTATGCTCGCACAGTCATCCCCATCGTCACCGGTACCATTCCGCAGAACATCTATCGGCTGAGCAGATGTAGATGCCATAGCCGATGACGTGACGGGTTGATCCCGGGACGTAGAGAGAACTGAGCGTGCAGGACGTGCCTCCAGGCGTAACCGATCAAGCACGGATTCATCCAGTTATTTGGATCGTTGGATGACCCGAACTTGATCCGACAATCGTTGCGCAGAGATAGCTGGTTCAAGCGTCTGAAACAGAGAAAGCATCCGAACACGATACGCAGTCATGTTAGTTTCTCCCTCTGTGGCCCCATAATAGGCGCGCATGCAATTCTCATTATTTGAATCAGTCCATCGCATGCGACGCACTACACCACCGGTAGCGGGAGCCGAGCGCGGATAATTATTATTAATATAGTTAGTAAACAGCCCAACAAATTAATTTAGTACTGATGTATTTTATTAATAAAATCTGCACAGTTCGCTCAACATGATAACAATACTCTGACGCAAACAATTATAAATTAGAATTCACGGTGTTAATGAATAAACGCTAAAACTTTTAGTGATATGGTTTGCACTAATTGAACTGGTTAACTTCTGTTTGGTTTTCATATGGACTTTGATAGTACGAGTGTACGTACCTAATAAAGAACAATTTACAAAAAAATATAACAGAAAAATCACAATCTAATAAGTAGTACCTACCAAAGACTCAGTGATGAACGGAAAATTGTTCAACATACCGGTTTTAAAGTTAAAAGCATAGAGCTGAAGATTTTTGCTCATGAGTGGTTGCTGAAACTCAATTAAGGAGGAATAACTCTTCTGAGTCTACCCACACTCAAGTATCAGGGTTGTAAGATTTAAAAGGACATATTTTTGTAAGTAGGTACCAGTGATCTGTGTGATAAATATGAATTTCATAAATATGGAGCCTGAGGATGTGATCACGAAAGTGTTAACTATGATGCAATTCGGGGGATTTGTATCGTTAGTGACGATCTGGTGCCTGTGTCCGCGTGTGCGGACCGTGCCGACCTACATCGGCTTGCTGCAGATCTTTGTCGGGACAGTGCACTCGGTGCATGCGATAGTTGACACCTTTATAGCAGAGGTATACATGAACACAGATGATATTGATGTTAAAAATTATTATGAGGGGTATATCAATTCTTATGCATGCACCTTGTTAATTTACGACTATTTATTACTACACATGTGCTGCTCGATGTGCTCGGGATTGGTTGCTCACATCAAACTGGTTTTTGTGAGCATGACCAGATTAACGGCCGAGAAGTTGAAAATCACGACCTTCATATGCGGGATGTTCACCATGAATAAGATTATTCACAGAATTTTTGCCAGTTTATTAGACAAGGGGTTTATTGAAATACCTTATTTACATGCTGTATTTCAAGGCCTCAAAATGGGTATTTTATTAATTCTAAATATAGTAATGTACATCAATGTAGCGGCTTCAGTAATGTCGTCTTCAGCGCGGCGCCCCATTGTACAACAAGTGGTATCTCTGGTAGGAGTAGCCGTATTCTGTGACATAAGCTTAATTATAAACTGGGCTCTGGTTTTATTTATATTCTTACAATCTTTAAATTCAGATAATCAGACACCATCAGATATATATTGGTATTTAAACTTATATACACAGTTCAGAATGCTACCTTTAAATTTGTTCTTTTTGTTTAAAAAATCAATTAGAGACGCAGTAGTGGCGTCTTACAGGAGGAGAAGAAATCTCTGGAGGGCGCGGCATGTCGCGCTAAACTAATGTTTGTCGTGTCTCATTCTCATTTCCTTTTTAACTAAATATATACTTCCCTTACTATTACGAAAGGCACGTAAAACTGTTAGGTCCCGAACGCCATCTAGTGTTTACTTAAACCTATCCTAGGATTAGTTCTGGTCTACCCTTTGGGTTTGAGGCCTGGCGGCAGTTGCTCTGTGTAAAAACCAGTTACCTCCTCAAATCACCTAGGTTAGGTAGCAGACCCCGAGCTCTGAAGCGTAACCGCTGAGGATGTAACCGGGAATATGCTCGGATGATGATGATGTACCTCCCTTTCGATAGATTTAATTGTTATTAAAACTTGTATGTTAAAATGATACAACGTTATGTAAATGTTGTAAGGGACATTCTATAATTCTGAAAAACTGTTCAAAAGTATAACCAAATTAATTATATTTTTGCATCCCATAGAAATAAAAGCAACCACATAGTGGTAGTCGTACTCGTAGATACTGATAGTTACGAAAACGTGTTATAAGGATATTGTTTATTTAATATAAGTTTAATTTATGTATTTTTGTCAGTATGCTGCCTACACACGACACAACTTTCCATGCAATCTACAGTGCAGCATGCTGGAGTCGCGATCGGTTGTTCTGTTCTCTACACACGTAGCAATTGCAACTACAATTTCGATCACAGCACAACTTCAGTGCCAGGGGAGAGAGTCCTATACATTTTTTTGTTTTGAATAACGCCATCTATTCTTCTTCTTCGTCTTTCCCTTTTCCCACTTTAGGTGGGGTCGGTTCTCCTAATCCTTCTTCGCCAGGTTGTTCTATTCTGGGTTGTCAGTGCATCAAGATTTTCCTTTTTCATTGCTCGGGCCATGCTCGTCCACCACGTGTCAGGGGGGGCGCCCTTTACCACGCTTTTGCTCCGGCAGCTCCAGCGCCTTGTGAACGACATAGTCGTGGTCCCTTCGCATCACATGCCTGTACTATCTTAGACGGGTCTCTATTAGTTTTTCAGTTAAAGAGTATACTTTAAAACTGCCTCTTATGAACTCATTTTTAATCCTATCCAATCTAGTAACGCCACCCGACCATCTTAACATCTTCATCTCATTAGTATGGAGCTTTTGTTCATGAGTTCGTTTTACCGTCCAGCATTCTGCACCATATAGCATCGCAGGTCTTACGGCTGTTTTGTACACTTTGCATTTAGTTCTCACCGGCATACGACTTACTGAAACGAGTGTTGACTTGATACTCCTCCTTTATTCAATATGTTCATCAATTAGACAGGTCATTACAGACACACACTTTTTCTTATTTTTAGTATTTGTTGTTATAGCGGTCATAGTAATACATAATCTGTGAAAATTTCAAGTATCTAGTTATTGCCATTATAAAGATCTAGTTAAAAACGCTAAAAAAATCATTTTTTGTATGACAATCCCCTTTATTTACAACTTTTTTTTTATTTTTAGTAATTGTTGTTATATCCGCCACAGTAATACATAATCGGTGAAAATTTCAAGTGTCTAGCTATTACGGTTCAAGAGATAGAGCCCTGTGACGGACGGACAGACAGCGGAGTCTCAGTAATAGGGTCCCGTTGGCACCCTTTGGGTACGGAACCCTAGAAATGACGGACTTTTGGCGCCAAATGATATGTCCTAATTTTTATTAATTTAAAACATATCGAGGTTTCAAAAGAAAGGATTTTATATAAGAATTACAATGATCGTAAAAACGGAAGAAAGAGAGATATGATTTTTCTAGGATCAAGATACAAAAAGATTTTCTGTTAGAGATAATGTTTGTTTTTTTTTTTGCTGTATATAATTATGCGGCTAGCAACCCATCACTTTTTTGATTTCTTTTTTCCATCTTTACGCTCATCATCACGTTATATGGCCTTTGGATATTTCAACCGTTCTCTGTTTACCCCCTTTTGGAGTCAAACGTATCAAATTAAATCAAGTGTTTAAATATACATACCCTTTATTGCACAAAAGTAAAAAAAAAAAACAGGAAGTTATCATCTTAAAAACTAGGAAATGCACAAAAGGCGGCCTTATCGATAAGCAATTTCTTCCAGGCAACCTTGTTTAAATAGAAAAAAATTATGGGAGATTAGGTAGTGCGGGGTGGTCAATATAATAAACATACGTATATACAATAATTATAATAAACATACATACATCTAATACTTAAATACATACAACTTACACAAAGAAAACATAACAGGACAAAATGAAGAAACTAAGTGGAAACAAGGGAAGGAGATTACCTTTCATAAGGATAGAAAATGCGATTTTACTTGGGATTTAAAGCAATTTTTAATATAATTAAGTAGACCTTTGCAAACACATCAATAAGTTTGGTGTACATTACGTGTAATGTTTTTTCTAAGAAAAAAAATATACGGTATCCATCAGACACAAAATACAGACGGTATAGGTACTATACACAGATACAGATACACTATCACGTCTTTAAACCTAATTGGGCAGACAGAGCCTTGGGCCGCAAGTCCCAAAGGCCATCAAATTTAGTAATGATGTATTTTATTATTTTCTAAGAAAAAACATGGCAGTTCGCTAAACATGATATATAACAATACTCTGATGCAAACAAATTTAAATTAGAATTTAGGGTGTTAATGAATAAACGATAGAAAAACTTTATGTTTGTACTAATTGAAATGATGAACTTTTATTTGGTTTTCATATTGACTTTGATAGTACGAGCGCACGTACGTCGTACACATCTAATTAATAAAGACCAATTTACAAAAAAATTTAACAGAATATTCATAATCTAATAAGTATATGTATATATAGTAAATACGAAAATATATCCAAAAATTTCTAATCAAAAGTTATAATAAAAAAAACTGTTTAAAAATAAAAGAGTGTCTAAAGGAAAAACGCAAAGGTTTATACTTGAAAAACTATTGCGAAGTTACATAGCAACTCTGTACTGAAGATTTTGCTTAAGTACATACTTATATTACAAAGGAGAACTAATACTAATCAAGTAACCGCACTCAAGCGTAGTCTCAATCGGAGTCGGAAGAGCCAACTGAAAATTTTTACTCAAGTACGCGATCTGTGTGATAATGGGTTTACTCATTTTTCAATCTTTCGAGGACTTGTTGACGTCTTTTGGGGGATTGATGACCATACTGTTAACAGTAATGCAGTTCGTGGGGTTTGTATCGTTGGTGACGATCACCAAATCGTCACCAACGATACAAACCCCACAAAAGTCTATGTCCGCGTGTGCGGACCGTGCCGACCTACCGGGACCGTGCACTCGTTGCATGGAATGGTGGATATTATCGTCTTGATGACATACACCAACACAAACGGTACAGTAGTTGACACTATATATTTTGTCGAAGAATATATCTATACTAATATTATAAAGCGGAAGAGTTTGTTTGTTTGTTTGTTTGTTTGTTTGTTTGTTTAAACGCGCTAATCTCAAGAACTAATGGTCCGATTTAAAAAAATCTTTTTTTGTTGGGTAGTCCATTTATAGAGGAAGGCTTTAGGCTATATAACATTCCGACAACCACGCGAACGAAGTCGCGGGCATAGCTAGTAGATAATAATAACGCTATTGGTGAATTTGTAATTTCTTTTATTGAATTCTTACAAAATAATACATGCGATTTCTACGTTTTCGACTATTTAATACTGCACGTATGTTGCTCATTATGCTCGATATTAGTCACTTACATAAAATTGGTGTTTGTGAACATGACTAGAATAACGGCCGAG
The DNA here is from genome assembly GCA_963576875.1 of Acrobasis repandana. Lineage (NCBI taxonomy): Eukaryota > Metazoa > Arthropoda > Insecta > Lepidoptera > Pyralidae > Acrobasis > Acrobasis repandana. Next base: position 19,855,525 of record OY756229.1, on the reverse strand, counting down.
AAGCGAAAGGCCACGTTCTTCATATGCGAGATGTTTGCCATGATTAAGATAATTCACAGGATTTCTGATAGTTTATTAGACTTTTTTGAAATGTATATAATTGAGGGCGCCATTGTCGGCATTTTACTTATTCTAAATGTAGTAATGTACATCAATGTAGCAGTTTCGGTAATGTTGTCTTCAGCACGGCGCCCCATTGTACAAAAAATTATGTCTCTGGTAGGCGTAGCTGTATTCTGTGATATAAGCTTTGTTATAAACTGGGTCATAGTTTTATTTGTATTTTCCGCAGTTGATGGTAGAAGAATAGAAGAGGTACTTATTCATTATTTTAATTTTAAGTATAATATAGAAATTAAATAATAATAATATCTAATTTTAATATAAGTTTAATTATAAGTTGACGCGTATTTAGAGAAAATGCTGTAGTGCCATTGACTTATATATATTACTTAGTTGAAATCATTGTGCAGTGCAGTTTGTTGCCGCTTCTTCTGCACTTGCGCTTAGGAAGCGACACCAAACTTAGTAAATGATCTGACGTTAACAACTTTTATGAAATCAAAACAAAAAATTGATGAATATCATGTGATACAAATATCCAAAAATAAATAAATGATTTTAACTTTGACTTTGAATGTATGTACGAGTACCTAGTATAATTATGACTTAGACTTTGAATGTATGTAATGTTCTATACTTTTTTTGTTTCCCTCAGACTAGCATAGAAGATGAATAAATCTTGATTTTAATTCTGTAGTGTCTTTAGATTTTTAAAGCTTATCTTAGTTTAAAGACGGTTATCCTTTTAGAACCCATTTCCATCTCTCACATACCATCACAGTGATAAAGAGGGGTGTCTAAAGAATAGCGTTACCTCGGATCCAGCCCTACGCACAATAAGTAAACATTTCTCTTGATTCCTGGCAGGCTGATTAGAAGAGATCTCTGTGTTTTTATCAGTATTCTGTTATGTACAATAAAGCTTAATAAACAAACTATGGAAACGCAAGCCGAAGCATTCCTGTGCCTACTTGCAAAGTTGTTTAAGATTTCCAATTATAGAGATTTTTTTGTTGATTTCTATGACTTCAATGAAATTTTAACGTCAACAATTAAAGTAGCGATTTAACGTCAACAATTCTGTAAAATCAAAACAAACCACCATTCTTAAGTAATAGGTATTACACATTTACAATTTTGTAAAAAAAAATAATATTTTAATAAAATTGAATTGGTCGGAAGAGACTTTGCTTTGCACTATACAACGTGGAAGGGACAAACCCGTAATAAATCGAACCACGATTTATACTAGATCATTATAGTTTAATGAAATTAAAATAACAGCCAAAGAACAAAAAAAAAATCAATGTAATTTTTTTTTTTAGTTTATCGACTGTAATTTAATTTAATTATACTATAATGATCTAGAATAGCCCGTGGTTCGATTTATTACGGGTATGTCCCTTCCACTTTGTATACCTATTGGTGGTACGTTAACGATAACTCCAAAAACCGAAGTAACTCTTGATTATATTAATATTCTAAAAGCAATTAGTAGATTTTCGATCAGAATTGCTCCAGTCCTTCATAACAATATAACACTCAAACAATCCTTAATTCGGCTGGAATGTTTTTCGCAAACAATTTAATCGATGAACAATCCCTACGATGTTATTGTGAAGTTGTCGCGGACTTGAACAGTGAACATATTTTGAACAAACTTAAAAGTGTTTTACTGTAAGTACTTGTGTATTCGGGAAAGGCGTACAAAGTACTTTTACATTTCATGTTCGATGTGTAACTTATTTACCCGACTGCGCCAGAAGGAGGGTTATGTTTTCCGAGTGTAAGTCGTATGTATGGATGTAAATTTCTTTGGCATGCTCTGCAGCCTAAACGGCTTGACGGATTTAAGCTTAAGGGTGTATCAAAAATTTTAAAAAAAATGGTAGATTTTTGGCCCCAAATGATGTCTTAATTTTTTTTTCAATTTTATCAAAAGAAAGGATTTTATTTAAGAATTACAATGATAGTAGAAACGGAAGAAAGAGAAATGTGATTTTTTCTAGGATCAAGATACAAAAAGGTCTTCTGTTATAGAAATAATGTTTGTTTTTTTGCTTTAAATAAATATGCAGCTAGCAACCACTAACAACTTTTTTAATTAGTATTTTCCATCTTTACGCTCGTCATCACGTTACGTGGCCTTTGGGTATTGCACCCGTTCTCTGTTTACCCCCTTTTGGAGTCAAACGTAGAAATTAAATCAAGTGTTTGTTAAGTAATTAAGTAGACCTTTGCAAGAACTTTAAGACATCAATAAGTTTGGTGTACATTACGAGTAATGTTTTTGCTAAGAAAAAAATATACGGTATGCATTAGACACAAAATAAAGACGGTATAGGTACTATAAACAGATACAAATACACTATCACGTCTTTAAATCTAATGGGGCAGACAGAGCCCTATGCTGCAAGTCCCAAAGGTCACTTTTAGCGTGATGATGGGCGTAAAGATGGAAAAAATAGTGATGGGGTGCTAGCCGCATCGCCTATTGATATGATTCGCAGTTTCGCCCATTCCCTCGACGCCTTTTACAATCTGCGCGGGAAGAGAAGCAGCTGGTACATTATTTAAACCCAGACAAGCATAGAAGAGAGGTATACTATATAGTGCTTAAGGTTGGACCTGATGTGGATAATTTTTGTTTTGTTTGTGTAAGTTTTGCTCCCTCTTCCACGCACACAAATTTACTCTAGCCGAAGTGAGACAGCGGCTCGGTGAAAAGATCGCGGTAGGCCAATGAGGCTGGTTTTGAGGTTTTTTTCGTTTTACAAAGAATATTTAAGAGTTATTCAAAAAGTAAGACATATGACTGCCTTATGTTTAATACAATTAGAATCCAAAGTTACAAGTGCTAATTTTTTGTATTTCCTAAATACTTTCTGTTTTTGTATAATTCTGAGGTGATTTAGAGGCAAATTCGCAATGTTTTTCTATCGAGAAAATTTTAAGCAATCGTGTTTTCGAAACATACAATGTATATAGTTAGTCCTGAAATTTGCTGTGTTTTTATTTCAAAGTAAGTACCTATTTCGTTACTATTGATAATATTTAAGATCGCTCTAAGTACTATCACATATTAATAAATAGTTATGGTACTATTAGGGTGATACGGGCTCTTAAAATCGGACGATTCGGGGCCAAATCCATTACTATTAATTCAATTTTATTTCTTTTAGCAAGAAAACGTAATTTACATTATGAATGATCAAGTTATAAGATGGAAATCAAGAGAACAGGGACAGAAAGATATACAAAAACCACGAAAGCGTAAAATTTGCCAAGCTAGCGACAAAAATGTAAATCCTTTGGCTGTGCCGACTTCATTTCCGTCGCCTCGCACCGAAGAAGTCAAATAACGCCGGTAGGTTCCCATTGCGACCTTGACCATGGACCTTTACTCTAAAGCGGCACGACAAACAGCTACGTACGCATGTACGTACGTGTCTGCCTTGTAGTGTCAAGCAACACTGAGCGCTACGAAATGATGATAAAGTCAAATTTGGTTTGACAGTAAAATAGGACGACACTATCGGACAGCTGTCGTGTTATGGAATATGGGTCCTGAGCGTCGTGAAACACACATCTTGCATTATTCATTAAAATATTTAAAACTAGCTGGTTCCCGCGACTTCGTCCGCGTGTAATAGTTTTATTGTGCACATAGTTTGGTTTGTTTAAATTGAATAGCTTACTTATTTACCGTCCAAATTTTTGGGTACACAGATTACTCGTATGATTAATATTTATGCACGAAGACAAAATAATTTATCGCTGCTTGGACTCATACCTATATAGATTACAGAATACTTATATAAATAACTCGCGAGCAGGCCATTTTACGGTTGTCGCGAAGCAGCTATGGGAAATTGTGTGCGCTAGAACTGGGATGGGATATTGTTGTGACAGTGGTGTTTATATTTTGCATCCCATAATACAAGTTTAAACTTTTAAACTTGACTGCCTCCGTGGTCCAGTTGTCAAGGCGTCTGCCTTGTGATCCGGAGGTCATGGGTTCAAATCCCACTGGGAAGCATACTTTGTGAAAAGTTGTTTCCAGTCTGGTTAGGATATTGCAGGCTTGAATCACCTGATTATCTGAAAAGCAACAGGATTCCGTGCTTCGGAAGGCACGTAAAGCTGTTAGTCCCGAACGCCATCTAGCGTTTGTACTTATCCCTAGGATTGGTTCTGGTCTACCCTTTTGGTTGCGGAGGTCAGACGGCAGTCGCTCTGTGTAAAACCAGTAACCTCGTCGAATCAACTAGGGTAGGTAGCGGACCCCGGGCTCTGAAGCGTAATAGCTGACGATGCAACCGGGAATAACGCTCGGATGATGATGATGAATAAAAATTCAAACTTACTTTGGGGCTAGCTTAATTAGTGTTATTTGTCCATATTTATTTACTTTAATCTTCTTCAACATTTTCAATAATTAAAAGGGAAAGAAAGCACCCGTAACCGTCACTGTAATGGCGGCTAATTCAAACAGACAAATGGGATTTTTCGAAGATGGAGCTTCAAACACTCATAATGAGGTAACGACGAATCAAAAACAAATGGGGACTGCCTGTGTGAGTGCCCTTTGAAGTAACAACAAAGAGGCGCTTGAATATGAGTTTATATTTCCATGGTTATGTTAGAGATGCCTTTAATTTCTTATTTATAATTTTAATTCGTGGTTTCCGGGATTTCAGCAGTTTGTACCACATTTTGTCATCATCATCATCATGATCAGGTCTTTTTTAGTCTCCATTGCAGGAGCACGACCCTCTCTGTACTACCAGAGCCATATATCAGCCAGAGCGGTCAGAGGATTTAGTTTATACTCTCCACGCTGGCCAGACGGGTTGGGGGGTCTCATTGATGTTTATACCTAAGCTTTGTTTAGCTTGTGTTTCCTTAGTCGCCTTCTACGACATCCACATTTTTGTAAAAAAATATTTTAAATTATTTATATTTTCTGAAGCGGTGGTGGCCAAGCGGTTAAGGCATTGGCTGTACGTCTGTGAGACAGAGTTCGATCTTTACACTTATCTGAGTACTCAAGTACGGTCTTTTTTAGTTGAAAGAAAACATTGGAGGTAACCTGTACACTACTGACTATAACGTTTACTAGTGTGTGTATTGGAGAAGGAAAATGGTGCAACTATTACATTCAAGTTTTTTCTTTTCTCCCAGACCAGAAGAAAAACAGCAGGTATATTAGAAACAGTAGGTTCATTTAGACAAAGGTTAGCCTTTGTCTCTTGGTGGAAAAGTGGAAAATTACCTCACACTCGGCTGAGTATGTGGTAATTTTCAGGTAATCAGATGTAATCAGACTCCGGGCTAAGAGGCTTCTCAGCCTGGTGTCTGATTACCTCTTAGGCCATTCCATAAGGCCTCTCCCAATAAAGAATGAATTTGTCCATAATCCCCACGCTGGGCTGACGGGTTGGTGATCGCAGTAGATGGTGTAAATTCTTTGCACAGAAGACGTTGCTGCCTGTAATCTGTTACCTTTACCACAGAATAAATAATACTAACGTACAGAAGTCTCACTCAGCAAAAAATTCAAAGAAATATCTACTCAATGTGGCTAGCGATATGGTTTAATTTAGCTCACGTCAGAACTCAGCACCTTTTCGTATAGATACTTAGACATCCATTGCAAGCCAATTAAACTCTTATTACTCTAGACAAACGATTCGTATAACTGAATTAACCACCCGGAGGGGCCGCCTGCGCGCATAGTAATGATGTAGGTACATTTTCGATACCTAAACGGGGAGTGACACAGGCCTGCCTTTACCTCCCTTTGTCGCCTATTACGACATCCGTGAGAGAGATAAGGAGTGAGTACAATATTAATTCATCATCATCATCATTTTAGTCGCATAATGTCCACTGCTGGACATAGGCCTTATGGCATGTCAATGGTCACCCAAGAATGCCAAAGACCTTGCGAAATGGAGAAGATATAGCCGGAACAGTTTGAATGATATGGCTATAGTTGTACAACCGGCCGCCTGCCTGATGTAAACCCTCTTTGGGAATGCAGTTGAAGCACGAGATGTTTGTGCTTATTCCTTTAGTTGACTCTTACCACATCCACAGGAAGAGATGGAGTGGTCCTATTCTAGGCCGGAGGCCACGCGGCAAACCAACTTAAGGCAGAAACATTCTACCAAAACGCGACGCATGTTAGTACTTATCTATCCCATATATTTAATATGGTTAGAATCATATTAAATATATGGGTATGGTTAGAATCATATTAAATATATATAAATCAATCCAATCGTTTTGGATCGGCGTGTTGCCGAAAGAGGAACCACACACGCCACCCGACGCACCACCACAGAATACAGTAAGATTAAACAGAACGGAATCTCCTAAGGTACGCGCAATAGGCGTCCCCGTTCCCCGCACCCACACCTCTCCCCCGGTTCTTGACGGCCAACGTGATTCATCGAGGCGAAAACGGGGGAGAGGTGCGGGGACGGGGAACGGTGACGCCTGGGTGACGCATATTGCGCGTACCTTAGGAGATTCCGGCCTGTGGCACCACAAGCAGTGTGTTTCTAGATAACACCCAACGCCACGCGTCATTCTGTCGAAAATATATTTTTTGTCAGTTTTTGTCTATAAATAAATAAAATGGGCAGTGTGTTTCGAATTTACTCGACGTTAACAATAGGGGGAAAGACAGACGATCTGTGGCGACAGATGTACATGATGAAAATGGCATTTAAATCTTTTTTTGTCACTAACAAAGCACAGCTTGTCTGCAACTTTCAAAATATTGAAAGTACAGAATCAATCTGATATCAACCCTTCCTAAATGCAGTATACAGGTTGTTCCAAGTAGCCTCTTGTGACAGCTATAACACAAAACGATTTAGTGGTCCTATTCTAAATCGAAAACCAACATAATATAGTAGGAAATAACATATATTCAATTGACTCATTTTAGTTTTATTTCAAAAATCAGTTATATTTATTTAGTAATAATGTAAATATTTGAGGTTTATGTCAAAACGAATACTAGTCTGCCCCCCAACACGGCAAACAAACTCTTCTCCTGTTCTTCATATAAGCGCATTCCCGGTTGCATCCTCAGCTATACTGCATGTCAATGGTCACCCAAGGATGCCAAAGACCTTGCGAAGTGGAGAAGATATAGCCGGAACAGTTTGAATGATACGGCTATAGTTGTACAACCGGCAGCCTGCCTGATGTAAACCCTCCTTGGGAACGAATTTGTGCGAAAAGTTTTACAACCGGCCGCTTTCCGACGTTTACCCTCCTTGGGAATGCAGTTGAAACACGAGATGTTTGTGCTTATTCCTTTAGTCGGCTCTTAAGATATCCACAGGAAGAGATGGAATGGCCCTATTCTAGGCCGGAAGCCACGCGGCAAACCAACTATTAGGAGATAGAAACCAGCGAGTAATTATATGTCGATAGCGGAAACATACTACCAAAACGCGACGCCACGCAATCCCATCCGACGCATGTGAGTACTTATCAATCCCATATATTTAATATATTTAGAATCACACAGAAATTAATCTGGTCGTGTGATCACACGCGGTAACATCCAATCGTTTTGGATCGGCGTGTTACCGGAAGATGAGCACACACGCCACCCGACGCACACACGCAGGTGTGTTTCTAGATAACACCCGACGCACACACGCAGGTGTGTTTCTAGATAACACCCGACGCCACGCGTCATCCGGTCGAAAATATATTTTTAGTTAGTTTTTGTCTATAAATAAATAAAATGGGCTGATGTCGGATGAACAATAGAATGCGATCGGTCGTTTTGGAAATCCTTGGGGGAGGCCTATGTCTAGCAGTGGACTTCCTGAGGCTGATATAATGATGATGATGATGATTAACGATGCGTGGTGTAGCATAGCATCACGTGGCGTGTTGCTTATGTGCACGACGTGTGTCGGGCGTTGAAACTACACGGCACGTCACGTTTTGATAGTATGTTTCCACCTTTACTTAGTAAAACCTAAAATGAGGTTTTAACATAAACAAGTATACATCTATACGATTTTTATTCTGCAACTCTGCACACAATTACACGTCTCTGTGTTTGAGAAACGCTGGGAATACTTGCTTTGAGCCCGTAACTTCGCCATCTAGGCCGGCGAAGTTTGCACGACGAATGAAGGGCGAATTTCTTGTGAATTACCCGAGAACAAGCATTATCTTACCTATATACTTCAAAATGGTGCCTATGAATTTTTTTCGAGAAACAAAACGCATAAGTTAATTGATCATGTTTATGTGAATACCAGTGTATGTGCCAAAAGTGCGACATGGCCGTAGATCAATCAAAATTGAAGATATCTCTATGGGAGTGGTCAAATATGCAGGACACCCTTTCCGACTTGCGGGACAAAAATTTTAGTACCTTTTTGGTTAAAATGGTACCTGGAGATTAAACTGAGCTACTAAATAAGCCGATTGGGTAGATGATCTGATGACAAATGTGGGCTGCGGAGGTTCCCAAAGATGTAAAGATAAAGCAACTTGAATCGTGTTATTCCTTTATTTTATTTACAATGTACTCTGATAGTAAGGTTGGTGAAATCTGCATTTTTTTTACGGCACCTGCGTAAAACGATTACAGATTTCATGTTTGACCTTGGAAAGAAGTCTGTTAGATAAGAGTAGGTCTACGCGGGTCACGTTTGCCGCATGATGCCCGTAAGGCTCACTTAACAACTACATGGGTTTTTGCAGACTGAAAAAGTTCTAGAGGAAAACATTGATTAAGATGGACAGACGAGTTATCGACAAAGGATGGAAAGTAACAGCTGAAAAAAGAAGTGGCCAAATGGGACCTAAATGGTCAAATTATAAAAAAAAAACAAGGTTTTATTGTGAGACTGTGTGTACTTCACACACAAAAGCTCTTTTATACATATTATTTACTTACTGTTATAACTTTGATTTGACTTCTAAGAAAAACAAGACCAAAAGAATTTGGTCAAGAGTCGGTATTAGAGAATTTGCCTTCCAAGATAATTCAGCATGATTGAACGTTCAAGAGTGAAGTTGTTTCGTAACATTAAAACAAATTTAATTGGCATAATGGAAATTTCTAATTGGCCCATCCGATGGCTTATTAAAAAGTATTTAAAATACGTTATTTTTCTTTTGTCTACCTGACAAAAAATGACGAAGATACCTTCAACGTATTATAAACGTCGCGCCTTGGTACAATTTTATTTTCACTGAGAGATGACGTCAAAAGTCTCCACTCCGAAACAATGCTCTGTATCTTTGTGAAGTTTTATTAATTGGATGAATTTAAAATTAGGCACAGAATAAGTACCAGTACTCACGTACACAAGTCACACTCAGCAAAGAAATTCAAAGAATAGCTACAATGTGTGTTAGCGATATGGTTTAATTTAGCTTACGTCAGAACTCAGCACCTTTTCGTTTACATACCTTGACATCCGTTGCAGGCCAATTTCATTCTTATTACTCTGGAAAAACGATTCGTATAACTGAATTTACCACTCCGAGGGGCCGCTGCACGTGTAGTAATAATTTAGGTATATTTTCGATACCTAAACGGGGAGTGACACAGGCCTGAATTAAGTTCCCATTATTTTTGGCAGAACGGGACCAATTTTAACTAGAACAGGTTTCGCAAACTTTGTTGTCTTTTATGGATACTTATGAGAGTTTATCTTTCTAATAGTCCCTGCAACCCCATTTCAACCTTTTCTCGGCAACCCGTTGACCAGTTTTGCACATGTTCAAACTAATTTATTTCTACTCTATTCTGGTCTGGGACAAAAAAACACTTAAAATCGTAGTAAAGCCGATCGTGGGAATGGGGAGAATCTAATTAATGTTAATAGGCCATGATGAAGGGCCTCCGAATGAGGTCGAAACATGACCGCCAGTAGCTGACTTTTCACTTGACTTACCCGTTTACAGATAATTTGTGTCTTACGTTAGTTTTAACCAAAAAAAGAAATATAAAGCTTACTTTGGGACTTGCTCATCCAGTGTGATTTGCCCATATCAATTTATTTATTTATTAAGGCAGTTATTTGTCCCCAAGAAGGTCTATTTTGATCACGAAAGCCATCAGAGAAAACAAACGTCGTTAGGCGGCGGAAATATCTATTAGCTTTTTCCGGCTGCCGGCAATAACCACGCGGACACACAAACAAATAAATACAATCAGCGGACATTGTTGTCATGTTATGGGGTAGGATAAAATTTAATGTAGTTTTTTGATACAAAAAAATGTTCTCATTTTAATCAGGTACAAGAATACAAGAATACATGGTACAATCTTTGCGACTGCTGCTTGTCGTAATAACTCTGGTTTACGTTCACCAATTCGTCGGCACATGAAGACGTCCCGGGCCGCACTGATGTTAGCAATAGTATCACATTCGATACATACATATTACAAGCTGATGTACTCTTTTACGTGTGTCGATATGCAGTTGACATCTAGAATTGAAAGTAAAAGTCAATGAACAGCTTAAACTTTATTGCCTGCGAAAACCATTTTTATGAACACAGATTATCAGTAGAGAAATCTTAACTAACGCTAAATTATTCACGAGTTCTAACACAAGCGAGTAATCTTACATAAGTCACCTTCCACTAAAACCTTTAGCTTATATCTAAGCGCAGTGTAACAGATACCCAACGTCATACAAACTACTGGAAGGCACGTAAATAGCAAACTTGTAGACTAAATACATTATTAGTACCAACTGCTCACATAGATGGCAGCACATAAATTACTAGCAAGCCTGCCATAAACAGGTGACTACGAATAGGTAAGTGTTAAATTTTACTGTTACTCCTACTTTGTCACTTGTCTCTGCACCACCGTTCGTTTGACCGTTTACAATTTTTGTAATAAAGTTGAGTAATAAAAGAAGTAAGAAACGCCATCTAGTGTCCTATTTAAAAAACATTTAGACAAAGAAATCTTTCTTTGGCACCCATTGGCGCGTGTACAAATGTTATTTTCGAATTTTGTAAGTTTGGTAAATCATGACTTAAGTACTTGACTTTGGTCCAGTTTCGTGATAATCGAGAGTAGAGAAACCGTTGCGACGCGAAAAAGTGTCAAAGTTTCGGTAACAACTAACAAGCTTTATCAAAATTCCACATAAAAAGTGAGCTAGTAAAAAAAAACATAAATTCAACTTTTTATTGCTCGGAAGCGCGACAGAATTTCCTCCCGTCGGACAGAGACGCCCGTTTTTAGGATTCCGTAATAAAATGTGAATGTATTTGTAGACCGGGGTTGACCTTGGTAAACATACTGTAGGGACCATATTTTTTAAACGCGTAGCCGTATAGGTACTCCTTGAATGTTATGTACATAACAGTATATTTTTATGCTCTCTCTAGTACGCGTAGCAACTGTTTTAATAATTTGTAAATGGATAGAGTGTGAATAACGTGGTTGGTTTCAAAATCAATTAGTACACATATTTAAAAAGCTTGTTTAGTCTGTATGATTGGTAACTAAAATAAATAAAATAGGTACAGTTTCAGAGTATTTTTTCGCCATGAACAGTTTTCCTTTGGTGACTTCAGGACGAGCTTCTTCAAACATGATATGCAAAGATATGTTCTTTGTCTTCATCATATTTATTCCATCTTCGTTGACGACGTCTGTGGCCTAGTGGTCATCATGCCAGGCTGTCACACTAGGTCCTGGAGGTCAGGTCAAGATGAAAAATTATATTGCACGCCTCATTAGCGAAGCGCATATGAGGTAGTGCTCTACTCTCGCCTTACAAAAATCAAGTGATTTTTTTAACTAAATGTGTCTCTATTTATTTTCTATCGCACTTGTACAATAATATTTACACATAAATGTCAAGGAAAAACACTAGTTTCAACACATTTTTAAAAGACATTTTGCCTTTTAAATAAATAAAAACAATGTTTAATAAAATCATTTTGTGGACGTCCGTGTGTCGGGACGTATGGAAACTGGCGTGGTCACGATAACTCCCGAAAAACTTATCTGATCAAGTCCATTTGTTTTTCATACGCTTAAGTATTATCTAAAACTAAGTCCTTTCGAAAATCACGGTCTAATTAAAAGTAGTTTAATTATAATTAGCAATAAACTAAAATCCACCTATCGTTGGTATATCTAAATCTATGTAAATAAGGTTCGTTGACATTGACAATTTTTTTTTTTAATTTTTTTTACGGCGTTTAGCATCTGCCTTTTAGCCATTCTTAATTTCCATTCTTTTTCTGGATACAATGTTAATCTTTTCATTTTTCTTTTCTTCTTGACATTGACAATACATGCGCAGTACCTTTCTTTTCTGTGTGGGCAATGGCGCGAAGATTTAAAAGTATTTTTTTTATTTTGTTCATAATACACCGATAAATATGCAATATTCAAGTTCTGTTTTTTTTTTTTGTGAAAATTGAGTGACCGCTATGAGGCGTGCACTTTTAGATTTTCCAAACTTATTTTTCAAATTGACCTGGGTCTTGGATGTTTATCTATATTATGTATTTATTATAAAATACAGTATGGTTGAGTCGGTATCCCATAACACTAGTCTCGAACTTACTTTAGTGCTAGCTCAATCTGTGCCAAAAGTGCGGCCTTTTTTCGCAAATGTGCAAAGAAAAGCTTCACGTTCTTACTTTAGACTGCAAACATTAGTTCATAAAATAATTTGAAGGGTTATCTAGATCCGTGTGGTACAAAATTTTAAATGATATCTCCGTTTTCTTTTATTTCAAATGGGGGCAGCACTAAACCCCGAAAAATTCAAAGCCCCTCAAATGACGTCAACAAAACGTAAAAACTAAAGACAATAAAACGCAACCCCTACGTGGGCAACACCGAAGGAGTTAAATTAAATAATGAATAACTTCAGTACTGCATCTTGAATGCCTAAAAAACCCTAAAAAAATACCGAAGGAGTTACTTCAAGAATTCAAACTGATGACACTTACTTAATTCCTTTGTTCGCATAGGTACTCATAATAAACGGCTCATACATACATACTATCACGCCTGTTTCCCACAGGGGTAGGCATTAAAATATTAACGGCTCATATAACTTTGTAATCTTCCTTTCTTGCAGTAAGTATATCAGTCCTATGTTATACAAGCATTTTATTTACTTCCCAGTATAGTTAACCTATACAAACAACTAGTAATTAGCAGATAGGGAAGTCTCAATTTTTCTAAGCTAATAAATACCTGTAACAGAACCCTCGATGACTGACTACTCGCTCTTGACCTGTTTTTTATAAACCCGTATTTAAATAACCTATTTGCATTATTTACGTAGGAGATCCAACAGGAAAAACGATTTTACAAGGGAATGGGTGCCATTGTTCAGTGTGTAAAACAATTTCCAAGCCCCTGCAATTATATTCTATTTATATCATAAAGCCATAGCCAAATTAGAGCGCATTCATAAAATAAGGCTTTCAATATATATTATTATAAATTAGCTTTTGCCCGCGGCTTCGCTCGCGTGTCCCACGAAAACATTACATTTTTCCGGGATGAAAGGTACCTTATGTCCTTCTCTGTACTTCAAACTATGTGTATGAGAATTTTCAAAAAGATTGGTTCAGTAGATAAAGCGTGAAGAGGTAACAAACAAACAAACAAATATACAAACTCACTTTCGCATTTATAATATTAGTTAGGATTAGGATAGGATTAGGATTCTATTTATATCATAAAGCCATAGCCAAATTAGAGCGCATTCATAAAATGAGGCTTTCATCATATATTCACTAACATCCTAATCCTAATCCTAATCCTAACTAATATTATAAATGCGAAAGTGAGTTTGTATATTTGTTTGTTTGTTTGTTTGTTTGTTACCTCTTCACGCTTAATCTACTGAACCAATCTTCTTGAAAAATCACATACACATAGTTAGGAGTACTGAGAAGGACATAGGGTATCTTTCATCCCGGAAAAATGTAATGTTCCCATGGGATACGCGAGCTAGGCCGCGGGCAAAAGCTAGTATTCATATATTATCATATATTAGCTTTCGTTTTTTCAGAAGATTGGTTCAGTAGATAAAGCGTGAAGGGGTAACAAACAAATATACAAACTCACTTTCGCATTTATAATATTAGTTGGTAAGTTGGGATGGGATGGGATGGGATGGGATAGTTGGGATTATGGCCGCTATAACAACAAATACTAAAAATAAGATAAAGCTAAAAATCAAAGGGGGTCGTCATACAAAAAACGTGTTTCTTCAGCGTTTTAAAACATTGTACGGAGGTACGGAACCCCTAATGTACGAGTTCGACTCGCACTTGCCTGTTTATTTTTTATTTTATTTTACCTGGTGGTAAGTGATCACCACTGCCCATGGACAATTGCAACACCAGGGGTGTAACAAGTGCTTACCTGCCTTTCAGGAAATTATAGACTCGTTTTTTGAAGGTTTCACTGTCGTATCGGTTCGGGAACACCGCTGCAGGAAGTTATTTCATCCCAGACCAGCATGGAAGCACATAGAAGTACTTTAATATATAAAAGTTAATGCTTCGACCATTTTCTTCCATTTCCCGTTAAAACATCAAAGCGACAGTGCAGCAAAACGAAATGTCACTACTAACTCGTTTTTAAAGTCAATCAGTTCGTTAATTGCTCTTTCGAGTAGTTGTCGAGCAAATTTTTGCATAAGTGCCATCGTTTCGGCCCCTTTTGCAAACTGGAGGAATAATGGAACGCACCAGAAACGATGTGAAAAGATCTTGGTTATACACACGTTTTTTGGGCGTTCCATTTACGCTTATTTAACGTTAGAAGTTCTCATTAAAACGGGATAAAAAAATGTAAAACCAATTTTATTTTCAGCTTGATTTATTATTTTTATAATGTATCCGACTTCCCTTTTATAATTAAAAGTACTGTGTAACCTATTTAGACCATATATATGCATGTCAATGGTATAGTCACCCTAAAATGCCAAAGACCATGGCATGCGAAATAGAGAAAAATATATTCTGAGCAGTTTAAACGATTTAGCTATAGTTTTACGACCGGCTGCCTGCCTGACGTTGTTCTTTGGTGCAAAACGTTTTACAATCGGCTACCACCTGACGCCAAACCTCCTTGGGAAAGCAGTTGTAGCACGAAACTCACCTACGACATCCACAGTAAGAGATGGAGTGGTCCTGTTCTAGGGCGGAAGTTACAAGGCTCGTCTATTAATGTTTTTTTAACAATAACTCTAGTGTGAATCAGGATATGAAATTTTGTAGGCAAGAAGATGAGACAAAATATATCCCATATTCGGTCAGGGCCAGGGGTCAAAAGGTTTTCTTGTTATGGAGTTAAAAGAGTTAAAAGAAGAGTCGCGAGTTTACACTTTGAGGCGAACTTCATTCTGCGTTTCAATGTGATTCCTGTTTGCCTATGACATCAGCGGGACATCTGAGGACATAATTTCGCATTGGAAATGTAAATTCGCGTAAAGTTGTGCGAAGTTGGGCAAAGTTGGGAGTTCCCGTAATTAATCAGAGTAGAGGTTGGAAATAAAATGGCGGACAATGTCGGTGATAAGCACTTGTTTAAATATATATTTTCTAACCTTATACCTACTCACTTTGGAACTAAAAGTTCACGTATCGTTTGCCTACGCCTCGCTAAAGTGCTATATTTGAAATCAGTAGTAAACAACGAATGATTTGCGCGAATGATTCTAAACGGGCGCATTTTTTAATTGATCGTAAAAGATTTACACGAGTGGTCTTTACTTAACCATGGTATAATAAAATGGGATTCTCTTCCCGTGACAGTTGGTCACGTGATTAAGGCCATGAATACGTGCTCAGTTGGAACTTGGGAGCGTTGAATAATTAAATATAAAAATTATTAAAAATTAAACAATTTAAATTAATCACACGATATATATAGTTAGTTTTTTATTTTATATTCATTAACTAACTAAAAACGTCGTTAAATTTACTAAAAATATCAATCAGTGGCACGTGACATTTATGACGTAGTCTTGGGCCGTCGCGGCAAGAGAATTTTACCTTATTAAAATGTTATGTTATTAAACAAAGTCCTAACTTTATCCTGCGATTTTAATAAGACGGTATATATTTTTACATAAGTAATTCTCATAATGAAGTACATGAAGCAACTGGGTTAAATCTTTTAATGACTGAAGCTCTAGGCCGTGCCGTATAATCTCCGTATTAAAGGCTTGTCATACCGACATATCGACTTTCTATGCTAAACACTAAAATAAATTTTTATCCAGTTACTTCCAGAGAAAAGAAAACTTTTCGCACAAATGCATTCCCAAAGAGGGTTGACGTCAGGCAGGTGTCCGGTCGTAAAACTGTAGCGAAATCATATAAACTGTTCCGGCTAATTCTTCTCCATTTTGCAAGGTCTTTGGCATCCTTGGGTGACCATTGACATGCATGTTATATTTAGAGAAGAAAAAGCAAGAAAGCACACCCCGGACTCCGAAGCAACACAGCTGAGGATGCAACCGGGAACGTGCTTAGACGAAGAAGAAGAGCTTCCAGAGAAAAGAAAAAAAAACCGGTCAAGTGCGAGAAGGACTCGTACATGAAGGATACCTCCGTACATGTTTTTTGAAACGTTGAAAAAAACACTTTTCTTGTATGACGGCCCCTTTAATTTTTACATTATCATATTTTTAACAGTAATAAGTAAAGACTTTAGAGATAGACCCAGAGAACCTGTGACAGACGGACGGACAGACGAACAGACAGCGGAGTCTCAGTAATAGAGTTCCGTTTACATTTGGGAGCCCTAAAAACATAGAATGTACTTGTTCTCTTTCCACGCAGATAGTAAGAGAAGATGGAGAGATTAGGTGAGAATCTTAATCTTAATTTTGTCAATTGGCAATGATGTAGCAACCCAACACTATTCTGATTTCCTTTAGGTCTAACGGCCCTAGGCTCTAGTCTACCCGAAAAAATCTTTAGGGAACCTGCACACTAGTTCACTATGTGTCATAATGACTGTTGTCACTAGATGACAGTCAGATGCCTTTACGAAAATCTGATATTAGTATAGTTAACTAGTGATTATATGAGAATACTCGTATAGACCTCGCGAACTCTTGCACTATATTACATAACAATGCAATAATCGACACTTTCCCCTTTCCCCTGGCTTAGCAAAGCCATTTCAGTGAAATCGGTACATATATATCTAACGCTACAGAAAAATTCCCCCCCTCCACTTCCCCCTTTTGGGATTTTTTGCGACATCTTGCGTAGAATCAAGTCCATAGTGTGCCTCTTAAATTTGATTGAAATCCGTCAATAAAAAACGCTACAGCAGTTCCCCTATTTTTCCTCCAATCAAAAATCGCGATTGACAAAAAAAAATTTAGGAACTTGTGTGCTAATTTTAATTGCAATCTCGAATCTGAGACGCCTCGCTCGCTCAGTAAGAGTCTCAAGGTTTTTGATGAATAAATGAAAAATCAAAAAATATTCAGTGTGGCGCGCGCCTAAATAATCGCGCGGCGCTGTCTCTCGGGCGTAATAAGATTTCACGCTTGCCGGGTATTTTTGGGTTATGATTTTGTACTCTGATAGGATTACCTACCGTATTCACTTAAATTGTAATTGTTGGAGAAAATATTTTGAAAAAACACATCTTTGCTTATTTATTACGTATTATTTATAACAAGCTTTTCTCATAGGTCGTTGTGACCCGCATTCGGAATGCGGAAGATTTCTGTAATGCATGCCATACCGCGTATTCACTATACAGGGTCTAACATAATAAACTGAAACTATTTAAGGGCGAATTCAGTCCATGATACTGAACAACTTTTCCTAAGAAACATATATCGAAATATAAAAAATAATTTTTGACCTCCCATACAAGTTGACCGATCAGCTGATCTGAGTTTGTAGGGAAAGCCAAAAATTATTTTTCATATTTCTATTATGTTCCTTGGGAAAAGTTGTTCAGTATCATGGACTGAATTCGCCCTTAAAATAGTTTTAAGGGCAAATTCTCGACCCATAAAAATTAGCCATTGACCCAGCTAGGTAATGTGCCAAATTAGCCAAAAGTGGCCGTTTTTCGCAAATGTGCGTAGTAAAGCTTAACGTTCTCACTTTAAACTGTAAACAGTAGTCCATAAAATACTTTGAAGGGTTATCTAGGATTTGGTAGTAGCAAAATTTTAAATGATGTCTCCGTTTTCTTTAAAATGATTTATTTTAAATGGGGGCAGCACTGGACCCCGGAAAATTCAGGTACGGCCTTAAATGAGTACCAAAAACTTGATACAGAAAACTAAACTCGACGAATCTTAACGCAAGGCCGTTTGTTCTCCGGGAAAGTTTGCTGCGTATTAAAAGATCTAAGGGTCTGTTTTATTACTATTAATTCTCTTGGGTTCTCCCGAATGTTATTTAGAGATGAAAAGAAGGTAAGGTTTCAAAGTTAAATAGAGACTATGCAGTAAAATAAAACAAAAAATCTGAAAACAAACTATAATTTTGTGGCCCTCCAGAACTTTTTTTCTAGCCTGTAGGTCATGCTTCCATTGCTGTGCAATGTCCTTGACTTTAACAATTTCCTGCCACTCGCATAAAAAAAATATCGAGGTCGTCCTGTCGGTCCATCTTGTTCTAGGTCCATAGGGTAGGGGTCCATACCCCTACGCTTGCACCGTCAGGAATCCATAATGTGGACAATTTGGCCCATCTTTCGGAACGCACTTCGTATTTTTTGCGCCTACGTCCGTAATCTGCGTTTTTGAGCTCAGTTCGGTATTTTGCACCTTGTCTATATGTCCCTCAAGATCTATGGGACTATTACCTTGCATCTTTACATAAAATATATTTACAGAATTTAAATTTATATATTTATATGCCGGTTGTTAAAAATACTCAATATCTCATCAGTGTTTATATGGAAACGCTAGTATTTTGTAGCTATTTTGTTTTAAATGACAGCAACTTATAATGCAAGTATATTTTTAAAAAAATGTACACAGAAAAAGCCGCAAAACGCATCCTGGACTTCGCAGCAGCACAGTTAAATACGAAATCGTAGATTCATAACTAGGTACCTAATTACGATTGAGAAAAAATGATCCGTATTCGAAACCAGTTTTGATCCAGGAATTATATTTATATAGACGATACTGTCGGCCACAGATCCGTTTCGGCAAAGGAATGATAGGTACAGAAGCAGTTAAAATTTAAACATTTTAGTACTTGTAGGTGAAAAAACTATGAATCATAAAGTCAAGTTATAATTATTTTATACTGTCGATGTCTTTTAATGGCATTATTATTTATTTGGCATTTATAACCGAGAACGCGCTTTGATAAGAAGATTTTTATAAATGTTATTTCTCATTCGAGAAGCGTATCTCCCTAAAGAGTTTGTGTACAAACAGATTCGCCCACACGACGTTCATCGGCAAACCAAACAATTTATGTGTAACGTAAAACATTTTTACACGCCGTAAGCTGCGTGAGCCTACACACTGTATTCTGTTTACTTTTCTCCAAAGACGAGATTTGTGCGTTTTACAGCCTACGACACGACTACCTATATAGCGTCTAACAAAATATACTGAAACTATTTTAAGGGTGGATTCAGTCCATGATACTTAAGGGTCGGCACCATGTAAACTGGGTTTGCGCGGGCAACAAGTTTGTACAGAAAGCGTTTGATTTAAGTCAAATAATGTATACGCATAGATAGAGGAAGAGTTGGGACAGTAGACGAAAAAAAGGATTTTTTAAAATATTTTGTAGTTTTCCTAAAAACAAGCATTGAATTTACCCAAAAACATGCAAAACGCACTTTGCGCGGGCAATAGTTATGGCTTAAGTAGAAAAGACCACTAAGAAAATTACATACCTAGTTATAGGTGAATAGACTAGCCAGTAGACGAAAACCGTATTTTTTTAATTTTCATTCAGAAAAAGTAAGATAATTGTAAAGAAACCTGAAAGAAATATTTTAGAAAATCTTGCTACAAACTGGCTTGTTTTGCTGCGTAAAGAAATATTCTAACAAGGGATTGCATATATTTAAAAAAAATAAAGGCTATTTTGAAACATTATTCTTAATATTTGCTTACAATGCAATCACGCAATAATAAAAAAAATAATTTTAAAAATTGGATGTTTTGCAACGTTTTTGACAGAATTCTCTGAAATGGCGGCCATGTTCCTTTCATACAAATTCAGTTGCCCGCCGGGCGTTCAGGAAGGAGGCCGTGCCGAATTTTTCAAAAAAATCCATTTTCGAATTACGTAAAATTGCATTACAGTCTAAAATATTTCAATAAAAAACTATGTACAAACTGCCAAATTATGTCATACTTTTGCTACACTATGGTACAGTTTTGACATTTTGTTGACGTTCAAGTAAAGATGTAATGCTATCGCAGATACGGCATCGCACATATTTTTTTTAAATTTTATTGAAAATTAAGTCAATGAAAAAAATAATTTGGTTTGATTTATTACCTATATCTTTTAATTGGCGATTAGGGTGAAAATCGGATTGGAACTTTCTCGGGTCGCGGAATCATATTAATAATTTTTGTAATAAATGGTGCTGTTTAATTAGGGTTTTACAATTATTTTGAGGGGTGATTCAGTCTCAAATTTTGAACAACTTTTCCCCATGAATATATATCAAAATACGAATTGACATTATGCGTAATATATCGAACCACAGGCTATACTAGATCTATACTTGGCTAGGCAGGCAGGCTATAGTAGGCTATTTATCTATACTGATATTATAAAGAGGAAAGATTTGGTTGTTTGTTTGTTTGCATTGCATGGCTCCGAAACTACTGGACCGATTTAAAAAAAACTTTCACCGTTGGAAATGTACACTATCCCCGAGTGACATAGGCTTTGTGTGTACCACGGGGGAAGCCGGGGTGGACTGCTAGTATAGTATAATGATATTAAAATAACAGTCAAAAAACAAAAAAAAAATCTGCGTTTTCATACAAAAGTGTGCAGCCGCCCGGGAAATTTGTATAGGAACCGAATTTTTTGGTTTTTTTACTGTTTTTAGGGTTTCGCTTGTCTGTCTGTCCGTAAGTCACAGCCAATCTGCTACGAAACTATTAGAATGATTTAGTTCAGATTTAGTACCTACACTTATGTAACTTAGTGACCCAAAGATAGACGTATAACGTAAATAAATTAAATTTAAAAAAGGGGGCTACTTATGGTGGGTAAATTAGACATTAAAAAAAGTTTTGATAACAAAATCGTGTGACATATCAAATGAAAGAACTTTTTATGACATTTTTAAATATATATTTTTAAATATATTTTTCTGTCAGTGGAACACAAAACGTGTAGTTTTCCAAGTCACCGCTTGCGTGAAATACTATTTGATTGTATTTTTGAGAACGTCCTGTCAGCGATAAGTAATATTGATTTACGCAGAAATATCATAAATTTGTCTATGGTTCCCTAAAATTTAAACTTAACCAAAATAAACCGGCCACGTGCCGTGACGGGCCACGTGCAGTGTAGGGTTCCGTAGTCAGTACCTACTTGTTTTATGTAACTTACAACTGCCTAACTTTAGGTCTGAATTCAGTCCATGATACTGAACAACTTTCACCAATGAACAAACGAAATACAAAAATTATTTTTGATCTCTTACACACAAGATTTGGCAAAATGTAATATTTATGTAATATATGTATGGAATACGTAAGGACAAATCACACTAATTAAGCTAGCCCCAAAGTAAGTTTTAAACTTGTATTATGGGATACTAACTCAATGATAGTATATTTTGTGATAAATACATACATAGATAAACACCCAAGACCCAGGAAAATTTTAAAAAGACCATTGTCTATCTTGCCCTGGCTGGGGCTCGAACCCAGAACCTCCGGATTAGCGGTCTAGCGTGTTAACAATTACGCCACGGAGGTCGAATGGAAAGCAAACATTTTCTTTTCATATTTAATTATGTGTTCCTTAGAAAAAGTTGTTCAGTATCATGAACTGAATCCACCTTAAATTAGTTTTAGTCAGGGAGACGTTATATACTACTGCCGTGAATTTTTTTAAGTGTCCATATACAACCGTTTAACTGACAGAGAGACACATAATTGTAACAAAAATTTCCAATTAAAAACCAAATATTTCACAAACGGATTCTAAAACGAAAAAGGGTGTTCATAATCTTACAATATTTTTGTAAGACCTATTCAACGACGTCTCACACCACCTTTTTTTTCAAGTTTTTATTACCACATATCCATGCCCATGCCCAATTACAGCTTTCTAGTACGAATAGTCTATGAGTAAAACTGGGGACAGACAGACAGACAGACATGTCGAAACTATAAGGGTTTCTTGTTTACTACGGAACCCTAAAAAGCTGCGTGAAACTAAACAGATTCTCTATTCTAAGGGGTCATTTGCGCTTTAACAAATTTCAAAATACGAGTAATCAAAACCACTTGTGCAAATATTTCGCTCCACTTCGCATACGATAAATTCAAAAATTGATGGATGAATGACCGTGCTTTTACAGGTTAAGCAACTTCTAGCTTGGTCACAGTTACGATGGGTGACCGTGCTTTCAATTTTAATATTTTCCAAGTCAAATGTTGAGATTCTTATGAATAAATTTCAGTTTTCTCTACCTACATAACTTGGCAGCTATTTAAATTTCAATCTTGTCGGATTTCAATGTTTTGTCGGAATTTGAACTTGCCATTTTTACATTTATATTTTTGATGGGATAAAATAAACACCCAAGAACCAGGATAAATTAAAAAAGGCCATTTACCAACTTGCCCTGGCTGGGAATCGAACCCAGAACCTCCGAGTGACGGACTAGCGTGTTAAGGAATCGCGACGGAGGTCGACTAATAAATTGAAAAAGTAATAAATTTTACGCAAGATTCGAATAACTATAACTTGGATTTTTTAGAAAGTGCTATATGAATTTCACATATATTTAAACTCGCTTTTTAAATAAACGTCTTGCATTCACGCACACTACTGTATTTTCGACTTTACTTTTTCTACTGATAGCCTGTCTACTAAAGTGTTAAGTACATTATAATGACGTCTGCCAAGGCCTTAATTCAGAAATAATAATTCAAACAAAATAATTCTTTGATTTGATTGATTTGAAAATTTTAATAAGTATCACGGACTGGAAGTCTTGACGAAAAGAAAAAAGTAAGCTGTATACTAATTCTACGTTACAATTTATGATTACCTACATCTATTGTCCCGTTTACACATTATTAACTCTATGTGACTTCATCTTGACATTTTTATCCCCCTAGCGGGAAAATTTTGCATATTTCAGAGCCAAATCCGACCACGTGGCTTTGTGCATACAGTCCTTAACAACTTTCCCCAAGGAACATATGTCGAAATATGAAAAATAATTTTTGGCTTTCCCTACAAACTCAGATCAGCTGATCGGTCAACTTGTATGGAGGTGGTACGGTGGAATCCTGAGTGAAGCGAGGGATTCAAGTATATCGCCCGAGATAAAACTATTACCGTACACCGTGTAGCACATTCTTCTTTTCATCTCCATCTATGAAAAAAAGCAAATATATACCTATAACGAAAGTAGAATACCTAAATGTACCTAATCAGAGTTTAACAGTCAGTTACTAACCTTTATTTGGTGGCGTTTTCACTGAAAAAGTACTATGAAAATATTTTTCTAGGACCACCACATCTTATACATTTTGCAGTCATTAGAATTGTTTCATTACTTTTTCCTTGTGTGTTAATTCTTTATATTTAAATATGTATATAATACGTAAACTTCATATTTGTTTACTATATCAAGAAATCAAGGCCTCATCAAGAAATTAGTCACATTTAAAATAGTTGTAAAAATAACCTAATAGTTTCTTAATAAAATTACAATTTAAATCAAAAACGAAGATCAAAGAGAAGAAGTTTTTAATAAATTATTATTTTGAATCAAAGAGAACCAAAATATTTTGACCTACAGTCATCCACTTAAAAAGTGTTGTATTCCAATTTTAAAAAATTACGACGCCCTTGCCTATATTTTATAATTTTAAAGCTAAATTTTTCTTTTTTTTTAGCTGACTGCCAATATTATTTTTGATTCTACATTCGTGTTCGGTTTTTAAATGTGTTTTAACGCCTAGAGAATTTACTTTTTACTTTTCAGTGTCTAGAGAATTACCAGTGACTTTAGCCCCAAATATTTGGGATAAAATCATTGTTTTTCGAATAGATGAGATGAAAATGTTATTGACAGGCGAAGCGCAATCTTTTTCATCCGCGCGAATAAACTAAAAAGTCTGTTTTTTCACAATTCGCAGTGATAGAATCGTCCAGTCTAAGTGAGATTCTGGCCCAAAACGGTGTTCGCGCGACCGCGAATGTGGCCGTGGGCGTTCGATCGATCGTACTTATATAATGAAGTAATTTGTATTCGGCCAGTCGTTCGCCATTCGTAAATCCGTGCGGCTACAATGGAAATAGAACGTCAACCGATTTGCGGCTACTAATAAATAGATTTACTTGACTGGGTATTTCTGAGCATTTGAAATTATTGAATGTATGTTTATTTATATATATACTTATAGGTAAATATGCTTATAGGCCAATATGCTTATACGTGAATATGCTTAAAGGTAAATATATTTGTCTCCTTCATGAAAGTCACATAATTTGCACCTCCTATAGTCTTCTTTTCTCGGCATCACGACTGGGTTGACTGGTAGATAAAGCCTATGGCTTTAAGTCCACCTATTACATTTGTAATAAAATTAAATAAATAATAATTAAAGTTTTCAACAAAAAAAAAAACAACCGACTTCATTTTCTTTGGGGAGATTTTTCCATAACTCCAAAGTTCTTTATCATATCTTCACCAAATTTATATGGGAGCAACTTATTTATTTATTCTCCAAACTTATTCTATTTTTTCAGGTTTATACCTAATACAATAGAAAAGCAGTTATTACTTATCAATCATAACTTATAATATTAATGGCTTGGTAACTTGGTAGTAAAGGCTGTCAAATAAAAAAAGAATCATCAAAATCGGTCCACGATTGACGAAGGTATCGCGTAACAAACATACATAAAAAAACATAGAGTCGAATTGACAACCTCCTCCTTTTATGAAGTCGGTTAAATTTTATATGGTCAGTGAAATAATTTTGTTATCTGGTGCTGTACGATTACCGTAATAAAGTACAACCTCTTCATCTCTCCTGTGGACGTCGTAAGAGCGTTTACTCACTACACCGCTGCGGTGCCTTGCGCTTGGATTTTGTTACTATTTGTTACAAATACAAATGCAGATGCAGACACATCTATTGTCTTAGTAGACAATCCACTAAGCCAATTCTTAGTGGATTGTGCTGTGTAGATAGGCCATAACGCACCTGCGCGTGGCCAGTACGGGTCATCTGAACATACCCTAAATAAACTATGGCGACCTCCAAGCCACTACGAGGAACAACAACTGCAAAGACGAAACGACAACATAGTTCACGGGAAGCCTACGAAATGATGCTAGTAGTATTCTAGATCTTGATCTCACAGTTCTGGTTACAACTAACCATATGCACAATCTCCGACCAAACTGGTTCCCCAGGCGCAACACCATGCGCGGGATGAACTTCTCTTTGTTACGGTTGAGTATCACCTTGCTCCCGTTACAAAGTCAAGTCTTAGAAGACGCGATACATTCTCAGGTACCTCAGTCATTTGTTGAACTTCCACCTGATCAGGTTATCCACTGCGACCAACCTGGGAAAGATAAGAAAAAGATATACAATGCTAATGGATTCTTTTGTTTGCGTTTATTAAAACCAAACAAACAAGAAGACTCGAAGAATTTCCGTCCGAGAGGTAACTCACGGGTGAAATGCAAACAAGTGATGTTTGCCATGTAAATCGCCCCTGGCACATTCGCCTACTTTGCGAGAGATTTGAATTCATTTACACGCACCTTTTACATGTAGGACGTCTTTGACTGTAGACTACTTTTAATTTATTTATTTTTACGAAAATCTGGTTTCTGTTATGTTATCATCATTATCATCATCATCGTCATCATCACCATCATGATCGTCGTCATCGCCGTCGTCATTGTCATCGTCATCGCCATCGTCATCGTCATCGTCATCAACATCGTCATCGTCATCGTCATCGTCATCGTCATCGTCATCGTCATCGTCATCGTCATCGTCATCGTCATCGTCATCGTCATCGTCATCGTCATCGTCATCGTCATCGTCATCGTCATCGTCATCGTCATCGTCATCGTCATCGTCATCGTCATCGTCATCGTCATCGTCATCGTCATCGTCATCGTCATAAATGTCGTCATCATCATTGTCATCACAATCACCATATCAGCCTCAGTAAGTCCACTGCTGAACATAGGCCTCCCGCAAAGATTTCCAAAACGACCGATCTCAAATCTTCCGGCCACCTAGCAGGTGGATGTCCTATGCTGCGCTTGTTGGTACGTGACCGCCATTCGAGTTCTGCCCCATCGGCCCCACCTTTTTCGAACACAAACAACACCCCTCTTTTTCGTTGGGGGTTTAAAGTTAATAGGTGACGCGGCTGATTTGATTCCCTTTTCCATTTTCACGTTGATGAAAGCGTGGCCTTAGGTCTTACAGTCCTAGGCTCTTTCTACCCCGTTAGCGTTAAAGATTTAATTATATATTTGTAAAATTCCAAAACACGATGCAGACGAGAAAACCCAGAACAATATATAAAACAGAATTCCGACACCAGCTCTAAAACTATGTAAATTCAACAAACATTTCATGAAGTGGGTCACGTTTGACAGAAATAGCGCAACGAGTGCGCTTAGTTAGGGAACTGTGACTGGTGTATCGGAATGCGAAAGGACGATCAAAGGACGTCACTTCTGAACTGAAACAGAATCAAATATCTCCATACAATACGACAGTTGTAAACCTCGGTAATTTTAATACGCGTCCATCGCGATCTCCAGCAGTTCCTGGGTTCAATCCCCAGCCAGGGCAATACAATACGAGTAGAATCATTTATTTGCGTGATTTACATAGGTAACCTGTTTACAGGCGTGCAAAATACACATATATTACATATTATTATTTAATTATATTATAAAATTAAATGTATTATTATATTTTACACTTTCTAGTTTTTTATATACATGCTGTGGACATTTTGATAAAACCTATGCGACTGAAGGATTTTTTCATCGATGATTTAATATTCGTTAATTTTGCACTATCACGTATTTATCCCTAATATTGCAGAGCATTTGGGGTGTTGCGACTCTAAACAGATAGAGCCCAGGGTCGCAGGACTCAAAGGTCACTTTTAGCGTGATGGTGGGTGTGAAGGTAGAAAAAGGAATCAAAATAGTGACCGCATGATACCTATAACATGATAGTAAAGTAAAAGACTCTTAAATATGAGAGAAAATTGAAATTTTGCTGCTGAAATATAACATTACGAGTATATGATCTCGGTAGAGTGAGGAAATAAGACAAATCCTTTCACATTTCCTCATTATTTCAGTGACATTTACTTCATGATAAAGCAGCACACATGGCCCGTATTGATTTTTTGTCTCATCTCCATGCATGCGGGGATGTTCTCGGGGGAGCGAGATGGAACGCTCGCAATATTACATTTAGTATAAGATCCAACTGTTGAGTTTTACACGAGTTTAATTTTTAGTGAGAACTAGCATAAGATGTTCGTTATACATCTTGCTTTTGTTAGCACATTCTCAAATGATTCGGAGCTCGAGGTGAGCTTGCCAGCATTTTTATCCCAAAAGCTAAAGGTTGAAACTATAAAAATTATGTAGCTGTGGTTTAAGCCGCCGCAGCCGACTGCCTGATGGCCTTTTAGAAAAAAATTATAGTTTTTAACATTCAAGATGCAGTACATTTAGTAATACATAAGTCATGTTGAAAAATACTGCTTGTCCACTGTTTTTGATCGACGTCTGTACAAGCTTGTATAGACGACCTCCATGTCGTATTTGTTATATTGCTAATCCATCACTCGGAGGTTCCGGGTGTGGTGTCCCCAGCCAGAGCAAGATGGAAAATGGCGTTTTTCAAATTATCCTGCTGGGCCTTGGGTGTTTATCTATATGTAAATGTTTTTATCATAAAATATAGCATTATTGAGTTAGTATCCCAACACAAGTTTAAACCTACTTTGGGGCCAGCTCAATCAGTGTAATTTGCCCCTATTTATTTAGAAATAGAAGGTAACCCACCGACAAGAACATAGTTGTTACGTTTATTGAAGATGAAGAAATCACACAAAAGAATCTAGACTATCTGGTTTCACTTAAAAACGGGGTATAATTTTAGTACCGAACTCTATCTACAAGTCATTTAGTACCGCAATTCACACGCGCCGAGTCTAAGCGCCGATTAATACTGGAAAAGCAACGGGTGGCAGCGAACTTCACTGTCAATAGAAAATAAAATCAACAACAACAACCTATGGCGTTCTTATTCGAAAAATGCGCACCAAACCGAAATCCGAAAAAGCGATACGTTCCACCGCGGTCCGTGTGGTCCGATCCGATAGTTCGTTCCTCACCTCCCGCTCCCCCGTCGTCAGTCGCAAGCGTAAGTTGCGTGCGGGGAGCCTCGTGGGTGCCCCGCACCTCATCCCCTCAGATCGCCGAATAAGAGCGCCATACAACAGGTTCAAGCATCTCTGACGTATTTCTCCTCCAAAAAAGCTATCATAGCCAAAACAAGTGGTCAAGATTTAAGACTAGATTTTTAATGTATCACATTTTAGGCACATGTCGTTTCATGAAAAATAAATTAGGAACAATAAAGTGTTCACGATCATAAAACAAACGATTTTTAATACAATGCAGTGGGATCTCAAACCAATTTGCGCTTTTCGAATACGGACACATGAATCAAATGAGATTGTATTTT
This sequence comes from Acrobasis repandana, assembly GCA_963576875.1. Classification (NCBI taxonomy): domain Eukaryota; kingdom Metazoa; phylum Arthropoda; class Insecta; order Lepidoptera; family Pyralidae; genus Acrobasis; species Acrobasis repandana. Next base: position 19,826,468 of record OY756229.1, on the reverse strand, counting down.
TTGCAGTCTAAGTACAAGTAGGATATTTCTCCAGGGCTTTTGTTTTGAAATACCGACAAGCATTGAAGTCCCCGTTCAATAAATTGTCTCGTTGTGACGTCAATTCACACCTTGTTTCTGTGAAATGGAACGTACAAAAATGTATGTTGACAGGCAGAGGTGGGTGTTGCGTGATATCCCAAGTGGTTTCACAAAATTCAGATTCTGTAAGAATGTGATGTTGCATGGGAACTGAAAATCTCTAAACTAGACCAGACCAGTCATACGAAAGTGCGTAAGGTATGTTAATTGGTTGAGTGAGCGAAGTAAACGAAACTTTCAGATTTGGAAAATATTCTTTCGTGTCGAAAAAAATTTTGCCCGAAAAACTATTGATCTATCCTATTGATCATGGCATGGATGGTCTTTTTCTAGTTACCAGTAATACGTATAATTAAATGTTATCGTGATAGTGTTTTATTTGTTTTGTTACTTGGACCAGGTAATTTTCTCTTCTTTACATTCTCCATACGGTTTTCTTTAATATTTTAGCTTTTTGTGCCCACAGCTTTACGTGCCTTCCGAAGCACAGAACCATCTTTCTTTCCGGATAATCAGGTGATACCCTGCAATATCCTAACCAGACTGGAAACAACTTTTCAAAAAGTGTACTTCTCAGTGGGATTTGAACCCATGACCTCCGGATCACAAGACAAACGCCTTGACCACTGGACCACGGAGGCAGTTATATTAAATTGGTGGCATATTATATTTGGAGAAGAAAATCCGGAAAAGCGCTTCCCGGTCTCCGAAGATGAAGAAGAAGTATGCTGGCTGTAAAAAATTGCGCACATTTTCATATTACTAAAGACTGACTGCTCCAGTCTGGCTAATATATGGCTCTGGCAGTACAGAGAGAGTCGTGCTCCTGTAGTGGAAACTAAAAAAGACCTGTTGATGATGATGATGACATTCCATAAAAATGCTGATCGGTCAACTTGTACTCGTATGAGAGGCCAAAAACTATAAGTCATATTACGATATCTGTTCCTTGGGGAAAGTTGTTCAGTATCACGGACTGAATCCACCCTTAAAATAGTTTCAGTATATTTTGTTAGGCCCTGTATACCTACATGTAAGTATAATATACAGATACACTATCACGTCTTTATCTCTAACAGGGCAGACAGAGCCTAGGGCGGTAAGGCCCAGGCCACTTTTAGCGTAAGGTTGGGCATGAAGTTTGAAAAGGGGAAATCATAATAGTGATGGGTTGCTAACCGCATCGCCTATTCATATGATTCTGATTTTGGCCCATTCCTTCGATAGGCGTTTACGATCTGCACGGGACAGCTGGTACATTCTCTGTTTTTTATTTTCTCTCAGACTAGCAAAGAAGAATATTTATTTATTTATAACTCTTTATTGTTCCAAAGTAAAAACATACTTTTAACAAATTGCGGACTTAAGACGATACACGGTGTCCAGTGCTGCCCCCATTTGAAATTTGTAAGGAAACGGAGATATCATTTAAAAATTTGAGCTAGTAAAACCTAGATAACCCTTCAAACTATTTTATGAACCACTGTTTAATGTGAGAACGTTAAGCTTTGGCTTGCATTTTTTGCGAAAAACGGCCACTTTTAGCAAAAATGCAAACTAAATCTTTTTCACCTAGTCAACCATAGATAAGCAGAAAAAATTGTTCAGCGCAAAAAGCATACAAAATATGTCATACGAATAAAAATATTGGTATCAATTCCAACTGATTACTTAAAACTTTGCAGTCCATTCCTCCACATTCTCGGAATAAGTTTAAATAGGGAGAGGTCCACGTCGTCGCGAGCAATTAACCTGGACCGATTAAATTTGGTTTGCTTTCTACGGAAATTGAATAATTCGAGACCCCCTGCACTCCCCCCCTTCCACCCCGAGTATAGCTAATTTGATTTCGCCCCAGATCTCGAAGTCGACGTTTCCGGTTTTTATTGGGACACCACTCGGTTCATAATTTTCCGTTTGAGAGACAACGTCGCAGTAATAGGCCACAATGATGCGGCTTTCTGGTTGAAGGAAATTTTGTTATTGCGTTCGGGAAAGTGGACACTTCAAGAATTTACGTTTAATTGAATTAGGTTGAGATCATTATAGAATGTAGAAATTTTATAAACGACATTGTTTTACTAAAAACAAGTATACTAATTAAAAATATTTTTAACTGACTTCAAAAAAGGAGGAGGTTATCAATTCGGCTGTATGTTTTTTTTTATTTTTGTTTTTTGTAGGTATGTTTGTTACGCGATATCTTCGCCAATTGTGAACCGATTTTGATTATTCTTTTTTTATTTGAAAGCCTTCACTACCAAGTTGGTCCCATTTAAATTTGGTGAAGATATGATAAAGAACTTTGGAGATATGGAAGAAACTCCTAAAAAAATTTAAGTCGGTTGTTTTTTTTTGCTAAAAATTTAATTATTAAAAACAAGCAAAGTGCTCCTCAAGACAAATCAATTGAGCTTAAACTAGGTGGGGTTATGTTGGTTTGTCACAGAGATGCCGTGGCCACCCTCCGCTATCATCATGAGATCAGGTCATTGGTACCATAATATTGCATTGTCACCCAACTTACATAAGCATGTGAAGTTTCAGCTCAATCGAATAAATAAACGGGCAAGTGCGAGTCGGACTCGTACATGAAGGGTTCCGTACCTCCGTACAATGTTTTAAAACGGTAAAAAAAAACGTTTTTTTATGACCCCCTTTAATTTTTAACTTTTTTATTTTGAGTATTTGTTGTTATAACGGCCATAGTAATACATAATCTGTGAAAATTTTAAGTATCTAGTTAATGCTATTATAAAGATCTAGTTAACTAGTTAAAAACGCTGAAAAAATACGTTTTTTGAATGGCGACCCACTTTAATTTTTTATTTTTTTTTATTTTCAGCATTTGTTGTTATAGCGGTCACAGTAATACATAATCGGTGAAAATTTCAAGTGTCTCGCTATTACGGTTCAAGAGATAGAGCCCTGTGACAGACGGACAGACAGACAGCGGAGTCTCAGTAATAGGGTCCCGTTTGCATCCTTTGGGTACGGAACCCTAAAACTAAGTCAAGATCAGTCGGTTTAATCCAGGCTATATTTTAATTTTATAGTGTAGATGAGTTTGTAAATAAAATATCCAAACATTCTTAGGGTTCCGTACCCGAAGGGTGCAAACGGGACCCTATTACTGAGACTCCGCAGTCTGTCCGTCAGTCCGTCTGTCCATCTGTCTGTCTGTCCGTCAGTCACAGGGCTCTATCTCTTGAACCGTAATAGCTAGACACTTGAAATTTTCACCGATTATGTATTACTGTGGCGGATATAATAACAAATACTAAAAATAAAAAATAGTTAAAAATTAAAGGGGGTCGTCATACAAGAAATGTGTTTTTTTCAGCGTTTTTAACTTGATCTTCATAATGGCATTAACTAGATACTTGAAATTTTCACCAATTATGTATTACTATTACCACAATAACACAAAAAAATTAAATAAAGTTAAAAATTAAAGGGGGTCGTCATACAAGAAACGTGTTTCTTCAGCGTTTTAAAACATTGTACGGTGGTACGGAACCCTTCATGTACGAGTCCGACTCGCACTTGCCCGTTTATTTTATTAATATTACTGAAATACGATAAATTATTTTAATTCCAAAACTTTTGCTCCAATTCGCATGTATATTCAAAATAGCAATCATAACTAGAAGTTTCGCAATTTCAACTATTTCATTTCAGTTCTGGCATATTTTAAATTCTGGATACCTAATTCAATACTAGATTGCTTTACGTGAAAATTAAATTGTGAAATTCTTGTACTTGTTTCTGAGAAATTGATATTTGTAATTCGTGAATTTAGACAATGTAAATAAACGATTTGCGATATTTTTGTAGGAATTAAATTTAAAAAGTTTTTTTTTAAAACTGTGATGTCCTCTTTTTATTCCCCCCTTCATGCTACTTTTAGGCATCTTGAAAATCTAACACCAATATTTGACCGTTCAAAAACGCAAAAAAAAATGACCTTCCTACCACGATTCCGTTCTATATTATAATTAAGTAGTAGAATAAGAATAAGAATAAGAATAATTTATTTGCTCAAATACAGTACATAAGATGTCAATTGCATAATTAGTATCATGTATCCAACCTAAACTAAGGCATGCAAAATTGTATGTAGTCAAATTAATTATCTATTAATTATTTACATGGGTACAATTGAAAACACAATAAATTTTAATTAATAACACAATTTCATAAATTACAATATTATTTTTTCCGCTTACTGAAGTCTGTGTACCTACTCCGATATAGAGTAAAAGCAATGCTCTAGTAACCCTTTTGTCAGTCCTTTTTTAAACGCTCTTCCTTTTAATGATTTAATGTTAGCTGGTAAGTAATTGAATAAGTAAATACACATGTTAAAAACATTTTTCATACATATCCTTATGGCATCTAGGCTGATATAATCTATTATTAATCATGATATTAGGTCGAGTTACCCTCAAAATTACTTCACTTCTTTTTTGGCCAAATTCCGGATGTGATTCTAAAAATAGGCAGATATCCCGAATGTTAAGGCAAGGCAATGGTAATATGTTTAGTCTTTTAAACAATGGTATGCAACTATCATCAACCCATGCATTGCAAATAGCACGAATACATTTCTTTTGAAAGGCTCGTTCCATGTGTACCGAATTTCCCCATTTAACTAAACCGATGACCTCCGTGGCGTAATGGTTAACACGCTAGACCGCTAATCCGGAGGTTCTGGGTTCGATCCCCAGCTAGGGCAAGTTGAAAATTGGCCTTTTTCAAATTGTCCTGGGTCTTGGGTGTTTATCTAATATATGTATTTATTATAAAATCGTTGAGTTAGTATCCCATAACATAAAGTATCCCATAAATTAAAAAAAAACGTAACTAAGGAGAGACGACACGTGTCCATAATATGCAGTAATTCAAGCTTCCACAGAGACGGTTTGCTCCAACCGTCTTAGTGCAAAAGCAAAGAGGTTTAATTTACTGCATTACTGGTCAACGTGTGCCTTCCAGTTCAAGTGCTCATCTATATCAATACCTAAAAATTTGTGGTTGTTTACTTTTTCGACTATGTCTCTATTATAATTTAGTGTAATCGGCATCTGATTAGAATTGTAACATGAAAATTGGATGAATTTTGTTTTGTCTAAGTTGACACGCAAATCATTTGCATCCATCCAGTCGACAACATCGCGTAGAGAATTGTTTATTTTAGCTTCGTATTTATCTTTATCGTCACATTTTATAATTAAAGTGGTGTCGTCAGCAAACATAATGGTTTTGTGTTCAGTTGAATTCGGAAGGTCATTAATATATAATAAATATAGGAGTGGTCCAAGTATACTTCCTTGAGGAATACCCACATTGCAATTTCTGAATGTGGATCTAAACTTCTCTTTATTGGTATATTTTGTGTTTTTTTTTAACACTACGGTACACGCGCCTCTAAAACGTTCATGAGTACTCGCGTGGGCTTCACTTGTAGCCCATTTTAAATTGAAATATCCTGAAAGATAATCGTAATTTTTTTAAATAAAACACATTTATTATTATAAATGACAATTATTATGAAAACTGAAATAAAAAAATATCTTCTCTTTCTTAAACTTAAAAATATTCACAAAACTTCAGACTTCTAAAAAAATCACATAATTTTTACTTGAGATCAATCAACTTTTGGTTTGATTATTCCATTTTTATTTTTCTATTTTTTTTAATTTTCATTAGGTACACGAAGGACAAATTAAAATTTGGTGATCATTACATATAAGCCTGTAGCATATCGAGCGAGTTTTCGTTGTGCTGCGATCGCGCACTCTGCCAAAACGCACAGCATGCGACCCCCCACAAATTGGTATATTTTCTTGTTGAGGAGCTTCTTACACATTCAACAATAATTTTGCTTTTGTTTTTATACTTCTAGAATTAACTATATTTTCTTCTTCCCTCAAATCCTCTTCCTGTTCACTTTCAATCAAATCATCCTGATATAACTCCTCTTCTAGCCATCTCAACAAGTTTCTTCCATTCTGCGATCCATATTTAGCAATCTGTTAATAAAATATCAACCAACAGTAAGTTTATAGTATATAAATATAATAAATAATACAAAAATTTATAAGAAAAGATAAATACTTACATCAATTTAAAAAAATATTTTGCTCCTAAGAAATTCCGACAGTGCACGCGTGGGCTACATATGTACCCCAACAACTTTAAATCGTTATTTATCGCACGTGCGCCAGCGTTGATTGCTCACGCCACACTGAATGCGTAAAGTAACAACCAATCGAAGCTTAGATAGAGACTCGAAGTTAAATCACGCTATTTCATAAAGTTATAAACAAAAACAATACCCTGGGCTACATATGTAGCCCGCGCGTGTACTCAGTGTTAAACTTAACTATTTCCGTGCATTGTAGTCGATTTTCCAAAAAACTTTTTATCCAATCAAGTGCTGTACCTCTAATGCCATAATTGTGAAGCTTATCTAAAAGTATATTTTGATTGACAAGTTCGAATGCCTTGCTCATATCAAGAAATGACATGAAGAAAATGAATGATCAACCAACTGAATATTGTTAAAAGAAGTACGGGTAGTGAAATATTTATGACAAGTTACTACAAAATACATTTTTTTAACCCTGATACGCACTTGGCCGGTTTTATTTTAAGATCATTAATTAGTTTTTCATAGACGCTAATGTGCACTCAGATAATTCCAATATTGCTCAAAAACTTCATGTTTCAAAATTTACAATAATTGTAGGGCTTCATATCTTAAAAAGACTAAATCCTTACACTAAGGAGATTGAGCATACTAAAGGATATTGAAGATAAGGGTAAATGCACAGAAAATATCCTCAAGGCTGTCAGTGACCGAGCAAAATGCAGGATTGTGTGAAACGCCTCGCAGCGAGAGAATATATTCTTTGCTCCGAATATCTTCAGTGTCCTGCCAATATGAAATACCTACTTTGTAAGATTTTGCTTATAAGCGGCTTTAAGTTTCTTGGTTAGTTTGTTCTATTTCTATTTAGTGACCGAGCAAGCGAAGCGTCTCAGTTTCAATATTGGCTCAAAATAGCTATTGTCTGTCTGTATGTTCTCGCGTACAGGTCGTAGTTTTCAACTAATTTTTACGTTCGGCACACAAGTTCCTTGAATTTATTTAAATTTTATAGTGGATTTTGATTGGAAAGGGGGTATTTTAATCAAATTTGAGAGGCACACTAAGACTTTATTCTACACAAGATGTTCCAAAAAAATCCAAAATGGGAGTGGAGGGGGGAAAATGGGGAAGTTTGCTGTAGCGTTATATATAGACGGATTTCACTGAAATGGATTTACTAACCCAGGGAAAAGTGTCAGTTATTGCATGATTATAAGAGCTCGCAAGGTCTACTGTTCTCACAACCACTAGTTCTAATTCTATTTTCAGCCTAAACTGCGCTCCGACTCTCCCTCTAATACATTAAATAGGTGAAAATGCTCAAAGAAGCTAATCAACAATTATCATCTAATTACTAATTAATAGTACGATCGTCCACGGTATAGTTATCTATCGGAAGATCTCGTCAGCTCAGCGTCCGTCGAGTCAGCTGTCGGCCGCCATTTTTGCGGAAACCCATTGACTTTCATGAGAGCGTCGGGCCACGAAACCGACACACCAACCTTTTTATTCTGTTTTTTTTTTAAATTTTTTAATCTTTCACGGTTGTCAACATTAGTATGAAATTAATTAAAATTTATTAGTAAAAATGGCTCATGCAACTGGGGCGAAATATCGAAAACATAAAAATAATAATAATCACGGTAAATATCCCGTTTTATTTCATACTAATGTTTTTTTTTAGGTTATGTAAAGGTAAGTATTTAAAAATTTTTGAAAACTCCGTACAAGCTTTTATTGTAAGGCCTAAGACAAATGTATTAAGCCCAAACTCGATTAGGTTGCGTCGTTTTATTACAGGGTTCCTATAGCCATCTTCTGTCTCCATCATCAGAGCAGCTTTTTGTTATAATAATATTGCATTGTCATATGATTTACAGTAGCATACAAAATTTAGTCTTAATCGGAAACCGGAAAGTGGCTTTAATTTAACTTGCAAGATTTAACCCAAAAAATAAAAAACAACATACAAGGCAAGCTAAATAAAATCTTGTACAAATGGATGAGAACCGGAACGAATATATAATAAGAATTTTGAAGGTTACTCCAACAGCGGACAAGTTGAAAAGTCATTCGAGACGTGGTATGGCCACGTCATGAGGAGGAATCCCGAACATCTATCTGGCTGGGAGGATAGTCCATTTCGGAAAGACCGAGAAAGACGTGGTAAGAATGTGTAAAGGAACAGGGGGCTAGTGCAAGTATGGCGAATGACACCAATACGTCTGCGACAAAAGAATGTATCTTTTTTGAAATGGCTCAAATAAAACTTAAAGGATTAGAGCCGGCATATAAATCACCGAAAGAATTTTAGGCCCGAACATGAGCCGAATTGATCCAAGGGTTGCGAATCTCGGCAACCTCGCGACCGCTTATACAACCTCTTTTAGAAGCATGGTTGTAAAAGTTGCTAGGTCATACTTGGGGTAGATTACTGCGTGTTGTTTTTCGTATGTGTCAGTAGCCAACACTGTGTTAGGGTTAACGTCGGGCGGCGGCCGGTTGTAAAACTTTTCGCACAAATACATTCCCAAAGAGGGTTGACGTAAGGCAGGCGGCCGGTCGATAAACTATAGCCAAATCATTTAAACTGTTCCGGCTATTTCTTCTCCATTTCGCTAGGTGACCATTGACATGCATGTTATATTTGGAGAAGAAAAAGCGGGCAAGCGCACCCCGGGCTCCGAAGCAGCACAGCTGAAGATGCAACCGGGAATTCGCTTAGACGAACAAGA